>JAJHZJ010000139.1:4090579-4268079 GCA_023548195.1 Bettongia penicillata ogilbyi
CTGCACTCCCTTCTCACCCAGGTGATGGAGCTTTCTTACTAACCTTTGAAGCAATCTTTAGTTTTTGTGTGTTGAGAAATCAGGGAACTGTAGCTGTTCCCCATGATTCTGTGCCCTAAAGCCTGGTCCAGTTCTGTCGATACATGCCAATGCTGGGCTTCACTCTACTCTGAGTCTGGTGTGACAGACCTTTCCTGTGGGCCTTCCAGGCCTTCTTGGTCTGGAAATCTCTTTCATTCAGTTGTTTTGTGTCTTCTGCTGCTCTGTAATTTAATTAGAGTCACTTTTTACAGGTATTTTATAGGCTATGGGAGGGAAAGTTAGAGTAACTCATTCTTTATACTCTTGCACCTTAGCTGTGTCCCACCCCTACCCCCCAGTTCTCAGAATATTAATTTCTTAAACAATGCATGCCAGTTGTATAATGAATTGAGTCTAGATCCCCTTGGCCTTGGATTTGACCTTTAATACAGGGGAAAACATTTTTCTCCATTAAAAAAATCAATTAATCAAATAAAACCAATTAATTAAAGGAAAACAATTAACTATGATGTAAAAATTAGGTAAGCTGATTTCTAATTGGAGGAAAAAGTAGGGACTTCCACATTGTGAGGGAAAGAGTAAACAGAAACGGTTGCCTGAAATCAGAAAAAGGTGTGTCCCATTACCTCTGTAAGTTTATGTATTCAATCAAAGGAGCATGGAAATAATAACCAATTAATTCATATGGTACCAGTTTTCAGACAAGACATATGAACTGCTTGAAATGTATAATTGTGAGAAAACTCTTTGCATCAATCTTGAGATCAGATTGGATTTCTTGTCAGCATAACATAGATATTTAAGCAGCTGGGGGAGGTGGTCCAGCTTTCCAGGCTCATCAAGCAACATTCAAACAATGCAGTAAGGTTCTCTCACAAGTCCCACAATTGAACAAAGTTTTCTTATAAGACAAAAATTGGACTAGACTTCTTTAACCACAATGTGACACCTATAGGAGCCTCTATGAATATGCATGTATATTTCCATAAATTCACAAAATAGAAACAACTCTTTTTCTCAAAGATGAAACCAAGATATTTATTGAGATACACCATAAAGATAAATCCACCATAGTATTAAAGAAGTTCATACACACCACCAATCCAGGGAGCCCCTGAGATACTCTAGTCTTCACTCCATTAGGCCTCCCCACAAACAAACTCCCTTAGGCAAAATATCACCCTCTCTCATTCATGCTAGGTGCATTACCTCAACTCTACCTTGCTCTCTCCCAGTTCTGCCTCACTCTCCAAGCTCTGCCTCATTCTTCCTGCTCCTCCTGTTTAACAAGCTCCTCCCACCAAGCCATGTGACTCAGGCTCCATCACATCAGTCAGGGGGGCCCGAGCTCAAAGAATATGACATGGGCCTATTAAGGGGAAAGAAAGATCTTCAAATTCCCATAACATTAATTTGACCCAAAGAACACTCATGTCCATTATTAGGTCAATGAGATTTTAGGGGTAATTGATATAAACATAACCTCACACAAATATAACAGGTGTATAAACATATAAAAAAACATACAAAATAGTATCTTGGCATGGGGACTTGAGCACAAGCATCCTATTATTCTTTTCTCAAACAAATGGGACCAACACTCCTTTGGGGAAAGAGGTAAAAGTCTCTTCTTTTATAATTACTCCCTGCTGGGATCAGATGTAGAGCTATCTCTGCCTTGAGCAGTCCCATTTCAGAGGTCAGTTCTTTAGCCAGTATCTGGAACTTGGTCAATGCTAGCTCCAGGGGTGCCACATCACAGTCTCAGAGAGAAGGTGACATCCAGCTTAAGCAGTCAATCATCTACAAGGGGAGGGCACTAAGGTTGCAGGAGATAAATTGAGCAAACAGATTAAACCAAGAAAAAAAAAGGTCAAAAAGAATATGGAGTCAATAACCACAAACAGGGTAAATATAGTGTCAGCTCTGTTTCTGGAGTCCATGAACCTACTAAAACTGTGTTAATTCCTATCTTCCATACTGCAAATTGATATCTCCCCCTTAAGTAAATTTAAAGTCATACCTCTCAATATATCTATTCCAATGATGTATGCAGGAACAGGTACAATTACTACAGTATTTTCATTGCTTGTTTAACTTGCCTGACTGGTATTTCAGTCCCACCCAGTGCTGTTATGGCAATAGGAGTTCCATGTTTAAATTAATCAGGGTTTCCATATATAAGGGTGTCCTTTGTTCCTATTAATGCCCTAGTTACAGTGTTTGATCCATTTTTCCAATATGTAGTTAAATTACTATGGGGTCTGTAACACTATCTGTGTATTTCTGTAATCTGAGCTGAGACTTGAGCAATTTCCTTTTCTCCCTGAAGATGTGACGAACTTGGAAATAACTATTCAGGAGGATCTGTAGGGGCAGTTTTTACTTCCCTCTTCTGCCTAATATTAAGTCCCTTTTCTCAGTACATCTTATATAGTTCATTAGTTGGAATACCATGTAGTCTTCCAAAATCTATCCCTGCTCTTAATAAAGCAGTAAAAAATCATTTCCTTCTTAATCTATTCTGACTTTGAATCCATTTACTAGTTGCTCTTTTCTCTTGAGGAAATTTATATTTTTTCCATTTCCCTAAGTCACCTAACTGCAATCTTATCTTGCACTGACAAAAGTGGGTGCCCTATTTCCCCAATTAGTAGAGTGAGAAATAGATGTTTATAAGCAGGTGGAACAGACTTCACTATCATATTCCAAGGAGAAACTGTTAAGGGAATACTGTGAAATGTGCCAACATCTTCACATGCAAATGTGCTTTTTATTACCTATTCCTTTAACTTGCTCATACAGTCCCTAGGTCACCTAGAGTCAGTGGGACACTGCCTATTATATCCCTCAGCAGCTAATGCTAACAAATTAGTCCCATTGTTACCTCATTGAATATGGTAATCCCTAAAAGCTTGTTGTACAAAAGGATTCTGACTAATACTTATGAATTTCAAATATTGTATATTATTTACCCATACTCCATGGCTCCCTCATCACTGATTCTCAACATCTAAGATACTAATGAGTCTCCCATTTTTGTATGAATCCACTTAAAATATTTATAACCTCCTGCTGAGTAAAATTCTCACTTTTTAAATACTGTATGCCCCCCTCCCTGGGTCTTTTGCTTCCTTCATAGTAATAGACAAATATCCACATTCCTAAAAGACTCCTGAGTTAAATTTGTTTCATTTTCCTCCTGGATAGGCCCCAATTTGGTCCCTTTCATGCATGAACCATGTTGCTGTTAACTTTCCTCTTTTTTTCTGAGGTAAACTCCCAGCTACCTTTTCCTCTACCACCTGGTACTTTCTAGCTTGCTCTTCTAAAGTAAAGTTCTGGACGTTGTAGTATGGAAAGCTTCTCAAGCAAAACAGCTTTACCTTTTTCAGATAAACATTTTCCCTCCAATAATTTGTCTCTACTTTTACACATGATACAATAACTTGCTAAGAGTACTCATCCTTTTCTACATACCCATGCCACTCCTTTCTCTTGTTCTATTGATATTCCTTGAAAACATCTTTCAAAATCTCTGGGTTCTCCCTTTTGAAACCTCAGTTCCCAGTTTTCACAAAGTCCTGTGCTTTTAACCCATTCTCTCACCCATTTCCTTCCCCAGAGCCTTCCTGTCTCCAAGTAGAGGTTTTATATTTTGCGATCCCATCCCCATTGCCATTTATAACACCAATGTGATACCCATAGCAGCCAACAATGAATATATATGTGTATTTTCAGGGAAAATTTGCAAAATATAAATAACTCTTTCCCCCAATAATAATAACAAGGTATTTATTCAGATACCAGAAAGCCAAATCCACCATAGTAACAAAGAAGTTCATACACACCACCAATCTAGGGAGCACTGACATCCCCAAGTCTTTTTTCCATGAGGCCTCCCCACAAACAAGCTCCCTTCCTTTGGCAACATTCCTCCCTGTCTTGCTCATACTAGCTGCTTTGGCTCAGCTCTGCCTTGTTCTCCTCTGCTATGCATCACTCTTACTTCCTACACCACCCATTCAGCAAGCTCCTCTAATCATGCCATTTGACTCAGGCTCCATTACAGCAGTCAACTGGACCTAAGCTCAAAGTAAATCATGTGGGCCTATTAAGGGGCAGGGAAGATCTTCAAATTCCATTAACATTACAAATCATAAATGAAAAGAAAAGAGCTAAACTAGATCCAGAATTGATTCACAAGACCAAGTGAGTGTGGTTTACTCAATTTCTGTGACCACTTTTTGTTCTAATTTTGTGTTCACACACGTGTGTGTGTGTGTGTGTGTGTGTGTGTGTGTGAATTTCTGGTATAAATATTTCTTTAATATCCAAATTCTTTCATTATTTCTTTGATATCTCTAAGAATATATCTCTAGTTGTGTCATTTCTGGAGCAAAACATACCAATTTTCTTTAAAATAGAAACAATATATATTTAGAAAGACCTATATCCATATATAAATGTAATTAATACCAATTAATTTTAAAAGTTTAAAATTGTGCTATTTTTTAACAATCACTTCATTAATTTATTTTTGGAGGGTGAAGAAGTTTAAAACCCAAAGCTTATGGAAGTGAATGTTGAAAACTAAAAATTAAATTACTTGATTGATAAATTTTAAAATAAATTACTAATTAATATTGGTTAATTGATGAAGAAAGTGTAGACAACTTTTGACTTTTATTAGAACCTTGAATTGCTGACAAGAGGCTAGTCTATGAACGTTAGTCTTCACACAATATATCTGTTTCTGTGTACAATGTTCTCCTGGTTCTGTTCACTTCAGTCTGCTTCAGTTCATATAAGTCTTTCCAGGTTTTTCTGAAGTCTCTCTGTTCATCATTTCTTATACCACAATAGTATTCCATTGCATTTCTATGACAAAACTTATTCAACTATTTCCCAATTGATAAGTCCCCTGAATTTCTAATTCTTGGATACCATAAGAAGAGGTACTATGAATATTTTTATCCATGATACAGCTTTCCTGTTGGCCTTCCAGGCTATCTCGGGTTGAAAATCTCTTTCACTCTATCATTTTGTGGCTTCTGCTAGTTTAGAATTTGTTCAGTCATTTTTACAGGTATTTGATAGGCTATGAAGGGAGAGCTAGAACAGGTCCCTCTTTCTATTCCACCATTTTGACTCTGCCCTTCTGAAAGTTTATTTTTGTTGGTGACAATCAAAGGGCAAAAGGGTAGAAGTAAGATGTGAAAGTGGATTTAGTAGAAATCAGTGATTAATTGTATTTTTGAGGTAATGGAGGGAAACAAAAAAAATGAGACAAATGTTGCAAATCACAATAGTCATATCATGAGATTAAGTATTTTTATCAGAAAAAAGCATTATATTTTATTTTAGCTTTATAGAATTTGAGGTGAAGGTAAGATAATTAAATAAAAATAGTAGTTGTGATGCATCATAGGTTTTTGGTCCACAAATAGCATTCAGAGAATCATAAAAACACTTTGAATTGTTACTACCAGAATAAAAATTGGATTCTATCTGCCTTCTTACTGAGCAAGGATTCTTGCATCTCTCTAAACTTTGCTTTGTATTTTGCTTTTGATGGAATTAAATGCTGCCTTCATAGAGGCGGATTAACTATCCTGCTGTCAAATCTTGGGGAGTTCTCATTTTACATTTAACAGCTTCTGAATTTCTCCATCATTTTCATCACACCAGTCTTGGTGTTCGTGAGTGTTCTGAACCAGATGAGCAAATGCAGTGCTGTATACCAAATCTCTGAAAGATGTCTACTCCTTTTCTGTGTTGGTTCAATTCTCCCTCCAAGTTAGAACAAACTGTTCATGCTCAGAGATGAACTCTAATTGGATAACATTAATTCTTCTGGTAGTCATTTTGCCTTGAGGATGGCGCTTTTGATTAATGTGAATATTTAACTTGGAAAGGATAAATCTATGATCAATCTAGCACTGTGCACCATATATTGCCTTTGTCACTCTCACATTTTGTCTGTCTCTTCTTATAATCATACAGTCTATTAGATGCCAATGTTTGCTGTGAGGGTGAATTCATGAAGTTTATTGCATTCAGGCAAATGGAAAACAAGTTTGCCCAAGTTTCCAATAGTGTCCAATGCTCCTGTTTCTTCTCAGTCCCCAATGGAGTGAAATAGGACAGTGTGTTTGCTCCAGTGCTTTTTAGCATGATGTTTTCAGTCATGTGGTAAAATGCTTTTAATGAGGATGAATACACCAACAAGGTCAATTACTGTACTGATGGTAAGTTCTCCAATTTGAAGACTACAAGCCAGCACCAAAGTGGAGGGAATGATGATGCATTATTTTCTGTTTGCAGATGATTGTGCACTCAATGCAGCCTCTCAAGCTGAGATGCAAGAAAGTATGGATCAATTCTGTGCTGCCTGTGCAAATTTTGGTCTAATAATTAACACTAACAAAACACAGGTGCTCTGTCAGCCACCACCACACCATCTATACATGAAACCATCAGTTAAAACAAATAGAGAAGTTTTGAATGCTGTGGATAAGTTCACTTACCTTGGTAGTATACTTTCCCAGGATGCACACATGGACAATGAGGTTGATGCACTCATTGCCAGAGCTAGTTCAGTGTTTGGGAGCCTATGAAGAAAAGTTTGGGAGAGGAGAGATAATAATAGCCTGACTACTAAACTGAAGGTCTACAGAGCCATTGTGCTGACCTCATTGTTCTATGCCTGTTAAACATGGACAGTCTACTAGTGCCATACTAGGGAATTGAATCACTTCCATTTGATCTGCCATAGGAAGGGATCTGAAGGTCACCTGGCAGGATAAGGCACCAGACACTGAGGTTCTTCCTCTAGGTGAACTGACAAACATTCAAACTATGCTTCAGAGAGCGCAACTCTGATGGACTGGCCATGTTGTTCAAATGCAAAATGTATGCTTGCCGAAAAGATTATTTTATGGAGAACCTGCATGGGAAAGGTGATCACACAGTGGTTAGAAGAAGAGATACAAGGACACTCTCTAGGCTTCTCTCAAGAACTTTGAATTTAATTGAATGACATGGGAGACACTGGCACAGGAATGCTCAGCATGGCATGCCCACATCAGAAAAGGTACTATGCTCTATGAGCAAAGCAGAATTAAGAAAGCACAAAGGAAACATAGGATGTGTAAATTTGGAGTAACCACCCCAAATATTCATGTGGACTATCTCTGCTCAATCTGTGGTAGAGCATTCTGAGCTTGTATTGGTCTGATCAGCCACAGTCAGACACAGTGACACTTGATTTTATCCTGGTGACATCATTTTTCTTCTCTTTCACAATGAAGGAAAACAACCAATATCTGGACATCAGAAGATGGGTGAAATACAGAAAAAAAACAAATATATATATATACATATATGTATATATATATATATATATATGCATGTGTATATTTATATCCACATACACTGTATTGTTATCTATATTTGTATGCATGTATATATATATATTTATATATAGATAAGTAGATATGGATATTCCTATTACATATGTATGTCAGTGTGTGTGTGTGTTTGTGTGTGTGTGTGTGTGTGTAAGAAAAATATAGAAAGAGAAACAATGGTGTCAAGGATGATACCCTGAAGAACAGCTGTATTTAGGGTGATCCCTTTACTTAAGTTCAAAAGGTAAATTATATGAATGAATACAGAATTAGAAAAAAATAATTAGAAGGTAGTTCATAATAAAACAATAAGAAATTAAGAGATTACAGTAAACAAAAAACTCAGCAATAACTCAGCAATCTAATATGGCAGCCAACAGAGTTAACATGATTTTAGATTGCATTATAATAGGAATATAGTGTTCTACTACGCACTACCTGTTCAAATAAAACTAAGAGTGCTGTGGATGCCACATTTTACTTTTAAAAAATTTGAAATATTTTTATGTTTTCTCACCTTTATTTCCTAATATATCCTTTCATCCTCAGAAAACCATATCTTTTAATAAAGAATGAGAGGGAACAACCGATTGACATATAAATAGTATATTATAGTATATTCAGTGTTTAACCTCTGCATTTCCTCATCTCTGCCAAGAAAAAAATCAGATAGATTTTCCTCATGCCTATGTTTGAGGATGATTAATATAAAGAATTCCAACTTCTATTTTACATTTCCATTGTTGCTGTCATTGTGCATCATTTTCATAGTTCAGTTCTCTTTATTTTAAGCCTATTATAATATGTCTTTCCATATTCTTCATGTCCATATAATTTTTATAGTTCAGTATTCTTCCAGTTCATTAATGAACATAATTTTTCTTACCCAACCCCTAATTGATGGATATCCACTTCACTTACAGTTTTTTTCTTTAACAAAAACCCCAAAAAACCAAAAAGAGACAACAAAATTTGAAGCTATACATATTTTGTTGTATAAAGATCGTTCTGTCTTTGACCTGCTTGGAGGATGTACTCAGCAGTGGAGTCTCTCCGCTAAAAAATGTACTGGTTTAAGTCTCTTTCTTAATATAATTTGAAATTGATTTCCAAAAGTGATTAGACCAATTCATAGCTCCTGTCTTCAGTGTTGTTCTCTCCCAACTTGTTATTTTCTTGTTACTTTACTGAATTGAGGGGAAAACTACCACTTGTTTTGATTTGTAGTTTTCATATTAGTGATTTTGAGCAATGTTTCAAATGGTTGTCAGATTGGTAGATAGTTCTTTGAAGAACTGTTTACTCCTGTGCTTTGGACATTTATCTCCTAGAGGATGGCTCTTGATCTTACAAAATGAGTGACATTTCAGTATTAACAGTTTTAAACTGTTATCCCTGAGGAAAGTGACCAGGATATTTCACAAATTATGATGTGGAATGACATTTAAATCTGATTCATATAACCCAGATTTAGAAGCAGAATTAAGATGGACAAGCAAAAGTTACAGGGAAAAAATTGGAATTGAACACAGTAAAAAACAATTAGAGATTTTTTTAATGTAATCAATTACCTAAGGGAGGATGATAATAATAATAAGAGACTTTTCACAATAGTCATGAAATAAAAGAGCTCTAAAATAGTAGAAGACACTTCATAAAAATGTGATAACAGGATGAAATATATATTATCTCTGTCATCTGGAAGTATCCACTAAAATACCTTGCAGTGAGTCTACAGAACATGAATGTGCATTGCATATTTTAAGAAGTAGTTGTGGCATCTCTCACAATAACCCAAAGAAATTAAGCATGAAAAAACAGAAATCGTATAGGTCATCTGTATCAGGTCTATTTATATATGAACTCCTTTGAATAAAAAAATGAGCAAAAAAGCATTGCTAGAAGTTTCCACAAGATACTATTTAGTATTAACAGAATTTGTAATTTGCCTATCATTTAGAAGCCCAAGATTCTAACAAACTTAAACATTCTAAACATTTAAACAGTATATTTGTTATACCAATAGCATTACCTTTGGTTATTACGCATACCTGTGTTTATAAGCTATAAATATTAAGACAAAGACAATGATGTACATACACAAAACTATTACAAATTAATGAATTAAATAATCTTATGTTTGACAATTATTGTCCAGATGCTACATTGATTAGTGAGCATGAATCTAGAAATTACTTAAGCTTTTAGATGAGTAGAATAGATTAGAGAATTCTAAGTGCTGATTAATTGAAGAAGCAAGGAGTGAATTAGACATAGACAAAAACTCATCTGGTATAGAGTCTTTCTTCAAAAATAAAAACCACCTAACATAAGCCCTAAACTCTTTTTCCTTTGAAGAAAATTCATTAAAGAGAAAATAGCCCCTCGAAACAGTAGCCAGGATATTTCTCTATCAGAGAAGAGAAATATCTTTTGATGAATGAATGAATGGATGAATAAATGAATAAAGTAATGAAAGGCAATCGTTAACCACTTGCAAGTACTGTGTTAAATGTTGAATTCAAATACAACAGCAAAAAAGTTGCTGCCTTCAAAAATTTTACCAAAAATAAGATGATGTAAAAGCTGTAAGTGTATGGCTCACAGGGAAGATAAAGGTGTTTCATTTATAGAAAACTAGTGTTGAGATATCCAGAGCCAGAAGAAATCTCAATGGTTCTCTAGATCACCTTCCCCAATTGTACAGATGAAAAAATTCAAACATAGGGATGATAAAAAGGATATCCTAACCATTTACCATCCATGAGTCTTAATTTTGGTTTAGGAAACCACTACAAAAGTAAAAGAAGTTATACAGTTATAAATTTGATGTGCTTCTCTTCCCCCAATAACTACTGTTATTGTTTCTATATGTGTATGTTTAGTTTGTTTCTGTTTCTTTTGAGACTAGGTTGCAGTATTTGCTATGGATGTAATTCATACACCTGATCCCACAACTGAAGTATAGCTGTAATTTTTAACTCTGAAAACTGCCTGTTCATATCCTTTGACCATGTATCAATTGGGGAATAACTTGTAGTCTTGTAAATTTGACTCAGATCTCTATATATTTTAGAAATGAGGACATTATCATAGACAGCTGTTGTAAAAATTCTTTTCCAGTTTTCACCTTTCCTCCTAATCTTGGTAGAAATGGTTGGGTTGGTTAAAAAAACTTTTCAGTTTAATGTAATCCAAATTATTCATTTTGTATTCCATAATGTTCACTATCATCTATTTGGTCATAAATTTATCCATTCTCCATAAATCTGACAAAGTAATTATTCTTTGCTCTCCTGATTTGTTTATAGTATCAGCTTTTATACCTAGATCATGTCCCTATTTGGACTTTATTCTAGTGTATGGTGTCAGGCATTGAACTAGGCCCAGTTTCCACCACAAAATTTTTCAGTTTTACCTGCTGTTTTTGTTAATCAGTGAGTTCTTATCACAAGAACTGGGGTCCTTGGGTTTATTAAACAGTAGATTGATTTAATCATTAACTTCTCTGTATTGTGTCATTAACCTATTCCACTGATCTACCCCTCTATTTCTTAGCCAATTGCAAGTGGTTTTGATGATTGCTGTACGATAATACAACTTGAGCTCTGGTATGGCCATGCTACATTCTGTCACATTTTTATTCATTAATTCCCTTCATATTCTAGAACTCTTATTCTTTCAGATGAATTTTCATATAATTTTTTCTAGTTCTAGAAGATAATTTTCTGGTAGTTTGATTGGTATGATACTAAGTAAACTAATTTAGATAGAATTGTCATTTTTATTATATTAGCTTGGACTATTCATGAGCAACTGATGCTTTTCCAGTTAGTTAGATGGGACCTCATTTGTGCAAAAAGTGTTTTGTAATTTTGTGTTTATTTATTCCATGGCATATAGTTTTGGCAGGTAGATTCCCAAATGTTCATGCTATAGCTTTAAATGGAATTTATCTTTCTATCTGTCGTTGTTGGACTTCGTTAGTAGTATGTTGGAGATGATGTATGTGGGCTTATTTTGTATCCTCAAGTTGCCAAAGTTGTTTATTATGACAATTATTTTTACTTCGTTGTTCAGGATTCTCTAAGTATATGATCATATTGTCTTCAAAGAGTAATAAATTATTTTCTTCTTTGCCTATTTTAACTCCTTCAATTTTTTTCTTCTCTTATTGCTAAAGTTTATATTTCTAGTATTATATTGAAAAACAGTAGTGATAATGAACATCCTTGTTTCTCCCCCAATTTTATTAGAAATGCATCTAGCTTATCCCATTACATGTAAGGCTTGCTGATGGTTTTAGATAGATACCACTTAATATGTTTAGGAAGGCTCCATTTATTCCTGTGTCTTCCAGTATTTCAAGTAGGAATGGGTGTTGTATTTTGTGGAAAACTTTTTCTGCATTTATTGAGGTAATCACATGGTTTATCTTAGTTTTGTGGCTGATATGATCAATAATGCCAATAATTTTCCTGATATTGAACCAGCCCAGAATTCCTGGTATAAATCCTGCCTGATCATAGTGTATTATTTTAGTGATAAGTTGTGTAATTTTTTTGCTAATATTTTATTTAAAATTTTGCATCTATATTTATTATGAAAATTGGCTAAAATTTTCTTTCTCTGTTTTGAATTTCTCCAGTTTAGGTATTATACTCATATTTGTATCATAAAAAGAACTTGGTAAGACTTCTTCATCAATTTCCCAGATAGTCAGTGTAGTATTGGAATTAACTGTTCTTCAAATATTGTAAATCTATCTGATCCTAGAAACTTTTTCCTATAGTGTTCATTGATGGCTTGTTCAGTTTCTTTTTTCTGAGATAGAGTTACTTATTTTACTTCCCTTTCCATTAATCTAGGCAAATTTTATATATTTTTTAAAATATTTATCTATTTCACTTAGATTGTCAAATTTATGGGCATTCAGTTGGGCAAAGTAATGCCTAATTATTGTTTTAATTTCCTCTTTATTGGAGGTAAGTTCACACTATTTGTTTTTAATATTGGTAATTTGGTTTCCTTCTTGCTTTTTTAAAAATAATATTAACCAAAGGTTTATCCATTTTATCGTTTTTTTCATCAAACTAATTCTTAGTTTTAATTATTAGTTCAATATTTTTCTTAACTACAATTTTAGTAATCTCCCCTTTTGTTTTCAGTATTTCTAATCTGGAATTTAAATTGGGGTTTTCAATGTGTTCTTTGTCTAGCTTTTTCAGTTGCAACCCCAATTCACTGAGCTCTAGCCTTTTAATCAGAAAGGTTTGGAAATTCTTTATTTTATTGAATATCCATCACCTTGCCTGAAAGATTATGTTCAGCTTTGCTGGATAATTGATCCTTGGTTGTAGTCCACCCTCCTATGACTTATGGAATATGATACTCCAATCCCTCTGATCTTTTAAGGTAGAAATTGTTAGGTTCTGTGTGATCCTGACTGTAGTTCCTCAATATTTGAATTGTTTCTTTCTACCTGCTTGTAATATTTTTTTTCTTGACTTGATAGTTCTGGAAATTGGCAAAAATATTGTATTGTTTTCAATTAGGAACCTCTTCTTTTTATTTGCTGGGTGAGGTGTGGGAAAGGGGTGGTCTGGCTGCAGACTTAGTTAGAACTGAACTAGAACACAGGCATGCTCAGTGGCTGGTGAATCCCTGTATGTTCCCTTGTTTACCCAATTCCCCTGGCTGTGCTAATGCATGTCTGGGGTTCCAGTGTTTGTACTTATCATCTCTACCCCCTTGGTCTCAAGATCTTCTCCTGGACCTCTGAGTTAGGGCTTGCTGGGATGCCTCCTTTAGCCATAGCAAGAGGTTTTCTCTTCCCTAACCTCCAGAACTGAAAGACTGCTGTGGCCCTTCTGCTGATTTCACTATTCCAGGATTTTTCCTGGGGAAATATTATCTGGGTTTCTCAAGGTCAACAAGGGGAGAGTGAGTCCACTTATAGTTACTCCACCATCTTGGCTCCTGGAAGTTCAAGTAGGTGATGATCAAACATTTGCTCTGTAGGCTGACAGTCTCATGGGTTGCTGTTGCTGTTTCCAGGGGCTCTGTGCCTCTCTCTCTCAGTTCTGCTGAACTCCTGTACTGTGCTGACATGTTTGAGAACCCTCACTGACACTCCCACTTCAGTTCATCCAGGGCTGTTCCTGATCTGCTGGTCTATGGCAGAGTCTGCCTTTGCAGCCTGTGCTCTCACAAACCCATGTAACAGATCCTTCCCATCGACCTTCTGGGTTGTGTTGATCTGGGAATCTGCCACACTCTGTCTCCTAGTGGATTCTACCACTCTAAATTTTGTTCAGATTCACTTTTTAGAGGTATATGAAGGAATTAGTGGTAGGACTTAGGTTCATTTCTGCTTTCACGCCATCATCTTAGCTGTACGTACACTCCATTCTAATTTTTAAGGAATTGTTATCTTCAGTGAGCTTTTGGATGTCTTTTATCATTTGACCCATTCTGCTTTTAAATATATTCTTCTCATTGTTTTTTTTGGAACTTTTTTTGCCATTTGGGTTAGTTTAATTTTAAAGGTATGGTTTTCTTCAGTTTTTTTGATATTTCTTTTAGCAAGTGGTTAACTCATTTTTCATGATTTTCTTGCATCACTCCCATTTCACTTTCCTATTTTTCCTCTATTTTTCTTACTTGATTTTCAAAGGGTTTTTTTTTTGAACTCTTCCAAGGCCTGAGATCAATTAGTCTTTTTCTTGGTGGCTTTGGATTCAGGACCTTTGTTGTCTTCTTCTTGTTGTATGTTTTGATCTTCCTCTTCCCTGATGATGTAGGAAAATACCTCTTCACCAACAAAATAAGAATTTATAGCCCGTTTCTTTATGCACCAATTGCTCATTTTTCCAGACAATTCTTGAATTTTGAGTTCTTTGTTAAGTGGAGTGTTCAGAAGTAGCTGCAGCTTCAGCTGGGGCTGGGGTTGGACTTGGCACCAGGAACAGGGCTAGAGCCAGATAAAGCTCCCCTCAGAGTAAGGTGAGAGACTCTTGTCACTAACCTTCAAGATTGTCCTTTGTGTTTGTGGGTTTGAGAAGTCTCGAAAGTGCAGCAGTTACCAGTGATTCAGTCCCCTAAGGCCTATTCCAGCTCCATTCACATTGCTGTGAGGATAAACTGCACTCCACTCCCAGCCTGGTATGATACACTCTTCCTGTGAAACTTCCAGATTGTCTTTGCCTGGAAATTTCCTTCAGTCCATTATTTTGTGGCTTCTACTGCTTTAGAATTTGTTTAGAGTTATTTTTTTTTACAATTTTTGAGGTGTTTGGGGGATGGGGAAGTTCTAGCAAGTCCTGGCCTCTTCTCTACCATCCTGGTTCCATCCCCCAATGTGACCCATTTCCAAACTAGGTTGGTTTGTCCTTTTGTAGACAACCTAGTACCCCATTCTCTAATACCTGGAGTTCCATATTGGGACTTGACTTAAGAAAATCACCAGACCAGATTTAGCCTTATGATAGCTCAGAATTTTCAATCTCAAGAGATGCTCTCTAGTTAGCCTTACAGGTAGCAGTTACTATAAGCAAATGCCACTATGTGTATGTATATATGCATATGTATGCATGTATGTATATACATACATGTATGTGAGTATATATAGAGATACCCACATATGATATCTACATATATATACACATACATACATAGATATATCTATATTTACATCTATATATCTATCTATGGAGTAAGGGGATTGAGGGAGTTGTCATAACCATGGAGTTGATATGCCTCCCTTCCAATTTCTCACTTGGTCCTTTAACATTGATTCAGAGAAAAAAATCAAGACTGGTGTCTTAAAATTCATGATTATGAATCTATCTCTAGGTTATGTTGGATACTGCAGCGGGGAATGAGTGTTAAAGGGAAAGAGGAGTTTATGAACCCAAGAGTAGGCATTGCTTTGGTAATAGAATGCATTGATATAAAAATAGCTAGATGGTATGCTCAGTAGTAAATCTTGAGCTATTATAAATATACAATATTTCACCTCAACTATTCTATGTATAGAATCAGTACAACATTTTTTCTTTGGCAATTGTCACAGCAAAGTGCCAGACACGAATGCAAATGTACTTGTAAGAATAGAAGCATTTTCCTTTATTAAGAGATCATTCTTCTTACTTGAACAAATGAGAGTGCAAATAGCAGGCACACAATGATGTCTGAGGTGCTTCAATGTCATTGCATGCTGAAGACTGCCATCTTTTAGCATTTTTGTTATCACACACATCTATGCAAATGCCAGAAGCAAATAATGTCCCTCTATGAAGAATATTCACGTCCTCAGGTTTCTCTTTCATTTTCTCTGCCAAGCAGCAATTAATTGTAAGATCAAAAGATTTCAAGTGAATTCCACAGCTGAACCATTATGAAAATATCCTTGTCTTTTCACGACATATGAACAAAATACTTCAGATACTTTAGGAGGACGAATAAAAATAATAACATAGATTCATTTAATGCTATATGGAGTGTCGCTGTTGTTATTGAGTCATTTAAGTAATGTCTGATCTTTCATGACTGTGTGTTAGAGTTTTCTTGGCAAAGACACTGGAGTGGTTTGCCATTTCCATCTCCAGATCAATTTACAGGAGAACCGTGGCAAACAGAATTAAGTGACTCTCCCCAAGTCACACACTTAGAAAGAGTCTGAGGGCACATTTGAACTCATGAAGATGACTTTTCCTAATTCCAAGCCCAGTGCTCTATCATCTGTTCTCAAGAGTGCAAAGAATTTTATAACATCCCCTTTGGGAAGCAGCCCATTTGTTAAGGACTAAATTAGTATCCCCATTCAGAGGTCAAAGAAGTGACTCAGACTAATTGAAACAGCCAGGAAGTGTTAAGCACAGGACTTAATCCTATATATTCCTGAAACCTAATGCCAAGTGACTTTTTGCCTCTGCTATGCTTACTCCCAAGTCAAGATGGTATGACACAAGAACTTTGGACCCAGACCCCAGAGAGATGTGGATTCAGATTGTATTTCAGCTAGTTGCTTTGTTGTATTACCCTGAGCAAATCATTTTGCTTCATGGATCCTCTTAATCTGTTTCTTAATCTGCTAAAAGATATTAATAATATTAACTCCATGTCTTTAATGGATTTTTGGGGAGAGGAGAACTTGAAAATCCTTTCCAGAAAGCACTAAATATGAAGAACTGTGATAAGTAAAAAGGAATCAAAGATAAAAGAAAGAGAAAAACAACGTAGCACCTGCCTTCAATGAGATCATTACCTTTTTTCTTTTTTAACTTAAATTTATTTAACTTTTTACATTAATTTTCAAAAAATTTTGGGTTACAAATTTTCTCCCCATTTATCCCCTCCCCCCACCCCAATACACTGAGCATTCTAATTTCCCCTATCACCAATCTGCCCTCTCTTCTATCAGCCCTCCCTTCTCTTGTCCCCATCTTCTCTTTTGTCCTGTAGGGCCAGATGACTTTCTATTCCCCATTAACTGTATTTCTTATTTCCTAGTAGCAAGAACAATACTCAACAGTTGTTCCCGAAACTTTGAGTTCCAAATTCTCCCCATGCCTCTCTCCCCACCCATTCCCTTTGGGAAGGCAGGCAATTCAATATAGGCCATATCTGTGTAGTTTTGCAAATGACTTCCATGAAAGTAGTGTTGTGTAAGACTAACTCTATTTCCGTCCATCCTATCTTGCCCCCCATTGTTTCTATTCTGTCTTTTGATCCTGTCCCTCCCACAGTGTTGACTTCAAATTGCTCCCTCCTCCCATTGGTCTCCCTTCCATCATCCCCCACACCCTGCTTACCTCCTTCTCCCCCACTTTCCTGTATTGTAAGATAGGTTTTCATACCAAAATGAGTGTGCATTTTATTTCTTCCTTTAGTTGAATGTGATGACGGTAAACTTCATGTTTTTTTCTCAGTTCTCCTCCTTTTCCCTCCACTAAAAAGTCTCCTGCTTGCCTCTTGAATGAGAGATAATTTGCCCCATTGAATTTCACCCTCTCTTCTCCCACTACATTGCTCTCACACAGTTTACCTTAATTTCTTTTAAGATATGGTCCCATCTTATTCAATTCACTCTGTGCTCTCTGTCTCTGTATGTGCATGCATGTGTGTGTGCATGCACGTGTGTACATGTGTGTGTGCATGTGTGTGTGTATGTGTGTGTGTGGTCCCACCAACTACCCAGATACTGAAAAGTTTCAAGAGTTACAAATATTGTCTTTCCATGTAGGAATGTAAACAGTTCACCTTTGGTAAGTCCCTTATGACTTCTCTTTGCTGTTTACTTTTTCATGCTTCTTCTCATTCTTGTGTTTGAAAGTCAAATTTTCTTTTCAGCTCTGGTCTTTTCATCAAGAATGCTTGAAAGTCCTCTGTTTCATTGAAAGATCATATTTTCCCCTGACGTATTATACTCAGTTTTGCTGGGTAGGTGATTCTTGGTTTGAGTCCTAGTTCCTTTGACTTCTGGAATATCCTATTCCATGCCCTTCAATCCCTTAATGTAGAAGCTGCTAGATCTAGTGTTATCCTGATTGTATTTCCACAATACTGGAACTGTTTCATTTTAGCTGCTTACAATATCTTCTCCTTGACCTGGGAATTCTGGAATTTGGCCACAAGGTTCCTAGGAGTTTTTCTCTTTGGATCTCTTTCAGGTGGTGATCAGTGGATTCCTTCAATACTTATTTTGCCCTCTGGTTCTAGAATATCAGGGAACTTTTCCTTGATAACTTCATGAAAGATGATGTCTAGGCTCTTTTTTTGATCATGGCTTTCAGGTAGTCCCATAATTTTTAAATTGTCTTTCCTGGATCTGTTTTCCAGGTCAATTGTTTTTCCAATGACATATTTCACATTCTCTTCCATTTTTTCATTCTTTTGGTTTTGTTTGGTGATTTCTTATTTTCTCAGAAAATCATTAGCCTCCATCTGTTCTATTCTAATTTTGAGAGAACTTTTTACTTCAGTGAGCTTTTGAACCTCTTTTTCCATTTGGTTAATTCTGCTTTTGAAAGGATTCTTCTCCTCGTTGGTTTTTTGAACCTCTTTTGCCAATTGAGTTAGCCTATTTTTCAAGGTGTTATTTTCTTCTTCCTTCTGTTTTTTTGGGTCTCCTTTACCAAGGTATTGACTGGTTTTTTATGCTTTTCTTGCATCTTTCTCATTTCTCTTCCCAGTTTTTCCTCCACTTGTCCAGCCTGATTTTCCAAATCCTTTTTGAGCTCTTCCATGGCCTGACCCCACCGGACACACACCTCGGATGGCTGGGATCCAGAGGTCCTGACCTCCACATCTTTCCCTGATGGTAAGAATGGTTCCTCCTCATCAGAAATGAAAGATGGGAACATCTGTCCCCCAAGAAAGTACCTTTCTATGGTCTTATTTTTCTTCCCTTTTCTGGGCATTTTCCCAGCCAATTACTTGACTTCTGAGATTCCTTTCCACCCCTGCCTAGATCCGCCCAGCTAGTGCTTGGGGTCTGAGATTCAAATGCTGCTTCCCAGTCTCAGGGCTTTCAGCCATGCAGGGCTGCTATTCAATGTGAGCTTAAGTTCTGATGCTCTGGTGAGGGCAGGGCCGCCTCCCAGGCTCAGTCCCCTCAGGGGGTTTATGTGGAGATCTTCAGTAATGGACCCGAGCCCATATCTGCTCAGGGAGTCCCGGGCCACTCCCTCTGCTGCTGCCTCCCAAGGGGTCCCGAGTCACGGAGACACCCCACTCCCCTCTCGGCCAGCCCAGAAGTCTCTCTTACTGACCTGGAGCACCTGTGGGTGTAGGGACCTTCACAACTGCTGGAGATTCTGTCCCTGAAGACTGCTCGGATCTGCCCCTCTCAGACTACACGGCCAGGGCAGCAGAGGGGTGGGCTCCACGTCCAGAGCATGATGTACCCCTGGGGATGGCTTTCCAGGGCTCTCTGGATCAGAAATCTCTTCCACTGTGTTTCTGTGCAGCTTACAGTGCTCCAGAATTTGTAGGAAGTTTTTTTTACAGGAAATTTATGGGCTGTGTGTTCAGAGCTGGCATACGTGAGTCTTTCTACTCCGCCATCTTGACTCCTCCCCCTCCCCTTTCCATTACCCTTTTTGTAAATAAATATCTTATTTATGTCTTTTAAGAAGTTCATTTTTCATAGTACTTTAAGCTGTATAGAAATGTGGGTTTTTACTATCATCAATACTAGGGCTCAAAGGTCAGGAAAATATTAACTAAAGATCATCTCTACGGAAGTATTACTTTTATTATGTACTCTTTTTCTCTTAAGTGGAAAATTGTGTCATTATGAAAATTTACTGATCCACTTAACACATGTAGAGGCAATATGGAAATAATATTTGTTTAAATATGTTGGGACATTAGTCTGAGGCTTATATGTATGATTGTAGTTTTATAGACTTCAAAAGCTGTTCAATCCAACTATCACTGTAATAGACTGGAAAACTGGGCAACAGTGATGTTAAGTGACTGGCTGAGTTTAAAGAAGTGGTAATTACCAGAGGTAGGTTATGAACCCCTGTCCTGCGATTCTAAAGAGGGAGTCTTTCCATGACACCATACTGTCATCCTGTGTTACTTCTGTTTAGATAAAAACAATTCAAAGTTTACATTAGTCATATTGTTTTAAAAGCATTGTTATGTCCAATTGCTTGACTTCTCAAAAGTGGAAGGAAAGAGGGACAGTACTTGGAACTCAAAATTTAAAAAAAAAGAATATTAAAATTGTTTTTTACATGTAATTGAAATAAAATAAAATGCATTTTTTCTTTTAAAAAGAAACAATTAAAATGTATTGCTAGGGACTAATTTACATCAAATGCTTATATATACAACTATAGATTCAAACAATAACTACTTTAAAATGTGAGCCTATATGAAGGACAAAGTTGACAGAAGAGGTTGGAGAAACAGACATTCTCTTCTTTTTTTCTTTTCGTACAAAGTGGACACATGTAGTTCCAAACTCTAGGGGAGAAATCTGGAGATAGAGAGCAACAACAACTTTTGGGAGGGTGATATGAGAGGAAAGCCAGACATCCAATATGCCCTTGATTTCCATTTTTATCTCCCTAGAGATTCTAGGCAATTTTCTGTTGGTTGAAATTAGGGATTAGATCCTAGATCACCTGAGCTATCTCATTTCCAGTGGTTGAGCTCATTCACTTTATGTAGTGTATGGTACAATCTTTATGTTATTACTCTGACTTGTCATTACTATCTGCTTGAACAAATGGATTTACTTACACATTGCTATTTGTTATACTTATTTGTGTAATGAATGGGGAGGGAGTGGTAAAGACTTCAGATATAAGCTTGAGAGACTCCTTCATTTTTCAGAGACAGTGACTGGAAAAAGCAACTTAAATCAAAAGAGAAAATTTCTCCAGCTTAGAAGTATACACTCACACACACACACACAAATGTGTGTGTATGGCACCATATACCTATTCCAGTATCTTCCTCTCAAGAAAACAGAGTAGAAAATTTTGTATCTTCTTCCCTAGATCTCCTTAAGGTGGGAATCAAAATCTCCCTTGGAAGAGGATGGATAATGTTTTTGAGATATTTATCAACAATTTCACTTGAGCTACATTTGTGGACATGGGCAACATGCATGCACACATTAAAAGGAAATCATCTTGGCAATTTGTAACAGTAAGCACCACAGCATATGTGGGGAGGGGAATGGGGAAGGTGCTGTTATCACAGGTTCTTAGATCTAAATTCACAAAAGGAAAACAACTTTCAAGGATTTAACAATCACTTTAATCAAGCACAGGTATCATTCCTTTAACCAAATATGTATATCATTTAGTTAGTTCATGGAGTCAACACCCTGAATTTCAAAGAAAATACAAAGAAATCAAAAGATAAATAGACATGACTTCTTCTGCCTGTATCCAACAAACTGTAGGACCCGAACTGCCTGAACAATTTTACCAGAGAGGGAAGCACAACATCTGGGTTCTCAAAGTCAGGAGGTTTCTTAGAGGCTTCCCCAAGTCCTCATCTGATCAAATAAACACTTCCAGTCAATGAAGTCCCAAAGTAATCAACAGACATGGATTCCTCTGCCTTACCATAATTCGACAGGTACAGCTGTCTATTCATCATTATCAGAGAGGGAAGAATGACATCTGTGTTCTCAAAGTCAGGAGGTTTCTTAGGGGCTTCCCAGAGTCCCCACCTGGTACTCAAACCTTCCTGTACAAACTAAGCCCCAAAGTAAAACCTCAACTCAGAGTATTTATACCTTTTTAGAGCCAGAGGGCATCACAGACCTTTGATCCAGTGCCTCAATAGAAAAAAATGAAAGGTACTTGAGACCCTCCTACAAAACAACTCCCCCTAATCAAGCTTCCCACAGTGGGTAGACCCATCAATGGGTGGGGAAGAGCTTTAATCACATTAAAATAATTAGCAATATTAGTAACACACTATTTCTAATTAAAGAAACTCTTGTTTCTGTACTTTACTCCTTGTAAAGACTCTTGACTGATAAAGTCAAGATTCAGTCAGAGGCAATTCATTATACTAAAACAAAATCAGCAAAAAATTATATTTTATTTTGATTACATATGATCCTATAAATAATTGTGTCATGACACAATTATGTGCAAAATGTATTTATAAGTGCAAGTTACTCACTGATAATTTTATTTTAAGCATTACTTGGAGTGGTTATTGTAATTTTTGTCATTTTTCTTATTTATCTCATCTTATATTTCATGGAGGCCAGAGAGAAATTTTTATACAAGTGACTTTCCTATAAGGAAAGGCAATAAAGCCTATAGGATTTGGTAATGAACACAGAGTCAGAAAGAATTGAGTTTGAGGCAGAGCCAAGGTGGTTGAGTAGAAAGATGGACCTGTAGAAGCTCCCCACTATGGCCCATAAACTATAAAAATGACTCTAAAGAACTCCAAGAGCAGCACAAGCTACAAAATGACAGAGTAAAAGAGATTTCCAGCCCAAGGCAACCTGAAAGGAGGACCACAAGGGTGTATTGCACAAGGCTCAGGGCAGAGCACAGTTCATGGAGTGCAGCTCAACCTTGGCCACTTGGCACTGGTGGGAACAGGACTGGAACAGGCCTCAGAGGGCTGAATCCCTGGCAACAACTGTAGTTCCCAGATTTCTCAACCCACAAAAGCCAAAGACAGCTTCAAAGGTCAGTGGTAAAGTGCTTTCAATTGAGAGAGAAGGGAATGCTCTCTGGCCCCACCCACAGGAGCAACTACAGCATCAGCATCCATTTTTGGAGCCCTTTGCCTAAAGACCCTGGGGGAATTGTGCCACTAATCTGGATCTCAGCCCTGAGTGGTGGCCCTGGGTAACGAGGAGCACTGTTTGTGGGGCTAGTGGAGGCTCTGGAGAGAGAACCCTACTGGCAGATCCTGGACAGAACAGAGGGCTTGAAAAATTATGGGACTACCTGAAAGCCATGATCAAAAAATAAGCCTAGACTTCATCTTTCATGAAATTGTCAGGGAAAACTGCCCTGATATTCTATAACCAGAGGGCAAAATAAATATTGAATCAATCCACTGATCACCTCCTGAAAGAGATGTGAAACAAGAAACTCCTAGGAATAATGTAGTCTAATTCCAGAGTTTCCAGTTCAAGGAGAAAATATTGCAAGAAGCTAGAAAGAAACAATTTGAGTATTGTAGAAATACAATCAGGATAACATAAGATCTAGCAGCTTCTATATTAAGGAATCTAAGGGATTGGAATATGATATTCCAGAAGTAAAAGGAACTAAGATTAAAACCAAGAATCATTTACTCAGCCAAATTGAGTTCAATACTTCAGCAGGAAAAAATAGTCGTTCAATGAAATAGATAAAAAAACCAGAGCTGAATTGAAATTTTGACTTTATTTTTTTTCCCTTTTTATGTTTATTTTTAGTTTTGAACATGTATTTACAAAAAATTTTGAAATTCAGATTTTCTCCCCATCTGTCCTCCCCTCACCTCAAAACCCCATGCATTCTGATTACCCTTTCCCCCAACTGCCCTCCCTTATATCACACACTTCCTTCCCTTATGCTCATTTTCTCTCTTTTCTTGTAGGACAAGATAGATTTCTGTATCCCCTCACCTGTATTTCTTATTGCCCAGTAGTATGCAAAACAATTCTCATCATTCGTTCCTAAAACTTTGAGTTTTCACTTTTATCCCTTCTTCCCTCCCCAGCCATCCCAACTGAGAAGAAAAGCAATTCAATATAGGCTATATATGTGTAATTTTGAAAAAAAGATATCCATAATAGTCATGTTGTGTACGAATAAGTATATTTCCCTCAATCCTGTCCTGCCCCCCATTTATTCTATTCTCTCTTTTGACCTTGTCCATCCACAAAAGTGTTTATTTATAATTACTTTCTGCTCCCAATTGCCCTCCCTCCTATCATCTCCTCCACCCCACTTGTGCCCTTCTCCCCTACTTTCCTGTAGTGTAAGATAGACTTTCATATCCAGTTGAGTGTGCATGTTATTCTCTCCGCAAGTCAAATGTGATGAGAATAACCTTCATTTTTCCCTCTCACCTCCCACATTTTCCTCTCCATTGAAAAAAGCTTTTTCTTGCCTCTTTTATGAGAAATTCTTTGCCTCATTCCATTTCTCCCTTTCTTCTCCCAGTATATTCCTCTCTCACCCCTTGATTTTATTTTTTAGATATCATCCCTTTCTATTCAAAACCCCTGGTGCGTGCTCTCTCTCTCTCTCTCTCTCTCTCTCTCTCTCTCTCTCTCTCTCTCTCTCTCTGTCTGTCTCTAAATATGTATGTGTGTATATATATATATATATATATATATATATATATACATATATATGCATATGTGTCTGTGTACTGAGAAAAGTTTCAAGAGGTACAAATATAGTCTTTCCATATAACAATGTGAATACTTCAACTTTAGTGAGTCCCTTAGGATTTCTCTTTTCTGCTTACTTTTTCATGATTCTCTTGATTCTTGTGCTTGAAAGTCAAATTTTCTATTGAACTCTGCTCTTTTCATCGAGAATGCTTGGAAGTCTTCTATTTCATTGATTGATCTTTTTTCCAGCTGACGTATTGAACTCAGTTTTGCTGGGTAAGTGATTCTTGGCTTTAGTTCTTCTTCCTTTGACTTCTGGAATATCACATTTCAAGCCCTTTAATCCCTTAACGTAGAAGCTACTAGATTTTGTGTTATCCTGATTGTGTTTCCACAATATTCAAATTGTTTCTTTTTTAGTTGCTTGCAAAATTTCCTCCTTGATCTGGGAACTCTGGAATTTGGCTACAATATTCCTAGGATTTTGGGGGCATTTTCCCAGCCAGTTACTTGACTTTAGAGTATTTTTTCAAGAGGAGGGTATACTTTGAGGACGTGCAAATAGTCATTGCCTCCATAATCAAGGAGAGGAGTTTACTGCTCTCCTGTCCTACACTCTGGTCTGGGAGCAATGACAAGAACTCTTTTTGGCCCAGGATCTGCCAGTATGGTTCCCTCTCCACATCTTCCACCAGCTCCATTGCCAGCACTCCTCTTCATCCCAGGAAAGCCACTAAGGGCTGACAAACAGATTGGTGGCTAAATTCTTCTAAGTTCTTCAGGCAGAAGGCTCTAAAAATGAGTATTGCCACTGCAGTGGCTGCTTTGAGTCAGGCCCATCCACGCTCTTTATCACTCAGGTGAAAGAGCTTTCTCATTGACATTTGAAGCTGTTTTTGGCATTTGTGGGTTGAGCATTCTCAGAACTGCTGCTGTGGTAGTGCCCTGAAGCCTGTTCAGTTTTGTCCCTGCAACACCACATGGCCCATGTCAGGCTGTGCTCTGCTCTGAGCCTGGTGTGGTAGACCTTTCCTGTCAGTCTTCCAGGATTTCTTGGAGTGGAAATCTCTTACACTCTTTTCTTCTGTGGCTTCTGCTGTTCCATAATTTGTTTAGGTTTATTTTTACAGGTATTTTTTGGGCTGTGTGGAGAGTTTGTAAAAGTCTGTCCTTCTAATCTGCCATCTTGGCTCCGCAACCAGAAAATTTGACTTTCAAACAGAAGAATGAGAAGATGCATGGAAAGGTAAATAGGAAATGGAAATCATAAGGGACTTAGTAAAGTTGAACTGTTTACATTTCTATATGGAAAGATAATATTTGTATCTCTTGAAACCTTTGTCAACATTTGGGTAGTTGGAGGGATTACACACACACACACACATATTTATATACAGACATATTGACAGATAGCATAGGGTGAGTTGAATAGGAAGGGATGATATCTAAAAAATAAAATTAAGGGTTAAGAGAGAAATATATTGGAAGGGGAAAGGGAGACATGGAATGGGGCAAATTATTTCTCATAAAAGAGGCAAGAAAAAGCTTTTTCAATGGAAGGGAAAAGGGGGAAGTTGAGAATAAAGAAGTGAAGTTTTCTCTCATGACTTAATGAGGGAATAACAGGCACACTCAATTTGGTCTGAAACTCTGTTTTGTGCTACAGGAAAGTAGGGGAATAGGGGATAAGTGGAGTGGGGGGGATGATAGAAGGGAGGGCAAATGGGAGGAGGGAGCAGTTAGAAGCAAACCCTGTTGGTGAGGAAGAAGGTCAAAAGAGAGAATAGAATAAATGGGGGGAAAGAATAGGATGAAGGAAAATATAGTTAGTCTTCCACAACATGCCTGTTATGAACCTCGTTTGCAAAACTACACATATATAGCCTATATTGAATTGCTTGTCTTCTCAGTGGGGATGGGTGGGGAAGGAGGAAGGGAGAGGAAATGGAACTCAAAGTTTTAGGAGTGAATACTGATAATTTTTTTTGCGTACAACTGGAAAATAAGAAATATAGCTAATGGGATATAGAAATTTATCTTGCCCTACAAGACAAAAGAGAAGATGAGGATAAAGGACGGGAGGGGTGTGATTGAAAGAGGGGTAGACTGAAGGAAGGAGTAATCAGAATGCATGGCATTTTGGAGTGGGAGGAGTGGAGAGATGGGGAGAAAATTTGGAACTCAAAAGTTTGTGGACATGAATGTTGAAAACTAAAAATAAATTAATAATTATGAAAAAAAGAAAGAATTGAATTAAAAAATTCAATTAACTTAAAAAATGCTGTGGCCCTAGGAAAATCATCTAACCTTGTGTTTCTCAGTTTCTTCATCTGGGAATTTATAGCATTAGATTTGATGATCTTAAAAGACCCTTTCAGATTTAAATCTAATACAGTGTTATTCTTTTATGGTTGCTATACACAGTAAAAATGGAACTAGTTTTTCACATCTTTATTGAATGAGTCAAAATCATAGCTATTTTGCTGGCAACAGAAATCAAGCAAGAGAACGATAGTCTATACAATATAATCCTACAATGAAGTCCAAAGTTCACTTTTCTCCTTTGCATGTGGAAAAGCAAAAAGGGAAAAAATAACACCTTGGTATATCTGTTGCATCCAGGAACAAATTGATGGATTTTAGACTCGGTCTAAAGTCTGCAACAGCTCTTGAGCATTGAATCAACTAACAAGAGAGAAATCCAGGAAATCTTATTTTCAATTAATATAACTAGATTTCTTTTAAGGAAGCACAATGACTAGACAATAACTCCAACCTACTGTAACAATGTTTTCTCTTCTTCATATTTTAAAGGGTATATCCATCATTGAGGTTATACATTTAATATTACATATAAGAAATGAGGTAGGGGGGGAGGAGCTAAGATGGCAGAGTAGAAAGACTCACATATGTGAGTTCTGAACCCACAGCCCATAAATTACCTATGGAAAGAACTCCCAACAGGTTCTGGAGCAGTGGAAACCACGCAGCAGCAGAGTGGAGGAGATTTCTGTTCCAGAGAAACCAAAAACCAACCCTAAAGGTACGTCGTGCACTGGATGCGGAGAACCTGCCCTGGCCACACAGCCCCAGAGGAGCAGATCCGAGCAGGTTTCAGGGACGGAATGTCTGGTGGCCACGAGGGTCCCTCCACCCACAGTAGCTGCAGGTCAGTGAGACAGCCTCCTGGACTGGCCAAGAGGGGAGCAGGGTGTCTCTGTTGCCCGGGGCCCTTGGGAGGAAGCAGCAGGGGAGGTGGTGGCCAGGGGCTCCTGAAGCAGACAGTAGCTCAGGATCATTACTGAAGGTCTCTGCATAAACCCCCTGAGGGAACTGAGCCTAGGAGGCAGCCCTGCCCCCACCTGAGAACCTGAATTTAATCTTATCCTGAATAGCAGCCCCACCTGCCACTGAAAGCTCTGAGCCTGGAGAGCAGCATTTGAATCTCAAACCTCAAGCACTAACTGGGTGGATCTAGGCGGGGGTGGAGAGGAATCTCAGAAGTCAAGTAGCTGGCTGGGAAAATGCCCAGAAAAGGGAAAAAAAATAAGACTATAGAAGGTTACTTTCTTGGTGAACAGATGTTTCCTCCTTTTCTTTCTGATGAGGAAGAACAATGCTTACCATCAGGGAAAGGCATATAAGTCAAGGCCTCTATATCCCAAACATCTGAAATAGATATCCAATGGGCTCAGGCCATGGAAGAGCTCAGAAAGGATTTTGAAAATAAAGTTAGAGAGGTGGAGGAAAAACTGGGAAGAGAAATGAGAAAGATGCAAGAAAAGCATGAAAAACCAGTCAATACCTTGGTAAAGGAGACCCAAAAAACAGAAGGAAGAAGAAAATAACACCTTGAAAAATAGGCTAACTCAATTGGCAAAAGAGGTTCAAAAAACCAATGAGGAGAAGAATCCTTTCAAAAGCAGAATTAACCAAATGGAAAAAGAGGTTCAAAAGCTCACTGAAGTAAATAGTTCTCTCAAAATTAGAATAGAACAGATGGAGGCTAATGATTTTCTGAGAAAACAAGAAATCACCAAACAAAACCAAAAGAATGAAAAAATGGAAAAGAATGTGAAATATGTCATTGGAAAAACAATTGACCTGGAAAACAGATCCAGGAAAGACAATTTAAAAATTATGGGACTACCTGAAAACCATGATCAAAAAAAGAGCCTAAACATCATCTTTCATAAAATTATCAAGGAAAACTTCCCTGAGATTCTAGAACCAGAGGGCAAAATAAGTATTGAAGGAATCCATCGATCACCTCCTGAAAGAGATCCAAAAAGAGAAACTCCTACGAACCTTGTGGCCAAATTCCAGAATTCCCAGGTCAAGGAGAAAATATTGCAGGCAGCTAGAAAGAAACAGTTCCAGTATTGTGGAAATACAATCAGGATAACACAAGATCTAGCAGGTTCTACATTGAGGGATCAGAGTGTGGAATAGGATATTCCAGAAGTCAAAGGAGCTAGACTAAAACCAAGAATCACCTACCCAGCAAAACTGAGTATAATACTTCAGGGGAAAAAATGGTCTTTCAATGAAATTGAGAGCTTTCCAGCATTCTTGATGCAAAGACCAGAACTGTAAAGAAAATTTGACTTTCAAACACAAGAATGAGAAGAAGCATGACAAAGTAAACAGCAAAGAGAAGTCATAAGGGACTTACCAAAGTTGAACTGTTTACATTCCTACATGGAAATCAATATTTGTAACTCTTGAAACTTTTTAGTATCTGGGTAGTTGGTGGGACCACACACAGATGTACACACACACACGCGCACGAACAAACACACACACACATGCACACACACACACAGAGAAACAGAGAGCACAGAGTGAATTGAGTATGATGGGATCGTATCTTAAAAGAAATTAAGGTAAACAAACAGTGAGAGAGAAATGTATTGGGAGGAGAGAGGGTGAAATGGAATGGGGCAAATTATGTCTCACAGAAGAGGCAAGCAGTAGACTTTTAGTGGAGGGAAAAAGAGGAGAGCTGCGGAAAAAAAAACACATGAAGTTTATTCTCATCACATTCAGCTAAAGGAAGGTATAAAATGCACACTCATTTTGGTATGAAAACCTATCTTACAATACAGGAAAGTGGGGGAGAAGGAGATAAGCAGGGTGGGGTGGATGATGGGAGGGAGGGCAATGGGAGGAGGGAGCAATTTGAAGTCAACACTCTTGGGGAGGGACAGAATCAAAAGACATAATAGAAACAATGGGGGGCAGGATAGGATAGAGGGAAATATAGTTAGTCTTACACAACACGACTATTATCAACGTATTTGCAAAACTACACAGATAGGGCCTATATTGAATTGCCTGGCTTCCCACAGGGAATGGGTGGGAAGGGAGGGATGTGGAGAAGTTGGAACTCAAAGTTTTAGGAACAACTGTTGAGTATTGTTCTTGCTACTAGGAAATAAGAAATACAGGTAATGGGGAAGAGAAAGTTATCTGGCCCTACAGGACAAAAGTGAAGATGGGGACAAGGGAAGGGAGGGCTGATAGAAGAGAGGGCAGATTGGTGATAGGGGAAATTAGAATGCTCAGTGTATTCGTTTGGGGGAGGGGACAAATGGGGAGAAAATTTGGAACCCAAAATTTTGTGAAAATGAATGTAAAGAAAAAAAGTTAAATAAATAAAATCTTATATCCAGAAAAAAATAAAAAGAAATGAGGTCAACTTTCATTGAAAGTGTAAATCATTCCCTTCTCATTAGAAAATCTACTTCATACTCTACTGAGGACACTGGACTGGAGCTCTTTCCATTTTTACAATCCCTTTAATGGTGTCCTGGCCACTTTTGGCAAGGTATGTTTGGTGCCGTGTGTATTTGGAAACTCCTAAATGATTTCTACTATTCCACACACTGAGAAGACAAAAAAGTTTTGTTTTGTTTTTTCCATTTTGCCAATTCTGATTTCCAACATAATCTTTTAATCATTGGATTTTAACTTCTTTTGCCCTTTGACTTATTCCTTTTTTAGGTACTATTTTCCTGAGTGTGTGTGTGTGTGTGTGTGTGAGTGTGTGTCCTTTACCAAGCTGTTGAATTGTTTTTTCATGATTTCTTGAATCACTGTCATTTCTCTTCCCATTTTTCCTCTACTTCTATTACTTGATTTTCAAAATTCATTTTGAGCTCTTCCATGACCTGTAACCAATTAATATATTTCTTGAAGACTTTGGATGCAGGAGTTTTTATTTTGTTGTCTTCTGAGTGGGTGCTTTAATGTTCCTTGTCACCATAATAACTCTATGGTAAGTAGCATTTTTTTCTGTTGTTTGCTCATTTTTCCAACCTATTTCTTGACTTTTAACTCTTTGCTGAAATGGACTTCTTCTTCTAGTGTGGGGAAGGCACACTATTCCAAGAGTCAGGGATTTTGTGCAGCTGTTTTCACAGCTATTTCTAGGAACCTGTAAGTTTTCAGTTTTTCAAAAGGAGAAGCAATAATTGCTCTACTGGCCTGTGTTCTAGTCTGTGAGTGACCACAAACACTCTTTCTTCCCTGGTACTGTAAGGAAGGTTCATGTTCCACTTTGACTCTCTTGTGCTAGTGCTTTATCCTTGCCCTGGGACTGCCACCAAGGACTAGGACCTGTAGCCAACTGTTGAAAAACAACAGTCTTGACTAATTGCTAACAAACAGACCCCTGTAATCTACTTGTTACTATCTGTGTTCTGGGAGATTTGGAAACAGCTGCTGCAGTTGCTTAATCAGTGGCTCTCCAGGCCTTCTCCTTGGGGCTATGTCTGCATTATTACAGCCTGTGTCAGACTATACTCCTCTCTCACCTTGGCGCAATAGACCTTTCCTGCCAACATTCTAAGTTGTTTCACTTTGTCTTTTTGTGGATTCTGCTGTTCTAGAATTTAGTTAGAGTAATTATTTAAAGGTATATGGAGGGGTTTGGGAAGAGCTCAGGTAAGTCCCTGTCTCTACTCTGCCATCGTGGCTCTGCATTCAAGGAGGAAAGTTTAACATGATTACCTTTTGTCAGTAAGGACCCAGTTGAGATTATGCAAAATAATTTTTGGAGGGCAATCTGCACACTTTTGAGTCTTTCTTCACTTCGAGTTAACACCACATAAACTGGAGTGGAAGAACTAGATGGTGACAGTAATCCATGGGTAGAGTTTCTCAATATAAAATGAATGAATGATAGGACAAGGAAGAAAAGCCTTTGAATGTGTAGAACAGTGCAGAATTGAACTCATTCAATTGAATTTACCAAATGGTTAAGATAGGGAATTAAATCATTGCAAGAATGATGGTCTAAGAAAGAACTGATGGGCATAAGCCTTAGAAGTTATTGTGATAATGAAGAAACAGGTTAGGCATCATAGAGCATAGAGGGAAAGTGTCTAGTTTAAAAAAAATAAGAATTCATGCATATGGAAATAGAACTTTTATAATCGCTCTATGTGGATGATAGTGTACAGGGCTCAGGTCATGGGGACTGAATAGATGGGAAAACTAAGAAGTTAAAGTAGATGAAGAAACATCAATATGCATATTAAAGTCCCATCATACAAAGTGTGGTGCCAGTGTGATATTCACAGCACTTATGGCAGCCATGAATATTCCTGAGCAATTCTAAATCAAAAATGAATCAGACTCTCCACATGGAAGACAGAACCAAAACATTTATTCAGCAAGCCAAATCCCAGCATCAGAAAGCCAAGTTCATCATAGTAACAAAGAAATTCATCATAATAACCAAGAATTCTATACACATTATCAGGCTTTGCCACAAACGAACAAATACTTACAAGCCTAGCTGTCTGCTTTTCTCTTTCCCTCAGTTCTGACTGCTCTGACCAATTTCCTCTCACCTTCACTCCAGCTCCACCTCTTCCTGTTCCACCTTTCTTGTTCCATCCCATTCACAAGCTTGTCCCACCACATGTGACTTAGGCTTCCATGTAATTTAAGCAAGTCACATAGTCCTGTTAATGAATGGGAAAGATCTTTCCATTTAAATTACCATTACACAAGGGCAGGAGTTACGGAGCAGAGAAAGACTTTGAGCCAGGGACTGAACTCATTGAGAAGGAATACATACCAGCCAACATGATTTGAATTGGGTCATGTATTTGGAGACTTCAAAGGCATAGAGGGAGTGTATACTTTCAATATATACACACACAAACACACATACACATATACATATGTGTACACACACTTATATGGATGCTTCTATGCATATATGTATATTCATCTATAACATATATATGTATATATGAATACATATGTATGTGTATGTGTATGTGTATACATATGTGTGTATTTATGTATATATAAATATATGCATATATGCATATATGCATAAATATATATATTCCCCTTTCATACAAAGGCATTTTGATTGCTGAATGGATTATAAAAATAAAATCTTCATAAGGAACACTCATATGAACATTTTGAGAAGAAACACACTCTCTCAGACAAAATATTGTATGCAACTGTGGGAAAATGAGAGAAATCAGTCCCTTCAACAAATGTATGGTGAGGACCTACTTGAAAACAGAAAATAACCTGAGTTAGAGATGGCTACAGTGTATTATGGACCATATTCATTTGTATGTGACTGTTATTAACATTGTGAAGGACATAGCTGATATGCTATACATTAAAAAATATTCAGGGACTAATAGGACTGCTACCATCATACTGGACAGATATAATTTTTGTGTTTCACATCAAAAGTGAGAGGTGGATCACTGCTTATGAGGCCTCAGTTTAAGGCATTAGAAGAGAAAGATACAAGAGGTAGGATACAACAAGGTGAATGGAGAATTAGCTAAGTACAACTTAGTTCAGAAAACCCAAGTGGCAATGAGGGATGCTGCTTACAGCAGAAGGAATCCTGAATTCCTTCTGGATTGGATCAAAGTCAGAAAGAAGGCTCTGTTGCTGTTCTGGGGAAGGAAGGGACACTTATTGGAAGAGAAACTTTGGTTTATTTAGAGCTGATTGGCTGTGAAAGGTGGAATTGCCCTATGAGCACCATCTACATCTTGGGAGAGTGGAAAACTTTCTGGAGATTTCTTGAATTGTCTTAAACTTCTCTCTCTGGATTGAGAGAATTAGAAGAAAGGAAGGCTTTGCATTTACTTTGCTCTTAGAATAGTTATGACTATTACTTACATATTTTTTTCTTTAAGAAAAAGAAAATAGGCCTGACTTTTTCTGAGAACTAATTAGTGAAAACGTAATTCTCTGCTATTTGAAGAATATACTGAGAAAAGTTTGCACAATTCTCCTGCTTTCTGTATCTCAAAAAAATAAAAACTATTCAAGGCCCCAGAGGAGATATAAGGACATTGGTAGTTCTCTACCGCCTCAAACAAACAGTTTGCCACTGAAAGAGCTTTACATCATTCTCAGTACCTTGTCAAGGCCTGATAGTAATAGAGAACTGCTTTTGCAGAAGAGAGTAGAGGAACTGAGAAGTAGTTCAGACTTTTCTAAAGAGACCAATGACATTAAGTCAGGTATACAACTTTTAAGAATATTTTTCATGAATTTCTCTGAGTACATGAGCTTTTACCTGCTAAGTTTCTGTAGTTGCGTGTTGTTGTCATTTAGTCATTCAGTTATGTCTGAGTCTATATGGGGTTTTCTTGACCATGGTTTTCTTTGCTGTTTCCTTCTCTATTGGATTAACTAATTTGTTGTTCAGTCATTTTTAATTGGGTTTGACTCTTCATTACCCCATGTGAGATTTTCTTGGCAAAGCACTGGAGTGCTTTGCTATTTTCTTCTCCAACTAATTTTACAGATGAGGAAGTGAGGCAAACAGAATAAAGTAACTTGCCCAGGGTCACAGAGCTAGTATGTGTCTGAGGCCAGATTTGAACTCATATTTTCCTTATTCTTGGCCTGGATCCATAGTCACTGAGCCACTTAGCTGCTTAGTAGAATTTACCTCTCATTAATGAACTCTATGATATAGTATATGCTGTATGAACAGTAACACAAATACATGTCTGGTTCTTAGAGACCAAGAAACTAAAATTTAGAGACCATAAGACTATTTTTTTGCTCAGAAATTCACATCGTTTTCATCGCAGGCAAGACTATATCACATATCTTCTGATTGCCTATCTTGTACTCTTTTCATCACATTAAATAATGGCAACTACCTAAAATATACGTAATAAAATTCATGGTGCATTTTCTCTCTTTACCGGACTCAGTTACCATAACTACAAAAAGGTTTCAGTAGAGAGGTTCACTATCATACAGCATTATCTTGTATTCCTGAAAATTATAAAATTGGCAAGAGGAAATCAAATCTCTAACACTTTGTCTACCTTTATAAATTACTTACATGATTTACAAAACTTAATAAACAGAAAACTGACTTCTTTGACCTTGTTCTGTCTTTACATGTCTCATTTAATAATGGCTTTGGTTTTAATAAGTATATGCCTGTACTTATTATCCAACTTAATGTGATGTAATGCCTATAAAGTCTGTCTTGTGTGTAGATTAATTTAGCATATTAAGGTTCTGGTCTAGAGGGAGGACTAGATCAACTAGACAGAGATTCTGGCAGAGATAGCTAGCAATGTGTTTTTGTAGTATTTTTTTTTTTGCAATGTGCAATTATCAACAGTGACTTCTTCCGTTAAGTAAGAGAATATAAAGGAAATGTATTGGCAGATCTTGATTAGTATCTAAAACTACTGCACAGACTCACAATAGCAAACAGACAAAAAATATAAATTTAAAAAAAATTACTTTGTGATACTTCAGCAGACACAATTGGTATGGCTTCTGATTTTTATGTTTCTGAAGTTCTATTCGGATTTGGATTTGCATAATGTGGTCCCTGACATATTTATGGTAACAAACCTACTTAGATGAAATTTACCTACATTATTCTCAATTCTACTTTGTTGTTGGTCATTTTTTATGGAAGACCTTGGTTATGTTCTCACTATGTTAACAAAATTTAAGGCAGAGAAAATCCATTTTCATGACTTCTACTTTTGTCTTTACAAGTTTTACTAAAAAAACAAATAAGAATGCCTTCACTTTTTCTAAGGATGTATTTATACTTATGCAACATAATGTCATTAAAAAATGGTGATATATATATTATGTAAGTGCTTCATTTTATGCCTCCTTGTTCAAGTCTCTCCACAATATGTGGTCCTAGAGTTCCAAAAATTTCCCAGAATCCTAGTACAAAATGCATATGTGAAGAGTCCATATAGTGGTGTCTGTTTCATCTGAAGAACTGAATATAAAACCCTTGTCATATGTAGGTTAGCTTTTTGGCAATATTTTATGATGTTTATAGGTCTGCCCCTTTTTCCTGCAGGTAGTCACAAACCTGTCTTTGATTAACCCCCACAATATTCTTTGCTTACTATCTCATCACCCTAAAGAGAGAGAAGGAATTTGAAAACCTTTAATTTAATTCTCTACCCAAAACCTCAAGTTAGTTTTTGGGCCTTTTCCATTGTCTTTCCTTATCTAAGAATTTTTCCTCTGATTTACCCTACCACCTATAACATCGATTTACCAGGCTAAGGTATTTTTCTTTCCCTTGAAGTAAAAATTCATTTCTTCTACAGATTTACCTCCTGATTCTATTAATTTATTCCTTAGAATCTTTTTGTTATTCAGTCATGTATGATTCTCTATGACCTCATATGATGATTTCTTGGCAAAGACAATGGGGTTAGTTGCCATTTCCTTGTCTAGCTTATTTTACAGATGAGAAAACTGAGGAAAATAAAGTTAAGTGACATATCCAGGGTCACAGAGCTAGAAAATGTCTGAGGCAAGATTCAAACTCATGAAGATGAGTTTCCTGACTCTAGGTACAGCACTCTATCCCATGCATCACATAGGTACCCTCTAGCATACTTAACCCATTGATATTTGTCTTCTCTCATTTCTTTTGATAATGTGTAAATTCATTGGAAACAAAAAATCAAATTATAATCACAAAGATGTTCCCAATCCACATTTTTTTTTCTTTTCATCTTTTCAGGACACAATCTTTTGATGTCTCAATCATTTGTTTGTTTGTTTTTTTTTACTTTGGAAATTAATAGCATTTTTCATCATGAAGTAATCTTATGCCATTCTTATTACTTCTTCAGGGAATTTGGAGATTTTTCCCTCCAACTTGTTGCCTCCACATTTTTTTCTCAACTATTTGGATGCCACAGTTCACAAACTGGACTAAGATTTTTTTGGTGAATTAAACTGCTAGTGGGGTACTTTCTGTTGTTGTTTTAATGATTTTTTTAGCAATAGTATTCTTTTCATGAAATATTTCTGAATGAGTTTTGTCTATAACCTTCCATTTTTAGGCTTTCTTTTTCATGTAGGTTTCTAGGAAGAACTTTAATCTTTAGATGATATTTTCATATTATGTTTTTAAGTTCGATAAGCTATTTTTTCACAGAACTCTTAAATGTTCTTCAAATACTAACTTTATTTTTTAAATTGTGTTCTACATTTTTCCTTCTGTATATGTGTTTTTGTGCATTTTATTAGCCTCTTTTTAAATGCTATTACTATAAAGGGTTTCATTTTTCACTTAATTGTTTCTTTAATATTGCCATTTAGATCTTTGATTATTCTTCTTTTACCTTTTTATTAATTAATTTTTAGTTTTCAAAATAAACTTTCACAAGATTCTGAGTTCCAGATTTTCTCTCCATCTCTCTCCTCCTGCATCCCAAGATATAACACCTTCTGATTATAACTTCGCTTAATCTGTGCTCTATTCTATCACCACCCTCTTCTCTTATCTCCTTCTCTTCTATTTTCCTGTAGGGAAAGATCAATTTCTATAAGCCATTGCCTGCATATCTTATTTCCCAGTTGAATGTAAAAACAATTGTTAACATTTGTTTTTAAAACTGAGTTCTGAATTATCTACCTCTCTCCCCACCCAACTTCCTTGAGAATGCAAGCAATTTGGTATAGGTTACATGTGTGTGGTCAGCAAAACACATTCATAATAGTAATGTTGAGAAAAACTAACTATATTTCCTTCCATCCCCTCCTGACTCCCTTGTTTATTCTCTTCTCTCCTTTGACCCTATCCCTCCTCAAAAAGGTTTGCTTCTGGTGGGCAGACACAAAATGGAGGAGTAGAAGGATGGATCTGTAAAAGTTCTCCCCAGTAGCCCATAAAATACCTGTAAAAATGACTATAAACAAATTCTAGAGCAGCAAAAGTCACAAAAACGACAGAGTAAAAGAGATTTATAGCCCAAGACAGCCTGGAAGGCCAATAGGAAAGGTCTATTCCGCCAGTCTGGGAGTAGAGTGCAGCTCAGACCTGGCCCCACAGCACAAGGACAGGACTGGATCAGGACTCAGGGGACAGAATCCCTGGCAGCAGATGTGGTTCCCAGATTGCTCAATCTACAAATGCAAAGGACAGGTTCAAAGGTCAGTGGCTTCTGCCCACTGCAGCAGTACCTTCCATTTTTGGATCCCTCCGACTAAACATCACAGGGGAATTGACTGGTTGACCTGGATCTCAGCCCTGAGAGGCAAGCCTGGGGTGAAGAGAAGTATTGGGGTGGTAGAGCTGGAGGCAGTGGTGGAGAGGGAATTCTGCTCACAGATTCTGGGCAGAAAACTTTTTGGTTGCTCCCGGGTCAGTGTGCAGGTAAGGAGAGGAGTAAGTTCTTGTCCCTTGATTGTGCCACGTTGGAGGAACTGAGAACTGACAGGTCTCTAGACTATACTCTCCTCTCGACAAAGGGCTCAAAAGTCAAGTAGCTGACTGGGAAAATGCCCAGGATTTTTAAATTGTCTCCCCTAGATCTATTTCTCATTGGCAAAGCAACTGACCTGAAAAATAGATCTAGGGGAGACAATTTAAAAATTCTGGGACTATTTGAAATCCATGATAAAAAAAAAAAGCCTAGACATCATCTTTCATGAAATTATCAAGGAAAATGGCCCTGATATTCTGAAACCAGAGGGTAAAATAAATTTTGAAAGAATTTATCAATCACCACCTGACTGAAAGAGATCTGAAAACAAAAACTCCTAGGAATATTGAATCCAAATTTCAGAGTTCCCAGGTCAAGGAGAAAATATTCCAAGTAGCTAGAAAGAAAGAATTTGAGTATCATGGAAAGACAATCAGTATAACACAGGATCTTGCAGTTTCTACATTTAAGGATCAAAGGGTTTGACATATGATATTCAAGAAGTCAAAGAAACTAGTATTAAACCAAGAATCATCTACCCAGAAAAATTTAGTATAATACTTCAAGGGGAAAAAAACATGGTCATTCAGTGAAGTAGAGGACTTTCAAGTATTCTTCATGAAAAGAAAAGAGCTGAATAGAAAATTCGACTTTCAAACACAAGAATAAAAAAAAAAGTATGAACAGTTTAACAGGAAAGAGAAACCATAAGGGACTTACTAAAGTTGAACTGTTTACATTCCTACATGAAAAGAGAATATTGAAATTTTTCTCAGTATGTGGGTGGTTGCAGGGGTTGTATGCAACACACACACACAGAGGGCACAGAATGAGTTGAATAGGAAGGGATGATATCTAAAAAAATAAAATTAAGGGTTGAGAGAGGAATACATTGAGAGGGGAGAAAGGGAGAAATAGAATGTGGCAAATTACCTCTTACAAAAAACGTCAAGAAAAAGCTTTGTGATTTTAGGGGGAAAGGGGGATGTTAGAAGGAAAAAGTGAAACTTGCTCTCATCACATTTGGCTTAAGGAGGGAATAACATGCGAACTCAATTTGGTATGAAAATTGATTTTACACTATAGGAAAGTAAAGGAGAAGGGGAAAAGTGGGATGGTGATATGATAGAAGGAGGGGCAAAAGGGAGGAGGAAGCAATTTGAAGTAAACACTTTTGTGGAGGGACACGGTCAAAAGAGAAAATAGAATTAGTGAGGAGCAGAATAGGATAGAGGGAAATATAGCTGGTCTCACACAACATGACTATTGTGGAAGTCTTTAGCAAAATTTCACTTATATAGCCTACACTGAATTGCTTACCTTCTCAGTGGGGATGAATGGGGAGAGCAGAAAGGAGAGAAGTTGGAACTCAAAGTTTTAGGAACGAATGTTGCAATTGTTTTTGCATGTAATTGGGAAATAAGAAATACAGGTAACAGGTTATAGAAATCTATCTTGCCCTACAAGAAAAGAGAAAAGATGGGAATAAGGGAAGGGAGGGGTGTGATAGAAAGGAGGGCAGATTGGTGGAAGGAGTAATCAACAAGCAGGGTGTTTTGGGGTGGGGGAGGGGAGAGATGGGGAGAAAACTTGAAACTCAAAATTTTGTAGAAATATTACAAACTAGAAATATATAAAAAAATTAATATTAAACCAACATTTGCTTCTGATTACCTCCTCCCTCAATCTGACCCCCTATTCTATCATCCCTACCCCATCCACTTCACCCCTACTTTCCTGTAAGGCAAAATAGATTTTCATACTCAGTTGAGTGTGTATGTTATTCCTCTCCTTAAACCAAATCTGATGTGAGGTTCGTTAATTCCTCCTCACCTCCCCCTCTTCCCTTCCACTCTGTAAGCTTTTTCTTGCCTCTTTTAAGTGAGATCAAAAGTTTCAAATTCTTTCTCTGCCTTTAGGATGATAGGACAGTAAGCATAGCATAATGTGGGGTTTTATTACAGAGAGATTTGTGAGAGTTTAATATGTGCAGGACAGAGGGGAACACCTATCAACATCATAAAATACACTCAAAGTGTATCAAATATATAATAATACATAATTTATGTATTATGTATATGTATATCTTTCTGTCTATATATGTGCATGTATGAAAGTGTATATATGCACATAAATGTTTATATATACATATATGTATGTATGTGTCCAATTTTCTATTCAGCACTAGTCTATGGATCAAAAATTCTTGAAAGTCCTCTATTTCTTGAATGCCCATTTTTCCCCCAGAAGAATTATACTCAGTTTTGCTGAAATGGTGATTCTTGGTTGTAATGCTAGTTCCTTTGCCTTCTGAAATTCCATCTTCCAAGCCCTTTTATCCCTCAGTGGAGAAGCTGATAAATCACGTGTCATCCTGATTGTGTTTTCACAGTACTTGAATTGCTTCTTTCTGGCTGCTTGCAATATTTTCTCCTTGACCTGGAATTTGGATAAAATATTCCCAGTTTTCCTTTAGGCATTTCTTTCAGGTGGTGATAGGTGTATTCTTTTAATTTTTGTTTTATTCTCTGTTTCTAGAATATCAGTGTAGTTTTCATTTGTTCATGAAAGACCATGTCAAGGAATTTTTTTTTTTATTATGAGTTTCAGGTAGTCCAAGAATTTTTAAATTATATCCCCTGGATTTTTTCCAAGTCAGTTTTATTTCCAATGAAATTGTCTTCTATTTTTTCATTCATTTGGTTTTGTTTTATAGTTTCTTGATTTCTCATAAAGACATTAGATTCCTTGTGCTCTATTCTATTTTTTAAAGAATTATTTTCTCAATAAATAGAGGGCAGAACAGGACAAAAGGAAGTGTGGTTAGTTTTTTGCAACATACCTGTTATGGAAGTGTTTTGCATGACTACACATATATGACCTTCATAGAATTGTTTGCTTTCTCAATGAGTGTGGGTTGAGGAGAGAAGAAGCAAGATAATACGGAACCCAAAGCTTTAAAAATGAATGGAAATATGCATGAACCTGGAAAATAAGATGTGCAGGTAGTAAGGTATTGAAATCTATTTTTCCCTACAGGAAAATAGAGGGGATGGGGATAAAATAAGGGGATCATAAATGGGTAAACAGACTGAGGGAAAGGGTGGATGGTGTGCTTGCTGTCCTGAGGTGAATGGTGGGGAAAGAGGAGGAGAAAGTTTGGAATTCAAATTGTTGTGAAAGTGCATGTTGGAAACTGAAAAATAAATTACATATTAAAATATAAACATGTAACATAAAAATAATTATTTTCTTTAGTGAGCTTTTGGATCTCCTTTTCCATTTGGCCAACTCTGATTTTTAAGGCATCCTTCCCCTCACTGGCTTTTTTGACCTGTTGTGCTATTTGGTTAGTCTATTTTAAAGGTATCATTTTCCTCACTATATTTTGGAGGGTTCCCTTAGCAAAATGGTGATTTGTTTTTCACGATTTTCTTGCATCATTCTCATCTCTCTTCTCAGTTTCTCCTCTATTTACTGGATTTTCAAAGTACTTGTGTGGTCTTCCATGACCTCTGACCAATTTATATTTTTGTTGGAGGCTTTTTATGTAGGAGCTTGGATTTATTTTCTTCTGATTGTATGTTTTGGTCTTCTTTGTGACCAAAGTAAGGCTCTATAGTCTTGAGTTCTTTTCTGCTCTTTGCTCATTTCTCCAACCAATTACTTGACTTAAAAATTCCTTGTTAAAGTATACCTTTTAGCATGGAGGGTATAATTCCCAAGCTTCAAGGGTTTTATGTAACTGTTTTCAGAGATACTTAAAGGGACTTGCAAATTTTCAGTTCTTCCCAGGTTGTATGATCAAAGGAAAGGTGGTCATTCCTCTCCTGGTGTGTGCTTTGGTCTATGAGTGACAACCATTTTTTTCTGCCTTGAAACTGTGAGAATTCCCTCTCCTACACTACCACAAACTTCAATATGCCAGTGCTTTGCCTTGCCCCAGGATCTCCACCCAGGATTGTGACCCAATTCCAAGCATAGGCAAAGCTAGGTAATCCTGCTTCAGTGTTATTTTTGGTCTGAGAGCTCCAGAAGCAGTTGCTGCCATACTATTGCTGCCACCACCCTCAGAGCTATGGATGGATGGTACTCTTCTCTCATCCAGGTCATACAGTCCTTTAACACTGACCTTCTGCAATGTCTTTGGTCTTTGTGGATTGAGAAGTCTTGAAGATATCACAGCTTCCAGTGAATCAGTCCACAGAATCTTGCTCCAGGTTTGCTGAGGCCTGTTCTGTGCTGGCACATTGTTGCACTGGCCTGGGTTCCTCTCACAGGCCAGTACAGAAGACCTTTTCTGTCAACCTCCTAGGTTGTCTCAGGTTGGATAAATATCCAATATTTATTTTCACTCTGTCATTTTTTTGGGTTTTGGTGCTCTATAATTTATTTAGAGTCATTTTGTACAAGTATTTAGAGGGATTTGGGAGGGGGAGCTCAAGCTGGAGCTTGCTTTTATTCTGCTATCTTGGGTTCACACTCCTTGATTTCTCTTCTGAACTATCTTGGAGATGACTGGCATTGCTTCATGTTTCAGGGGTGGGGAGGAAATGAGATCCCTTGCAGAACCTGTAACATATTCACACTTTTCAAGGACTTCTAGGTAGTTGCCACACTGGGACCAAGATTTTCCCTCTGCCCCATTCTGCTAATCGGTTAAATATTAAGTTGTTGTATAATATTGCTATATATCTGGGGATCAAAGGCCACTCTAGACCAGTGCATAAGAAATGGATGGTATCAAAAAAATTCAGGGAATGAAGTAGTAATTGATCTGGAGTTTAAAGGAAAGGTGGGATTTCAAGAAGTATCTACTACGTTCTAGGCACTGTGTTAAGTGTTGGACATAACAGAAAAAAAGCATATGTCAGTCACTGTCCTCAAGAAACTTACATTCTATTGGGGGAGACAGCAAGAAAACAAATATGGCAAACGAGGTATGTATAAGATAAATAGAAAACAATAGAGGAAAGGTACTAGAATTAAAAGAAATTGAAAGGGCTTCCTGTAAAAGGTTAAGATTTTATCTGGTGCATGAAAGAACCTAGGAAAGTAAAAGGACAGAAATAAGGAGGCTAAGTTTTGCAGGCAAGGTGGACAGAGAAAATGCCCAGACTCAAGAAATACAGTTTCTTTTTCAGAGGCCAGCAAGATGTCTAGTGTTACTGGTGAATGATAAATGCTAATGCATTTGTATGAATGAAGGGACTAGGGGACTGGGGCTGTTATTCCAAGTTCAATTAATATCAAGAGCAAAGGCATGGAGATGTGGGGAATATATATTCATTGAACAATGAGTAATCATAGAGTCATAAATTATCATCAATTTAGAACTGAAAAGAAGTTTCCGTAACGGTCATCTACCTCAGTCTCCTGATTTCACAGATAAGAAAATTGACATATAGAAATGCAATACGACTTGCCTGCAGTCACACAAGTAGAAAATGCCATGAATCTGATGAATCTGATACAGCATACTGTATATACTATGTTGGCTAAGACATATATGAGGGAAATAAAGAAAATGGGACCAATAGAATGGTGCCAGATTGGGGAGAGATTTAATAGAACCAATTCTTGAATAAAAAATGTAAAAAATGAGTAATCGATCAGTGAATATCTGAGGGACTTCTGTATGAAAATCACTTTATTAGACTGTAGAGGTATTGTTTAGAAAAATCACAAAAGATAATGCATTGTTGTTAAAGATGACATTTACTTAAGAGGATATGTATTTAATATTTTATATGTTGTATTAATTATTATGTATTGATTAATATATATTATATATTTCAGATATGTAGATATACAGATATATTTATATCTATATATGTTTATTTATATGTGTATATCTATATCTATCTATATATGAAAGAGGTAACAAAAAGAAAGTTATAAATAAGTTCTGCATGAGTGCTATATACAATTGGTATGACAGAAAAGCAGGAAAGGAAGAATTGCTGTGGATAACAGAGATCAAGAAAGGATTCACAGAAGAGGAGGGATTTGAGCTATGTCTTAAAGGATGGATAGGATTTTGATAAAAGGAGAAGGAGTGGTGGCAATAATCAAGCTTGGGAATATACTATGAGCTAAGTTAAGAACATAGGAAAGCAAAATCAACTGTGAAAAATATTTCATATAACTTACTTTCTCAGAAAGCTGTGGTAGCAAAATAATATAATTGTATCATTTCTTACATTGAATTGGTTGACTTCTTGGGCATCAGAGTCCAAGTTTTTGTTTATTTTATTTTTTTTGCCTGAATGTGTGTTATTAGTTTTAAATCACAAGGCCACAGAAACATGCTGAAGTAGAGGAGTGCCAAAAAAATTCTAGTGTGGTGTATTTTGCAAGGTATAGATATGACAGTGGTTCCTTAAAATAGCAGAAAAATAAGCAAAACCAGATACAAATAAAGAAGCATTAACATCAGATCAGACTAGTGATTGGAATACTCCAACAACTAGCCTTCCTTGGCAACAATGAAAATTTCAGAAAAAAAGTTGGGGAGGATAACCATTTATGGACTTGATGTACTACCACATACACACACACATACACACACACACTTTGATTAAATTATAATATATTATAATTATTATATATATAATTATATATAATGTACTATATTGTAATAAGTTATTTAACTAAATTAGCGTTGTTACCATTGATTAAGATTTAGAATACTCTAAGGATTTGTGATTTTATTGGTGAGGACATTGTCCCCTTCACTTAAGCATTTTATAACCATTTGGCATGGTGGTAGCTTTCATTCATGAGTTTCTGTAGTTTGAAATAGGTGTTTCCTTGTCACTAATGTCCTTATAATGAATCTTTCCAAATTTATTTATATTGCTCAAATAAGAATTCACCGATGGGCCTGAACTTGAAGTCTGTAAGTTTGTGGTATTTGCCAAGGCTTGAGGTCTTGTGACATTCTCTTGGATAACCCAAGATGACTTCTATATCCCATTGATGTATTAGAAAAAGGCTTTAGTGGAAAATACTTAAAATATATTTTAAAAAATTAATAGTATTTTGTTTTTTCCAATTTATTGTCAAGACAATTTTTAGCATTCATTTTTATAATATTTTGATTTCCAAATTTTTCTCCCTCCTTCCCTCTCCTCCCCTTGTTAGAAAATGGCAGGCAATTTGATATTGATTATACATGCATTGTTCTAATCAAAAGTGAATTATGCCATTTCTTCATATGATTATAGATAACTTTAATTTTTCCATCTGAAAAATACATGTTCATATCTTTGAAAATTTATCACTTGAGGAATGACTTGTATTCTTCAACATTTGAGTCAGTTCTCTATATATTTGATAAATGAAGCTTTTATTAGAGACACTTGCAGTAAAGATTGTTTCTCAGCTTTCTGCTTTCTATTTTTCTTACATTCGTTTGTTTGTGCAACTCCTTTTAGATTTAATATAATCAAAATTATCTATTTTTCCTTTCACATAACTCTCTATCTCTTGTTTCTTTATGAACTTGTAACTCATCTAACTTCTCTTTTAAGAATTTGCATGCTATGTCTAAAGAGAGAATAGAAGAAATGGGAGGCAGGATAGGATGGAGGGAAATATAATTAGTCTTACACAACATGAGTATTATGGAAATCATTGGCAAAACTGCACATATATAGCCTATATGGAATTGCTTGCCTTCTCAGTGGGGATGGGTGGGGAGGGAAGAAGGAAGAGAAGTTGGAACTCAAAGTTTTAGGAACAAATGTTGAGAATTATTTTTGCATACAACTGGGAAATAAGAAATATAGGTAATGGAGTATAGAAATCTATCTTTCCCTACAAGACAAGAGAGAAGGTGGGGATAAGGGAAGGGAGGGGCGTTTGAAGATTGATGGAAAGGGTAATCAGAATGCTTGGTGTTTTGAGGTGGGGGGAGGGGAGAGATGGGGAGAAAATTTGAAACTCAAAATTTTGAGGATATGAATGTTGAAAACTAAAAATAAACAAATAAACATTAAAGAGATGCAGTGTCAGGGCAGATGATAAGGTTTAATGGTACTCTAGAAGGAGTGTAGTTATTGAGACTCAGATCATCTAAGCTGTTTGAGCAGACATGTAGTCCATCATACCTGGCCATTCCAGATGGAGTTGGAACAGATTGAGGGTCAAGGTATGGACAAAGGGAAGGGACTAGAAAACATATTAGATTTACTCTCCATAATTACCAAGGGTAAGAAAAAGGACCAATGCTTGGAAATTACAGAAAGGCAGTTTCCAGTTCAATACCTGGAAAAGCTATCTAATGATTAGGCACTTCCAAAACGAAATGTCTACTTTATGAGTTAGTGAGTCTCCATCATTGAAGATACCCCATTGGGCAATAGACAACCACTTCTCATGTTAAAAGGGATTTCTGCATTTGGTTGGAGGCTGTGATGACTCTCTAAGACTCCTACCAAATCTTGAATTTTATAAATTCGTCATTATTTTTAGAGTTAAAAATTTCACAATGTGTTAGGAGTAATTAGAACTGAAGACAATGAATATTAAAACATTTTGTATGCTATCAGATAAACATCATGTCTGCTAATACATACAGTGCAATTTCCAGGAAGGTGCTCAATAAGAAGTGTTTGATGATGATTACTATGCTGAAGAATAATAATTCATAATTAAGTAGATTGTGCCTGTATCTAATTACTCACTGTCTGTATTTACAAAGATGACCATTCAAATTAGAATAAGTCATTTTAATAACAGGCATTCTGATTTGGAATCAGAAGATGTGAGTTCAAGTCCAAGTTGGTTTTCCCAATAGTTAGGTGGTACTGTGGCTAGCACTGAAAACCTAGAGTCAGGAAAAGTTGAGATCAAAACCAGCTCCACAAACATACTACTGTGTGCTCCTGGTAAAGTTATTTAACTTCTATTTGCCCCAATTTTCTTATATGTTAAATATGAATAGTAGCACACAACTCACAGGGTTGTTGTAAGGATCAAATGAAACAACAGTTATAAAGTGCTTACCATAGTACCTGGCACATAGTAAGTGCTACATTTGTTTTCAGTTATTTCAGACATTTCAGACAGATTCTTGGTGACTCCATGTAAGGTTTTCTTGGCAAGGTACGGTAGTACTTTTCCTTCCTCATGTCATTTTACAGATGAGGAAACTGAGGCAAACAGGGTTAAGTGACTTGTCTAGTGTTGCACGACTAGCACATGTCTGAGGCCAGATTTGACCTCAGGAAGATGAGTCTTCCTGACTCCAGGAACAATCCATTGTACCATCTAGTTGCACATTGTTAGCTATATATATATTTTTTATTAATACTAGCTTCATAACTATTAGTTTTTATTATTAATGTCCTTAAGTCCTTACCATCTCTCAACTTCAGTTTCTTCTTCACTGAAATGTGAATAATAATGATAAGAATAGTGATGACAAAACAATTACAATAAACTTAATGCTCCCCACAGGGGCATTGTGCACATCAGATGAATTAATGACTACATATATAGATTAAGCAGTGCACTCCTGATGTCTTTGGTGTGGGGAACTGCCAGATGATGAAACTCCCTTCATCAGTGCAAATGGAGTTTTCTGTGAAATCTATAATCTTAGACATCTAGAAAAGTTGTCAAACATACAGCAATAAGCCATGTGGTTTTGCCAACACTCCTGAATGCCTGGGGAATCATAATAAAATATTACTGGGAAACAATAAAGATAATAAATGTAATAAAACATAGATAATGTTATTATGTGATTTTCTAAGTCAATATGTGGCCTTCTGGTGTCCTAATATATGATTTGGTGACCTTGGTTTCTATCTCAGTTTGTGACCAATCATTCAGAGCACTGAGATAGTATATTTTGCACATAGGTATGTTTCAGAGGAAGTACTTGAAGCTTTAGAAGAAATAGAGAAATTAATAGGTTGAGCAATTTTTTGTTTGTGTGATTCTTATTTTGTTGGGAAAGGGAGTAGAATGATAAATTTGTTTTGTATAAGTTGCAGTTTTTTTGATGACATTGAGACATCTGGAGGCAATATGCAAGAAAATTGCAATTGGAAAAAAAAACCTCAAATTCCACAGAGCATGGAGCTAGGACAGAACTATAGATCTGGGAGCCTGCTAAAATGAAATTATATTTGAGATAACCTAAGCAAAAGAAGACAACTTCAGACAGAACTACAAGATGACATACAGACAGAATACTAAAGGGTAGGGCAAGAAAGGTAGGGCAAGAAACAGAAAAGGAACAACTAGAGAAATGGGAAGAGAAGCTAAAAAGCAAGAGAGACAACATATGGCAGGAGGAAGATCCTTGGCTTGGGAGTCAGAGTTGGAATTCAGGCTCTGTCACTTACTAGAAGTTTGATTTTGGGAAAATAATTGAATATTAAAAATCTCAGTTTTCTCATCTATTAAATGACATCCTTTCTATCTATAAATCTAGTATCTGATGTCTAATGTCATGAGAACCAAGGAAAAAGACAGGGTTTATGAAGAAGAGTGATCAGAGGAGTTCAGAGTTGCAGAAAGGCTGAAGAAGGAAATGTATGAAACAAAATGATCGGTGATTTACAGATGTCATGAAAGTAACTTGGTCCACTTTGATATTTAGCCACCATGTGTGGTGTCTTGGCATGGAAATAATATAGAACATTTTTTTTTCTTTTTCACATACTTTGTTAGTGTTCAGTTCCAGAGAAGTATACTTTTAAAAAATACTGCCACACCTCCCCCACTTAATAAATTTTAATAGCACATAATTGTCTCCAGGATCACTCCCTTTTTTGTACTCCAGTGCTTAGCATAGTGCCTAGCACATGGTAAGTTGTTTGGTGATTGGACCTGGCTTGCTAGTCTGGAGTTAACTACCTTATTTGCCATGACTCTCACTTTCCTAAGTGAATATTTAAGTGACCTGAAAATGCTGCGGTGACAAAGATAATATTTGAAATGAACTGACTGATATTTAATAAGAACTGTTAGGTCTGTGTATTTATCAGAAAGTGAATCATTGCCAATTGAGTATTTTGGAAGAAATGGGAAGAAAAGGTTAAAATTAGGAATACTGGATCATTTTGGGGGGTACCTACAACCATGAATTCCACACCATCATCAAATATCCTCAATTTGAAGGCTCGCCCCTTTTTTCTTGTTGCTAAGTAGCAAGAGGGAGGATACAAATAGCAGATGTGTAATTCTCTGATACATCTGAGTCTATGAGGAAAGAGGTTTCTGTCCTAATTGGAAAAAAATAAGTTAAATACAACTCCAAGCAAGGAGATTAATTTAGTGAAAATCTTAAAGCTATTTAAAGAGGAATAAAGGATTCTTTTCTTAACTCAAAATGACTCTCACTGTTTCTCTTTGTCTCTTCTCTGTGTGTCTCTGTCTCTCTTTCTTCCTTCCCTTTTCCCTGTCTTTCTGTTTCTTCACTCTCCCTTCCTCAACCTTTTCTCCCTCTCCTTCCCTAAAACCCAATTTAAAAAGAACATGTATATTGCAAATCTCTTCAATGTTTCTGCCAGAAATGCTTTGATAACCTAGTACAATAATATAATCAAGAGACTTGTCACTCTCTTGATCCATTAAAATCCCAAGAGATCCACCAGGAGATTGACACTAGCTGAGACATCCTAGAAATTTGATTGCCCATTGTAAATTTTATTAGGGAAGCACTTTTGGAATAAAGGTTGTCTCAGCACTTTCCTTCTAATCCCATTTTCAATGGGTTATAACAACTATCCTCAGCCTGGAGCACTTTTTCCACTTGGTTTCTTTCACCTATTTCCCCTTCCCCTCCTTGGTTCAGAAGCTCACATATTTATTAAGCATTCAATAATAATATCTTCTTTATTAATAAATAATTCTTTATATTTAGGTTAAATGATGTAACATCTTACAACTGATCAATATTTTGCTTTCCTCTCTTAAAACAGAATCACTCTTGGAATTTTTCTAACAGTTGAAATGTGCTAATGTGAAGAGATTATTTAAAATTTACTACCATGTATGAGTAAGATAGATTAAACAATTCTACGTGTCCTAATAATTTATGAAATAAGATTGTTTCTATCACCTTCATAGGTACAATATAGCTTGTAATAGTTGGCGACATTACATAGTAAAGTGATCAAATTAATATCTACAAACACAAGATAAAAGAAATGACAAAAGTTGATTCATCCCAGGAGCTTCTTGGTCTCACTATACATGATACATGAAGTGTGTGTGTGTGTGTGTGTGTGTGTGTGTGTGTGCGCAAAATAAAGCTGTATAGAAATTTTGTGGCTCAGATAATCATAGATAAATATCATCATTACTCTTATCTCAGCTATAATACTCAGACAATTTTGGTAAAAAGATGAGCCTTAAATTATAGGGTATCAGAAAAATCCTAATGAAGTTTTAAATTGAATAACTTTAGATTTATGTATAAGTGCTACAAACTTACAAATGCATTACTTTAGAGCATATTTATACTTCTTCATAATTACTTATTTTTGTGACTTTTAATAATACATTTTTGATTTTTCAAGGACAATGAAACCTATTTTTATGTGTTATGTGTACAACATTTTCTGGATGAGATTTTTTCAGACTGGCGGGATTTGTAAAGAAATCCTCTAGACCACCCTAGTCACCTGAGCTGTTTTCATTAAACCCTCTTCTGATATCACTACTTCTATGAATGTCTCAAGCTCAGCTTCCTCTCTCCTATGATTGGAGGAGTATGAAATTTCTCCTAATGCCTTCCTTTATAAGGGGCAGAAATTGAACTCTTAGTTCACTCCATTTTTCATCTGCTGCTATTCTGTGTTTAAATTCCACAGATACCCTCTGATGTCCCATAGTCCACCATCCCCTACTTTCAACCCTCCTTTTTATGTATTATCTCTTTTCATTGGATTGTAAGTTCTTTGAGGGCAAATACTGTCTTTTTTTTTATTAATTATGTTCACAGCACAGTGACAGATAGATAGTAGACACTTAACCAAAGTTTACTAGGTTGGACTGGATGTCATCCTTAAGTCATATATAAAGTTGCTTTCCTTTCAGCAAATCAGATCTAAGACTCTGTGCAGCAGTCCCCTTGTACAAGCCTAGGTGCTTACTGCTAATAGGATTATCAAGCAAGAAAATCTTTGAATGTAGCTCAAACTTTTAAAAACAAATGTCTTTATCACACAGAGATTAGTAGACATAAAGTAGGAAAAGTTTATCATCAAACTGTCCATGCAGGTAATACTTTTTATATATAACAATTCTCAAAAAACTTCTACTAAGTCTTGATATATGCTACATGGACATTTGTGAAATGATGAAGCAGTATTATTATTTTTGAAGTTGCTGAGGTATTGAAAGTTAGACTTTAAGCTTCATAAAGGTTATAAGGGATATTTACATCCCTTCCACTTCTTGGAAGTATTTTACATTCCATATCTTCTCTGACAAATATCTGGTTAATTGAACTGGATTCAATGATAGATTAGGCAGTGCATGTGTTTTCCTTAATGAAATTAGAGTTAAAGCTCAAATTAGTTTGGAATTGAAAAAAGTGATAGGAAAGATGAACTTTACTAAAAATGTTTTATTTTTCCCTCTTGTTAAAGCTAACACTTATTCTAACTAGATTATCCATAAAAATGTTCAACACCAGACCCTCTAATGCTAATTGGATTAGATGATCACAAGTCACATGTTTTTTATTAGACAAACTCAGTTAAAATGAAGGTTCTTTAAAAGGATACTAAAAATCAAATAAAAAATTATGTCATCCTTTGTATACTATTTTTAAAGTTATCTTTGGAAAGTCCATCACAGAAATTTCTAGCTTCTGGCTTTCTTTGGGATATTAAATGCAATGCTAACAAAGGCCTACAATTTTTTAAATGACTATTCTACCATCAGCCCTCTAAGCTAGTATTTGATTGACAAAGTCATAATGCTTAACGTTTATAAAATGCTTACTGTGCGGCAGGCAGCGTGCATAATAGCAACTACCTTAAAGGGCACTTATAACCACTCTTTGAGACAGGTACTGTTATTCCAATTTTATAATTAAGGAAAGTGAGAGAAACAGCTGAAATAACTCTCATACTATCACACAGTTACTGTTTGAAGCCAAATTTGAATTCAGATGTTTCCAACTCAAGGCATAGCACTCTACCCACTACACTACCTAGGTGCTAATTCCCCAAGAATTTCCTAAGAGCATTAATCAGCACCCACCTCCAAGTTTAAATTCCCTAGTGTCTTCCCCCCTCAAAAAAAAAAAAAAAAAGAACAATAAAGAAAACTAGTCCTGAGTGATCCAGTGAAGGATTCTACAAAAAATTCAATTTATTGGTTTTGTTTCTTCCTTCCATTGTGCTCCTAACTGACCTATTTCCATCATCCCTGACTGCCATTCTTATTGTATTTACTCTCACTAAAGCTGGCTTGTTTTTCCTTCTCTCTGCAGTGTCCCATCTCATTCTATGACCTGTCTCATTGTGATCCATCCTTCCTTGTACTGTGTCTCAGAATCCTGAACCTCATAATGTGGTGAACATAACGTTAAGCATTATGACTTTGTCAATCAAATTTCATTCTGAAATAATTTTTCAAGAATGACCATTGAACAGGATACCATAGAGAGTGGGAAAAATATTGTGGAAAATAATATATTGTCAAATGTGTTTTCAAAGAAGGAAGAACATAATACATCATACTTTAAGATTAACAGAAGCAATATGGTCAATCATTTAATCAAATGGATCAATAAAGATTTATTAAGTGCCTATTCTGTACCAAGTAAGTGCTGGGTATACAAGAAACAGTTCCTGTCCTCAAAATCTTACAATATAATTGGAGAAACTCTATCTCTCACCAAACTACATAAAGAATAAATAGAAAATAACTGAGAGGTAAAGCACTGGAATTCAGAGAGGTCAGGAAGGAATTTTGTAGACTGTGGGATTTTAACTGCAACTTGAAGGAAACCAGAGAAGTCAATAGTCAGAGAAGAAGTAGAAGAATATTGCAGGCATGGGGCGCAGCCAGAAAAATGTCCAGAGAGTAGCAATGGGGTATCCTGTTCCCAAAATAGTCAGGAGGCCAGTGCTAGTGGATCAAAGAGGACATATTGGGGTATAAGGTAAAAGAGAGACAAAAAGGTAGGGTGTGCTAGGCTATGAAAGGCTTTGAAACCCAAACATAACATTTTGTATGTGATTTTGGAGGAAATAGGAAGGCGTTAGAGTTTATTAATCAGGGGAATGCTGTGAAGTTGTCTGCATTTTGGGAAAATCACTTTGGTGTCTGAATGGAGGATGGACTGGAGAAAGGAGAGCACTGAGGCAGAGAGAGTCATTTATTAAAAGAGGTTATTGAAATAATCCAGGTATGAGGTGATAAGGGCCTGAACTGTAGTGGTGTCAGTGTTAGAGGATAAAAGGCATTGTATTGGAGATATGCTTCAAAAGGTAAAAACCACCAACCCTAGCAACAAATTAGGTACAGAAGTAGGAGGTAAGAGATAATAAGAAGGTAAGGATAACCTCTGAGTCTTACAGACACTCATGGTAAATGGTCTTGATTTTTTCTTTAATATATAAGGCAAGTTTCTCAGTTGAGAAAGTGAGGGGAATGGAGCAATGGGAGTTTTGAGGAAGGATGAAAACATTTAGAAGAGCCATTGCAAAGAGTAAGATAATGAGTGAGGTACCTAGTAGTGATGCACCGGTTGTCATTACATACATATAAACTGGACACAGTGAGAACAATTGCATGACTTTCTCCACCTTCCTTCAGCAGCATGTATATAGAAGGGAAGGTGATGAATAATGGGAGTGATCCAATTCCTAGCACTAACTGGTTTTAATTTGTGATATGATAAAAGAGATAAAAATTCAAGAAAGGACAGTGCAAAGTTGAATTGCTTTGGCAGGAAAGCAAGATGGAGATAAGAGGAGATAGTGACTATCACAAGGGATATAGCCTGGGAAAGAATTGAGGGATCAAGAGGTTGGGAGTCATGATGTGAACAAATAGCAGAGTTTTGTTAGAGAAAGCAAATGAATGGATGAAAAATCAATAGGTTATGATTGAACAGAGGGATCTGAGAATTCTTAAATCTTAGAGGTGGTACCTTTAAGGGTAATGGCAAGATGAAGGGTATGACCATTTGTATGTGTAAGTGACATGAGTAGTTTATGATAATTACGAAATTAATGAGTAGGTTGAGGAAATGATTACTGAGGGTGGTTGAGGGAAAGTGAATATGTATGTTGAAATTTCCTAATTTAAGAACATGATTTGGGGAGGAGAAAAAAGTTGCAAGCCAGGTACCAAACTAATTGAAGAAGGAAGGGGATTCACTTGAGGGTCTATAGAAAGGAAATGAGGGTGGCGTCAAGATGGCAGAGTAGAAAGATGTATATACTCTAGCATTTCCCCTACAGCCCACAAAATACCTGTGAAATAACTCTCAACAAATTCTAGAGCAGCAGAAACTACAGAGTGAAAGAGTTTTTCAGCCAAGGTAACCTGGAAGGCCAACAGGAAAGGTCTATCCCATGGGACCCTAAGCAGAGCAGAACCCAGCCCTGGCTGCATGGCACTGAGAGGAAGAGGAACTGAACAGAATTCCCAGAAGGGAGGGCCTCAGATCTCTCAAACCACAAATGCCAAAGAATGCTTCAAAGGTCAGTGTGGGAGGGCTTTCCCAACTGGGCAAGAGGGGAGCTGGCTCCCCCCAGCACTGGCCTCAGGCAGGGGTGGAGGTGACAGCAGAAGCAGCAGCTGGTGATGGGAGGCTATGGTGACCTTGGAAGCAGCCTGGGTCCATTGTTCCAGCAGCTCAGCTTAAAACCTCTGGGAGAATTGAGCAGGGGATCTAAACCTCATTACTGAGCAGGGTTCTGGGGGGAAGAGAAACACTAGGATCTTCCTCTTGAGAAAGGATTCAGAAGTCATGTAACTGGCTGGGAAAATGCCCAAAAAGGAAAAAAAAATAAGACCATAGAAGGCTACTTTCTAGGTGAACAGATATCTCTTTTCATCGTTTTTGATGAAGAACAACACTTATTGTCAGAGGAAGTCAAGGCTTTTGCCTCCATTATCTCCAAAATGAATATGAAATGAGCTCAGACTGTAGAAGAGCTTGAAAATGTATTAGCAGCTTGTGAAAGGAGAACCAAAAAATGCTGAGGAGAATGACACCTTTAAAAACAGGTTAACTCAATTGGAAAAGGAGGTTCAAAAATCCAATGAGGAGAAGGAGGCTTTAAAAAGCAGAATTAGTCAAATAGAAAAGGAGGTTCTAAAGCTCACTGAACAAAATAGTTTCGTTTTCTTTTTTTTAAACAAGAGTAGAGTTCAGGGAAGCCAATGAGTATACAATAAGCCAAGAAGTTACAAAACAAAATCAAAAGATTGAAAAAAATAGAAGATAATGTGAACCATTTCATTGTAAAAACAACTGACCTAGAAAATAGATCCAAGAGGAGCCAAGATGGAGGAGTAGAAAGATTCACATATGCTAGCTTGGAACCCACAGCCCATAAATTAACTGTAAAGACGAACTCCCAACAAATTCTGGAGCAGTGGAAACTGCACAACAACAGAGTGGAGGAGTTTTCTGTTCCAGACAGCCCTGAAAAACTGACACCAAAGGTCCATCACACACTGGACCCAGAGCAGAGCCCAATCCTGCCTTGGCCAAGCAGCACCGAGAGAAGCAGATCCAAGCAGGCTTCAGGGACAGACACATTGGAGGTGGCAAAGGTCTCTCAACCCACAGGTGCTACAGGTTAATGAGAGAGACTTCTAGGCTGGCTGAGAGAGGAGTGGAGTGTCCCCATAACTCAGGCCCGCTCAGCAGATAGGAGTGGGGGCAGCAGCAGACAGAGTCTCCCAAAGGAGGCAGGAGTTCGGATACATTGTTGAAGTTCTTGGGATAAACCCCTGAGGGAACTGAGCCTGGGCAGCGGCCCTGCCCCAACTTGAGAACTTGAATTTAATATTTCACTGAATAGCAGCCCAACCCTCTGCTGAAAGCCCTGAGGCTGGGGCGCAGCATTTGAATCTCAGACCCCAAGCACTAGCTGGGCACATCTGGAGGTGAGGCAGGGGTGCAGGGGAATCTCAGAAGTCAAGTAACTGGCTGGCAAAATGCCCAGAAATGGGAAAAAAAATAAGAACATGAACAGCTACTTTCTTCGTGAACAGATATTTCCTCTTTTCCTTTCTGATGAGGAAGAACAATGCTTACCATCAGGGAAAGATATAGAAATCAAGGCCTCTGTATCCCAAACATCAGAAATAGATATTCAATGGGCTCAGGCCATGGAAGAGTTCAAAAAGGACTTTGAAAAGCAAGTTAGACAGGTGGAGGAAAAACTGGGAAAAGAAATGAGAGAGATGCAAGAAAAGTATGAAAAATGGGTCAATACCTTGGTGAAGGAGACACAAAAAAATGATGAAGAAAATAACACCTTGAAAAATAGGCTCACTCAATTGGCAAAAGAGGTTCAAAAAGCCAATGAGGAGAAGAATGCTTTCAAAAGCAGATTTAGCCAAATGGAAAAAGAGGTTCAAAAGCTCACCGAAGAAAATACTTCTCTCAAGATTAGAATGGAACAGGTGGAGGCTAATGACTTTCTGAGAAACCAAGAAATCACCAAACAAAACCAAAAGAATGAAAAAATGGAAGAGAATGTGAAATATGTCATTGGAAAAACAACTGACCTGGAAAAATAGATCCAAGAGAGGCAATTTAAAAATTATGGGACTACCTGAAAGCCATGATCAAAAAAAGAGCCTAGATATCATCTTTCATGAAATTATTAAGAAAAACTGCCCTGATATTCTAGAACCAGAGGGCAAAATAAGTATTGAAAGAATCCACTGATCACTGCCTGAAAGGTATCCAAAAAGAGAAACTCCTAGGAACCTTATGGCCAAATTCCAGAGTTCCCAGGTCAAGGAGAAAATATTGCAACTAGCTAGAAAGAAACAATTCCAGTATTGTAGAAATGCAATCAGGATAACACAATATCTAGCAGCTTCTACATTAAGGGATCAAAGGGCATGGAATAGGATATTCCAGAAGTCAGAGGAACTAGGACTAAAACCAAGAATCACCTAGCCAGCAAAGCTGAGTATAATACTTCAGGGGAAAGAAATATGGTTTTTCAATTAAATAGAGGACTTTCAAGTGTTCTTGATGAAAAGAACAGTGCTAAAAAGAAAATTTGACTTTCAAACACAAGAATGAGAAGAAGCATGAAAAAGTAAACGGCAAAGAGAAGACATAAGGGACTTACTAAAATTGAACGGTTTACATTCCTAAATGGAAAGACAATATTTGTAACTCTTGAAACTTTTCAGTATCTGGGTAGTTGGTGGGATTACACACACACACACACACACACTCACATGCACTCACCCACAGAGACAGAGCGCACAGATTGAATTGAATAGGATTGGATCATATCTTAAAAAAATGAGCAGTAAGACAGAAATGCATTGGGAGGAGAGAGAGAAAAATGAAATGGGGCAAATTATCTCTCATAGAAGAGGCAGGCAGGAAACTTTTTAGTGGAGGGAAAATGAAGAGAGCTGAGAGAAAAACATGAAGTTTACTCTCATCACATTCTACTAAAGGAAGGAATAAAATGCACACACATTTTGGTATGAAAACCTATCTTACAATACAGGAAAGTGGGGGAGAAGGGGATAAGCAGGGTGGGGGTTGATGGAAGGGATGACATTGGGAGGAGGGAGAAATTTGAAGTCAACACTCTTGGGGAGTGACAGGATCAAAAGAGAGAATGGAAGCAATCGGGGCAGAATAGGATGAAGGGAAATATAGTTAGTTTTACACAACACGACTAATATTGAAGTCATTTGCAAAACTACACAGATATGGCCTACATCGAATTGCTTGCCTTCCCAAAGGGAATGGGTTTGGAGGGAGGGATGGGCTGAAGTTGGAACTCAAAGTTTTAGGAACGACTGTTGACTGTTGTTCTTGCTACTAGGAAATAAGAAATAAAGGTAATGGGGAATAGAAAGTTATCTGGTCCTACAGGACAAAAGAGAAGATGGGGCAAGGGAAGGGAGGGATGATAGAAGAGAGGGCAGATTGGTGATAGGGAAAATTAGAATGCTCAGTGTATTAGGGTGGGGGGAGGGGATAAATGGGGAGAAAATTTGGAACCCAAAATTTTGTGAAAATGAATGTAAAAAGTGAAATAAATAAATTTATAAAAAAAAAAAATGGATCCAGGAGATATAATTTAAAAATTATGGGATTACCTGAAAGCCAGGATGAAAACAGGAGCCTAGATATTTTCCTTCATGAAACTATCGAGGAACATTGCTCTGATATTCTAAAACCAGAAGGTAAAATAAATAATGAAAGAATCCCCATCAATCACCTTCTGAGAGAGACCCAGATAGAGAAACTCCTAGGAATACTGTGGCCAAATTAAAGAGTTCCCAGGTCAAGGAGCAAGTGTAGAAAGAAACAACTTAAGTATTGTTGAAATACAATCAGAATAACACAGGATCTGCCAGCTTCTACATTAAGAGATCAAAGGACTTGGAACAGGATATTCCAGAAGTCAAAGAACCTGCGATTAAAACCAAGAATAACCTACCCAGAAAAGTTGAGTGCAATACTTCAGGGGGATAAAAGGTCATTCAATGACATAGAAGACTGTTGGGGTAACGGCAGGCTCGGGGAAGAGACCCCTGGCAGCGTGATGTCTAGAATCTCAGGCACGCAGTGATGAGGTGGGAGACAGAGATGTAGGAAGCTCCTTTTATTATTAGCAAGTACAAGCCTTATATACTGTTCAGCCATAAGTTCCATACTCTTGGCAAGCTAGTAATAACATTTACTTTTACCACTCCTCCTTAAGATACAGATACCAATACTCATGACTGCCTTGGAATGTCTTATCAAGTACTCAAGACTGAGAGACCTTGGGGCTATTGTATAGAGTTCCGGAAGGCCGAACCAGCAACCTTTGCACAATCAAGTGGGCTTATCAGGCCATCATGTGCTCCTGAAACCATTGTGGACCTCTACAATTCCCTACAATTCCCCCTTTTTGTTTTGATGATGTGATCTCCAAGATAGTAATCAGAGAACATCCAAGGCTTCATTAAGGACGCGAAAAAATAATCGAAAGATGAATGGCAAAAGTAAGAGCATCAAAATCAATACTATAGATTCAGTTGTAAGCATGCTAATGATATCATGAAAAATACTTGGAATTGATATTTTTTTTAATGTGAAACTTTATTTTATTTTATCTATCTATCTATCTATCTATCTATCTATCTATCTATCTATCTATCTATCTATCTATTTATTTATTTATTTGACTTTTTACATTCATTTTCACAAACTTTTGGGTTCCAAATTTTCTCCCCTTTTCTCCCCTCCCCCCACCCCAATATCCCAGGCAATCTAATTTTCCCTATCTCCAATCTTCCCTCTCTTCTGTCATCCCTCCCTTCTCTTGTCTCCATCTTCTCTTTTCTCCTGTAGGGCCAGATGACTTTCTATTCCTCATTAACTGTATGTCTTCTTTCCTAGTTGCAACAACAATACTAAACAGTTGTTTCTAAAACTTTGAGTTCCAAATTCTCCCCATCCCTCCCAGCCCACCCATTCGCTTTGGGATGGCAGGCAATTCAATATAGGTCCTATCTGTGTAGTTTTGCAAATGACCGCCCTGATAGTCGTGTTGTGTAAGACTAACTGAATTACCATCCCTCCTAATCTGCCCCTCGTTGTTTCTCTTCTGTCTTTTGATCCTATCCCTCCCCAAGTGTTGACTTCAAATTGCTCCCTCCTCCCTTTGCCTTCCCATCCATCATCTCCCCCTTCTATCTCCTTCTCCCCCCCTTTCTTATACTGTAAGATAGGTTTTCATACCAAAATGAGTGTGCATTTCACTCCTTCGTTTAGTCAAATGTGATGAGGGTAAACTTCTTGTTTTTTTTTTCTCAGCTCTCCTCTTTTTCCCTCCACTAAAAAAATCTCCTACTTGCCTCTTAAATGACATATAGTTACCCCCTCTTTCCTCCCACTACATTTCTCTCTCACCATTTACCTTAACTTCTTTTAAGGTATGGTCCCATTGTATTCAGTTCACTCTGTGCTCTCTGTCTCTGTATGTGTGTGCATGTGTGTATGTGTGTGCATGCGTGTACATTTGTATGTGTGGTCCCACCAATTACCCATGTACTGAAAAGTTTTAAGAGTTAGAAATATTGTCTTTCCCTGTATGAATGTATACAGTTCACTTCTGGTAAGTCCCTTAATACTTCTCTTTGCTGTTAACTTTTTCATGCTTCTCCTCATTCTTGTGTTTGAAAACCAAATTTTCTTTTCAGCTCTGGTCTTGTCATCAAGAATGATTGAAAGTCCTCTGTTTCATTGAAAGATAATATTTTCCCTTGAAGTATTATACTCACTTTAGCTGGGTAGGTGATTCTTGGTTTGAGTCCTAGTTCCTTTCACTTCTGGAATATCCTATTCCACGCCCTTCGATCCCTTAATGTAGAAGCTGCTAGATCTTGAGTTATCCTGATTGTATTTCCACAGTACTGGAATTGTTTCTTTCTAGCTGCTTGCAAGATTTTTTCCTTGAGCTGGGAGTTCTGGAATTTGGCCACAATGTTCCTAGGAGTTTCTCTTTTTGGATCTCTTTCAGGTGGTGATCGATGGATTCCTTGAATACTTATTTTGCCCTCTGGTTCTAGAATCTCAGGGCAGTTTTCCTTGATAATTTCATGGAAGATGATGTCTAGGCTCTTTTTTTGATCATGAGTTTCAGGTAGACCCATAATTTTTAAATTGTCTCTGCTGGATCTATTTTCCAAGTCAGTTGTTTTTCCCATGAGATATTTCACATTCTCTTCCATTTTTTCGTTCTTTTGGTTTTGTTTAGTGATTCCTTGGTTTCTCGTAAAGTCATTAGACTCCATCTGCTCCATTCTAATTTTGAGAGAACTATTAAATTCAGTGAGCTTTTGAGCCTCTTTTTCCATTTTGCTAATTCTGCTTTTGAAAGCATTCTTCTCCTCATTGGCTTTTTGAACCTCTTTTGCCAATTGAGTGAGCCTATTTTTCAAGGTGTTATTTTCCTCAGCATTTTTTTGGGTCTCCTTTACCAAGGTATTGACCCATTTTTCATACTTTTCTTGCATCTCTCTCATTTCTCTTCCCAGTTTTTCCTCCACCTGTCTAACTTGCTTTCCAAAATCCTTTTTGAGCTCTTCCAAGGCCTGAGCCCACCCGCCACCCCCCTGGGGTATCTGGGGTACTGAGGCCCCCGCCCTCCACGTCTTTCCCTGATGGCAAGAATACGTCCTCATCTTCTTCAGATCTGAAGGTCGGGATCATTTGCATTTGTTGGAAAAAACTCTCTATAGTCTTATTTTTCTTCCATTTTCTAGGCATTTTTCCAGCCAGTTACTTGACTTCTGAGATTCCTTTGCACCCCCGCCTGGATCCGCCCAGCTAGTGCTTGGCCTCTGAGATTCAAATGGGCTTTCCGGCGGCAAGCTTTAGTTCTGTCACTGGGGTGGGGGCAGGGCCGCCTCCCAGGCTCCGTTCCCTCAGGGGCTTTATGCAAAGACTTTCAGGAACGAAGCGGGTGGGGGTGGGGTGGGGGGTCCGCCTCCTAGGCTCAGTTCCCTTGGGGCTTTATGCAGAGGTCTTCAGTAAAAGAGCAGGGTGGGGGCAGGGTCATCTCCCAGACTCAGCTCCATCAGGTTTTCCGCAGAAATCTTCCGTAATGAAGATCCTGCCTGCTGCTGGAGGATTCCTGAGTCCTGGGCCGCTGCCGCCTCAGCCGCCGCCCACCCCTCTGCCTCTGCTGCTTCCTGCCCCCGTCTCTGCCACCGCTGCTTCCCCTCTCGTCCAGCCCAGCCTTCTTTCTCACTGACCTGTAGCTTCTGTGGGCGGAGGGACTTTCCTGGCTGCCAGAGCTTTCGTGTCTGAAGCCTGCTCAGGTCAACTTCTCTGGGGCCGCGGCCAGGGCAGCGCTGGGGGTGGGGTCCACTTTCGGGGCAAATGGACCTTGGGGACGGGTCTCCAGGGTTCCCTGGAACGGAAATCTCTTCCACGCCATTTCTGCACACCTTGTATTGACCCAGAAGTTATGGGGGTCTCTTTTTACATTAATTCTATGGGCTTTGGTTTCAGAGCTCGTAAATGTGCATCCTTCTACTCTGCCATCTTGGCTCCACCCCCCGAACTGATAATTTTTTTAAAAAATTTAATAGTACTTTTTGAGCAATTTCATCTGGGATAAATTCCTGATCAGCAGCATTGTAAATGTGTCAGGAAATATCATACAAGGCATTGATATCTAGAATAACATTGGGATTATCGATCACTCCATTCAAATGATTAGGAATCCCTTCCCAATTATACTGACTCTCATTGTACAATGCATTGGTAACACATGCATGACAATAAGATAATCACACACCAATCTCTGTCTAAATTCCACAATATCCAATTCATCTCCAACTGCCACAATGGCATCTCAGAGTTCTTTTATCATAGTATAAAATTCCTGATCAGTTTGTCTTTGTTTTTGCAATCTCATGGACACTTTCCTTGCTAATTCTTTCAAGAAATTTCCTTGTATAATTTCATTTTCAGCATTAGAAACAGACATAGCAAATGATATAGAAGTAATTAATGTAATAAATAAATACCTAAAATCACACTACTAAAACATCTTATTACTCTCTGAACTGATATAGCATTAATGTGCTCCTCTATTTCATAAAATACATGATATGCGCAAGATTGGCACCACCCTTTTGTTTTTACAGAGAACAAAGCCAACCGTGGTTGTGTTATAATGAATACTACAGGGGGGGGTGGAGCCAAGATGGCAGAGTAGAAAGACTCAGATATGCTAACTCCGAACCCACAGCAAATATATTTCCTGCAAGAAGAATTCCCCACAAATTCTGGATCACTGCAAGGTGCAAAGAAAGACAGTGGAAAAGATTTCTGTTCCAGAGAGCCCTGGAGAGCCATCCCCAGGGTCCGTCGTGCTCTGGAAAGTGGAGTCCACCCCTGCGCTGCCCTGGTCAGCCCCAGAGGAGAAGATCCGAGGAGGCTTCAGGGACAGAATCTCCTGTGGCCACGAAGGTCCCTCCGCCCACAAACACTACAGGTCAGTGAGAGAGATGTCTGGGCTGGCCAAGAGGGGAGTGGGGTGTCTCCATGGCTCGAGCCCCCTCGGGAAGCAGCAGAAGAGGCAGCAGTGGCGGCCCAGGACTCCCAGAGTAGCAGGCAGAAGTTCAGGTCTCTGCATAAACCCCCTGAGGGAGCTGAGCCTGGGAGGTGGCCCTGCCCCCACCTGCTCCATTACTGAAGGTCTCTGCATAAAGCCCCTGAGGGAACTGACCCTGGGAGGCGGCCCTGCCCCCACCCAAGCACCAGAACTTAAGCTCACATTGAATAGCAGCCCCACCTCCCATGGAAAGCCCATTTGAATCTCAGACCCCAAGCACTACCTGGGCGGACCTAGGAAGGGGTGCAGAGGAATCTCAGAAGTCAAGTAACTGGCTGAGAAAATGCCCAGATAAAGGAAGCAAAATAAAACCATAGAGAGCTACTTTGATGGGGTGCAGATGTTCCCGTCTTTCAATTCTTATGATGAGGAAATATTCTTACCATCAGGGAAAGAAATGGAGGTCGGGGCCTCTGTTTGCCAGACATCCCAGGTGGATGTCTGGTGGGCTCAGGCCATGGAAGAGCTCAAAAAGGATTTTGAAAAGCAAGTTAGACAGGTGGAGGAAAAACTGGGAAGAGAAATGAGAGAGATGCAAGAAAGGCATGAAAAATGGGTCAATACCTTGGTGAAGGAGACCCAAAAAAAATGGTGAAGAAAATAACACCTTGAAAAATAGGCTCACTCAATTGGCAAAAAGAGGTTCAAAAAGCCAACGAGGAGAAGAATGCTTTCAAAAGCAGAATTAGCCAAATGGATAAAGAGGTTCAAAAGCTCACTGAAGATAATAATTCTCTCAAAATTAGAATGGAACAGATGGAGTCTAATGACTTTCTGAGAAACCAAGAAATCACAAAACAAAACCAAAAGAATGAAAAATGGAAGAGAATGTGAAATATGTCATTGGAAAAACAACTGACCTGCAAAATAGATCCAGGAAATACACCTTAAAAATCATGGGACTACCTGAAAGTCATGATAAAAAAAAGAGCCTAGACATCATCTTCCACGAAATTATTGAGGAAAACTGCCCTGATATTCTACAACCAGAGGGCAAAATAAGTATTGAAAGAATCCATCGATCACCACCTGAAAAAGATCCAGATAGAGAAACTCCTAGGAACATTGTGGCCAAATTCCAGAATTCCCAGGTCCAGGAGAAAATATTGCAAGCATCTAAAAAGAAACAATTCCAGTATTGTGGAAATACAATCAGGATAACTCAAGATCTAGCAGCTTCTACATTAAGGGATCGAAGGGCATGGAATAGGATATTCCAGAAGTCAATGAATGCTACACCAGAGGCTTTGGAATCTATGCACTCAGAGACCTTACAATTAAAACATGTAATGTTGTAAGTGTCTTCATTAGCCCCTTGCAGGGTACCATTAATATTTTGTTTTACAATCGTTGACATTATCCCTTCATCCCCACATGAGCGCATATTGTCCTCCCAATCAAATCCTAGCTGACAAGGTGTAATTATTTAAGGGAAGAATATGTCCATTATTATCTGAATAAGAAAATTTAGTAGGACCACCAATAACAGCAGCAATCTTCCATATACCAGGAGTTATCTGTCCAGTATTCGTGATCCACTGTGGTGATGGGAAGCCCTGGATATGTCTCATTTTCTACGGTGATGTTTTGCCAAGACTGCAAGACTGTAATATTGTCCACTTGAACAATTTCCCCTTCTGCAGTATTACAGTCAATGAAAGATGTGTATCTGTTGGCCCTTTTTTGTGGTGGTGTATTAAGGCCCTGATACCCTGGTCTTGTTAACATTCTAGCCTTCTTATTTGTCCATTTATGCTGTCAAGCCCCCAATGTCTAATTAAACCCAATATCCATCATAAATGGACATTCCATAATGTATATCATATGTTATAGGCTTCACCATGAGAAAAGGGAAAAGAAGAGTAACATTTTTTACTTTAAGACATATGGGTGCTGTATAAGCAAGTCCTGTAAAATTAAATGCAATATTTTGACTGCTAGGAAGTGGATTAGAAAATTTCTTAGGAAAGAACTTAGATAAATTTCCTTGTGATATAGGCTCTGGGATTCCCCCCCACCACATAACTACACATACCCATGGTGATTCTGGTACATAGGCCCATCTTTGTTCTTCAGTTGCCGAAGGTACAGGGGCCCTTAGAATGCCTCTAGCCTGTAAGGTAAGAGTAGTTAGCAACATTATAATCTGCTTCATTTCCATTTTATGTGCCTTCTTCTTTGTTCTCCTCCTTCTTGATGGCCTCCTTCTCCCTCGTTTCTGCTTTTCCTTCAATGACAATTCTTGTAGCCCTTTCAGGAATCCATTGTTCTGCATAATCTGTGGAAACTGAAAGAAACCCTGGCCCCCTGGTTATGACCATACCGGGCCCTTGCCAATTTATCTTCTTTATCTTTCCACATTACTCTGTCTTGTGATAAGGAGAGATGTTTGGAAAGCCTCATTTGTTTTTTAGTCATACCCCCAATCTGATATTTCATTACAGGGGAAGCATTGGTAGAATCAAATTTTAAATAATTTATGATATATAGTGCTGTATTTAACCTGTTTACATTACTCACATCTCCCACTTTTTGTTTTTTGCATAAACATTTTAAGAGTATGTTTTCTCTGGAAAAGATAAACCTGTCATGGAGGTTAAGCAACAACCAAACAGGCACAAAAGGAATATAAATAGAAGACAATTTCCCTGGCATAACAGACAAAGAAGGCCAGTCTAGGCCAATATGAAAGGCCAGAATAAGTGGCGAGATTCAGGAAGACCTGGCTACAAATTTGAGTATGAAAAGCCAGGTTAAATGGCAAGATTACAATAGATAAGATAGCTCATAAGTTATCACTCTTCACTAGCATAACTGTACTGTCTTAGACAAAAGAGATTTCAAACTTAAACCTTACAACTGAATAGATGTACATCATTGTTTCACAGGCTAGTTTCTCCTTCTCTGATTACACTTGTTCTGGAAGAAAAACTTTTAGAAATTAAGTTGTTAATAAGTTCAAACACTAAATTTAACTTTTACTTAGGCCAAGGAATGCTTACAAGTTCAGATTAAAAGAGCAAGATCTTTTCTGCTTTATAGATCATTACATATTCATTTTTCAATACATTGTCTTGAAAATGAAAATTTAAAACTGTTTAAAATCTGTCCTGATGTTAACAGTCGCTAAACTTTTATAAAGAAAATTAGTTGAAAACCTTTAAAATGGTAGTTCTCTTTTTACTTTGAAACAAAAGTAAACCTTTAAAATTAAAATCCATTAAAGGTTAGTTGGTATGAAAATGTCCTTAAGTGATATGAATGCCCAAAATATTAGAACAAACCAAATTCTTAATTATCGCAGAGTTCCTAGGTAACACTAAATGCTTTAGTCAAAAATGTGCAATATATACTCTCACGTTGATAACAGTAAGAGACTTATTGCAGAAAAACACTACTGCTTATAAAATTCCTTTAAACAATGGGGACATCTTAGGTGAGTCTTAGGTGAGTTTACTTAGATTGCTGAATATGTTCTAATTTCAGATAAAAATATTGGATTTCCCAGTAAAATTACACAAAAAGGACTCACATGTTTTGTTGGTCACTTGCTATTGATCATAGAAATTTGCTCTAGAAAACAAAGACATATAGCAAATATGACAGAATAAAACATCCTTGACTTTGTTTGAATTCAGATAAGAGTAAAATTCTCCAATTATGTAGTAACTGTTTCATAGCCAGACTCAGGAATAGTCAGGTGGGAAACATTCCCTTAGGATAGCTTGTGGTATTTCTCCCAGATATAGATTGCAAACAACCACACCCAAATTCAAACTCAAAACAAAAATATTTTTGGTCTCAAATGTCTTTTGCCTTAAACAGCAAAATTCACTAATTAGCTCAGAGCCAGATAGTCATTCCTATTCTCATGGAGTTACAGTAAGCAATAAAGATTTACCAGGACTCATATACATAAGGAATTCCATTAAGATCTTTCCTTTTCAAGTTTAAAACTTGTCCAGATGTAAAAGCCAATGACCAAAAATCCTCTCCACTTATTACAACTTCAGAGCAAGTCCTATTAATTGTTTCTAATTTGCATAAGCCAATCAAGTTTCTTTCTCAGAGTGGATGACTGTACCTATAAGGGACTGTACCTAGAGGCCTTAGCAATTTTACAAAATCAAGGACATTGGTACCATACCCATGCCTGCCAACCCCCAAGCATACAGGAGGTCTGTTCTGAATGGGCACATCTAAGTAAAGTTTTCATTCAATTCCTTTCTTTCTACATACAGTAAGTAATTAACAATTTTAGGTTTAGCATTAAAACAGTAACTCCAAATAACTTAATCTTACAACTTTGAAAATGATAGCCAAATTGTTTTAACTGAAACTTCTTTAACAGGCAAAGGTGAAAATACCTGGTTTTCTAAATGATAATTGTAAAAACTAAAACATTATAAGACAAGGTTAGCAGGACTGATAAAATTTAAAATAGCATAACTGGTTTTACACAATTTTCCCAACATCTTTTATTTTCAACAAAATTAAGATGAGAAATTGGTTTCTCTGTTTCTGGATTGCAAGGGTTAGTCAATTTTTACAATACAAGACTATAACATTTTAGAAGCATAACAGTAACACAAATAGTGAACCTTAGGTGTCATTAATTACATTTCCAAACCATCACAAATAAATATTATTAATAGAAGACTGGGTTTACTAAACGTAGGGGCTGGTTGACTTGTGATTTCATTCTGCTGTGACCCAACCCCTACCCTCGGGAAGGGTAAATTAAATTCCTTACTATTCTTTAGCATTTTCTTCCTTTGATGTAATCTGGGATGATATGAGTTGCAATTCACTGTAGTCCTAGCTGAAGGATGAGTTGGGACTGCAGGGCAAAAAAAATTTTAATGGTTCTAAGTTTTACTCAAGTAAATTTTACTTCTGTGTCCGCTTCTTAAGAAAATCATTGAATGAGAGGGTTTCCGAATCTATCAGCTGAAGTGAGGGAGACTTCTGGACAACTATCCAGTGGCACCAAGTCCACTCCATTCTACTGGAGAATTTAAAAGCTTTGTTTCTGCTGAGGTTTCTCTTTTAGATCTATGCATTTTTTCCAATTTGCCTTAGTGCCAAATAATATAACAAATCCTGATCTGTTTTAAATATCCAATTAGGAGTGACATATTTCACTTAAAATATGACCAGAATAACTACTTTTTGGTTATTTCCCATTATACAAAAGACTTCTCTTTTAGATGAGGCATGAGATAATGAAAATGCTAATCAGCCTGCCTCTGATATGAGGGGAACAGTTTCCCTGATCTCCTCTTGTCTTTCTCTCCACTTTCACAACCTGGCCAGAGTTAGAAGGTAGAAAGGGAGAGAGAGTTTTACCAACAACTTTCCAACAATTTCTAAAACTTTTATGCTTTCCTAAAAACTGCATATACATTATTTCCTTATCTAAAACTGCCTTTAGCATATAAGTTTAGCTTCTCTCTTTCTCCCATACTCTTCCATGATGCTGTAGTCAGAGAAGGGATGAAGGGAAAGGAAAGAGAAAACATGGGAAAGAGATTAACACACAAACACATTCACACAGAACACAGAGGCAGAATACATATACACACAATAAAAAATAATTGAGAAAAGATTGTCAGAAATCCTCTGCACAAATTAGACCTATGCCTTGATTTCTTTTACTTTGTTCCAAACATACTTTGTGAAATTCAAATTTCCACATTAAGTAATCTCTTTCAAGAATAGTTTTATCTAAATTACACCAATCAGTGGGGCATAGGGCTGTCTGAGAAATGCTGTCTAGAAGAGACTGGATGTAAGGATTACTTGGTCCATAATTGATTGCCCCTTGTTTTAATTCCATTAAAAATTTAGAATCCAGAGAGGTGAATTCTCTTGCAACTCTTCTTGGGTTAATGGGATCCAGGGTTTGTGTGCCTGAGGAATTTTGAGAGGACATCTGCGTTTGTGCCTCAAAGCACCTCTTCTCTTCCAAACATAGTGGGTTGGACTATCCTGTCTTTATAAGATTGTATATCACAAAATTATCTATAGGGATTTCCTCAGGATTTTGTCTATGAACCACTTTCCCAGAACCAATATCACAAGAAGGATTTTCAGCAAGCCAAGGACCTTATATGCTGTCTCTAGGAACATTTTAATTTGAGAAGGGCATACCAAGCAACCCTGTTTCTTTAGCATTTTGTAAATAAGCCTTGCATAAGATTCCTTTTCTTCTGTTCCTAGTTTCTGCCCCATGATAAGAAAATTTATGCTTATCTCTCCAAAATCTTCTTTCTCCTCCAGGAGTGCTGCCTGGAGACTTCCCTCCTCTGGGAAGCTGTGTACAATGAACGCCCTGCATCTCAGTCCGGAACTGTGGGTGAGACTCCCGCTTAGTTCAAAAGATCCCCTCAGATCCTATGTCTTCCCTTCTCTCAACTCCAGAAGGTGCCCCACAGTTGGGCACCAATTGTTGGGGTAACAGCTGGCTCAGTGAAGAGACCCCCGACTAGCAGGATGTCTAGAATCTCAGGCACGCAGTGATGAGGTGGGAGACAGAGATATAGCAAGCTCCATTTATTATTAGCAAGTACAAGCTTTATATACTGTTCAGCCATAAGTTCCATCCTCACGGCAAGCTAGTGATAACATTTACTTTTACCACTCCTCCTTAAGAGGCAGATACCAGTCCTCATGATTGCCTTGGAATGTCTTATCAAGTACTCAAGACTGAGAGACCTTGGAACTATTGTGTAGAGTTCTGGAGGGCCGAACCAAGAACCTTTGCTCCATTTGCACAATCAAGTGAGCTTATCAGGCCACCGTTTGCTCCCGAAACCGTTGTGGACCTCTACAGTTCCCTACAGAGGACTTTCAAGCACTCATGATGAAAAGATCAGAACTGAATAGAAAATTTGACTTTCAAAGATAAGAATCAAGAGAAACATGAAAAGGTAAACAGGAAAGAGAAATCATAAAGGACTTTCTAAAGCTGAACTGTTTACATTCCTACATGGAAAAATAATATTTATAATTCTTGAGACTTTTCTGAATATTTGCATAGGTGGAGGGATTTTACACAGATGCACACACACACTCACACACACACACATAGAGAGTACAGGTTGAGTTGAATCAGAAGAGATGATATCTATAAAAAATAAAATTAAGAGGTGAGAGAGGAAAATATTGGGAGAAGAAAGGGAGAAATGGAATGGGGCAGACTATCACTCAAAGAAGACATAAGAAAAATCTTTTTCAATGAAGGAGAAAAGGGAGGAGGTGAGAGTGAGATAGCAAAGCTTACTCTCTTCACATATAGCTTAAGGAAGAAATAACACGCTAACTAAATTTCGTACGAAAATATGTCTTACAATACAGGAAAGTAAGGGAGAAGAGGACAAGTGGGGTCAAGGGGATGATAGAAGGGAGAGCAAAAGGAAGGGAGTAACTAGAAGTAAACATTTTTGGGAAGGGACAAGGTCAAAAGAAAGAATAGAAAAAAGGAGGGAACAGGGTATGATGGAGGGCAGTATAATTAGTGTTACACAACATGACTATTATGGAAGCCTTTTGCAAAATGACACATATATAGCCTGTACTGAATTACTAGGCTTCTCACTGGGGTTAGGTGGGAAGAGATGGAAGGAGAGAAGTTGAAATTCGAAGTATTAGAAACCAATGTTGAGAATTGTTATTTCACATAACTGGGAAATAAGAAATACAGGTAAAGGGGTATAGAAATCTCTCTTGCCCTACAAGAAAAGAGAGAAGATGAGGATAAGGGAAGGGTGGGGTCTGATAGAAGGGAGGGTACATTGAGGGAATGGGTAAGCAGAATGCAAAGTTTCAATGGGTGGGAGAGGGACAGATGGGAAGAAGAAAAATCGGAACTCAAAACTTTGTGGAAATGAATGTCGAAATCTAAAAATAAATAAATAAAATATTAAAAAGAAATAAAAGAATTACAGGATTTTGATTAGGTGGCAGATATGATGAACATGGGACACATTTCTCATAGTAGAGGTTCCACTTAGCTCCTTTATACTCTAAAAAAAATTTTAGAACACAAATTTCTTGATTTTTCAAGTATAACAAGAACCTTTTCAGTTTTTTTAAGTCCATCTATGTAAAATTTTTTAAAAAAAGGATTCAACAGTCTTTTTTCCCCTACTATTTCCCTGCATATAATTTATTCTTCAGTCAAGCTGGACTACCTGTTGTTCTCCAAATATCCTCTGTGCTTTTCCATTTCTTTAAACATTGTACTACTTCATGCATATAATGTGTAAAGCATTAACCTTCCCCCCAACACTGTGCTGAAATCCTGCTGCTCAAAAAGTTTAAATCTTCCCTGGCAATGTTTATCTCATAGTAGAGACAGGGATCATTAACAAATAAGGTCATTACATAATTATATCAATATTGACATTCTTGTTATTAATGCAACCAGATTATAAATGGAAGTTGCAAGTAAATAGAAGGATGACTTATAGGTTCTTCTCAGGAAAGTGTGTAAAAACTTTTATTTCATCATCGCATCAAAAACCAATAAGACATATCATGAGACTTGATCTTCCTGCATTTTTGTGAACAAATAAAGCATAAGCAAAAAGACCACCATGCAGATACTTGCAGCTATGAAGTCAGATCTGTTACAGAGGATGAACAGGTGCAAAAATCAGTGAAGAAGTTCAAAGGTAACCAACACGTGCTTCACTACTTGGTAACTTGAGTGAGAACATGTATAGAGGTTAGTAGAGTGAAAAATATGGTACAGGACTAAGAGAGCAGCGGTCAAGGGCTTGAGGTGCAAAAGCCACACAATGGTATGTAAAGAAATCAGAGAAAAAGATAAAGGTGTGAGATGTTGATGCTGGAAATGGAATAAAAGTCAAATCATCACTCAGAATGAGGACCTGGAAGCAGTTTCTGATTCACTTTTTAACAAACTTCAAGAACCTAGATATAAAACTGGAATGGATAGCAAACACACTGAATGGTTGTACAAGTATTTATGAATATCTTTGGGCTAAACGATGAAGATAAACTCTGAGAATAACTATTATATTTTAAAATTGGGTTCAAAATTTTAAATCCATAAGAAGATGACTAATCAGCAGAATCTCTGAAAAAGATCTAGTGGCTATGGTGGTTATTGTTGTTTTAACAAATTAATAATCCCAGATTTATTAGCATTACAAAATACAAACCAGAGAGGATCTCAGAAATTATTTAATCCTACTCTCTCTTTTTTCAGATGAGGAAGTTGAAGGGTGGAAACATGAAGTAAACTGGACCAATGTTCACAGTTAGTAAGTACCAGATCCTACATGTCTTTTGGATTTGGTTCCCGGGCTCTTACAACTACATAATTCGGCAGCCAAGGGAGTCAGTGAAATCTCAAAGAAAATTAGGAAAGGAACTTCATAAGAGAAAACAGTTCCACTCTACTTGAGGCTAGGAAGACCACAGTGAAGGACTGTGGTTAGTTTTTGGAACTCTATCTTGAGAAGGAAACTGGTTAAGTTCAAGAGTATCTAGAGGGAAGTAAGCAGGATAGTGAAATGTTTCAATTTTTCACTAGGAAAAAAATTGAGTGTATTTAGCCTAAAGAAGAGATGTCTTTGCAGGAGAGCATGATAACATCTTCAAATATTCGAAGGGTTGTTTCATGGAAAATGATTTAGACTTGCTCTGCTTAGCCCTAGAAGGCAGGAGCAAGAAAAATGGGAGATGAAAATAATAAAGACGGAGGAGAGGTGAGCAGAGAAGAGAAGATGATGGGGACAGAGAAAGAGAGAGAACAAGAGAGAGATAGACAGACAGAGACAGAGAGGCAGAGTAAAAGAGAGAAAAAGAGTCACAGAGACAGAGAAATAGCCACAATGGCAGAGAGACAGAGACAGAGTCATAAACAGAGATAAAGACAGAAAGGCAGCGACAGAGAGGAGAAGACAGAGAAATACAGCTTCAGAGAGAGAAATGGAGCAACAGAAACAGAGAGACAGACACAGACAGAGAAGCAGACAGAACAGAAAAATCCAAAGGCAGAAACAGAAAGACAAAGACAGAGAAACAGAAACAGACAGAAAGACATAGAGAGAGACAGAGAGACAAGGGCATATAGCAAAGAATTAATTTGGGTTAGATTTAAGGAAAGACTCCATAAGGAAGGGAACTAGTCAAAAGTATTGACTTGAGATATCGTGAGTTCTCCCCAATTAGAGATATTCAATAAAATTCAGTATATCATTTGGTGGGAATTCCTGAAGTCACTTTTTAGGTAGGAGATAAACAGTGAAGTCTCTTCTAATAATGAGATTCTATAATTCAGAAATTGTTTAATTGTTTAATTTCACACAATTGTTTAATGGAGGAGAGATGAAAAATTTCTCCTCTGCTGTGTATGATACTAGTAAAAACTTTGTTCATCGATCTTTTCTGAAAATTTTCTGAGGTCTCAGGCACAGATTACATTAAAGGACCGAGGGAGGAGGACTGCATGTCACAAGGTCCAAAACAGCTGAAATATAGACAAGACCTTCTTTCATTCTTCCCTATTTCTCTTGTATGTAGTCACAACCACTGGGTCTTGTCTTCACCCAGTTGTCAAAGTTCATGGAGCCCCAAACAATAAATGATCATGGTTCTTTGACTTCTAGGAGTAAATGGACAATATGTAAGAGGTAAAAACTCAAGCATATAAAGTGATGGAAATTGTCAGAAGGATATGTATTTAAATGTCAAAGCAAAATGAATGAACATTTCCTTTCCTACTTTCTAGAAAAGAAAAATGTGTGTTATTCTTAATGCTCCATTTAAAAAAAATAAAAGACACAGTATTGTTCTGAAGCTTTCAGAATTCTTTCTTGAAATAATCATGAAATGAAGTTAATAGACTTGAGTTTTTATAGTTAGCCATACCAAAATAACCATTTTGAAATTGGATCTTTAATGCTGATAATGTTTTTTTTTTTTTTTTTAAATAGGGCTATAGGTACTGTAAAAAGTTACCAGTAGGAAGGGTGTGAGGGGTCACAAATGAAAAACATATTAAAATGAACTAATATTCCATATATAGAGCTGTAAACTAATCATCCAAACATCACAATGCACACACATATGTATATATACATACATATGTATACACACACACACGCACACACACATACATCATCTCCCTGTAAATTTCAGTGTATGCCATCATTCAGGGAATAGTATATTCCATTTCTTTAGAAAAATAGATCATTTAATGAATGACAGTGCAGGTGTATTTTACAGGGAAAATATCTGGGAGGAGAAAAATCTCAAAGCCTGATTTAATCATTTATTCTGATTTGAAAGATGGCTTTACTGCTGAGGAGACTGGACAAGTACCCTATCATTACTATTCAATTCTAAGTAATGCCCCCATCTGTTGGTAGGTATGATTAAAATGTGAAATACAATAAATCTATCATTTTCTTGTTTTGATGAAAGCAGTATAGACTAAGAAAAAAATATATAAATCACCTAGGAAATCTCCTCTTGGTGATATTGAATAGTTGCAAATGGCACTGCATATTTTCCTGTGTTTCAAAATGTCTAATTTTAAATGGTGTGATTGTCATTTCTCAGCTCTTACTTCCTCTTACTACTTCAGATTTATGGATAAAAAGCTTAGCTTCCTTTTTTCCTTTTTTCTTTCCTTTTTTTTAGTTAGTAAAATTTGTATTCATTTTTTCCTTCTGTTTTTCTTTGATGCTTTTCATTTTGTTAAGTATGACAAATGCCAGTGAAAAGAATCAGCTGTTCAGATAAAGTCAAAGAGAGAAAATAAATGAGTTCTACATAATCTTTAGGGAAACACCATATGTACATGCCAGAGATCTGGATAACAAGCACACAAAAGGAACATTTGCTATCCTAAATACACATAATTTTATGAAATAGTTTTCCCATTCATTTAAAAAAAGATAAAGTTCAGAGATTTTTATATTTCATCTCTTTGGAACTTTGAAACAGTAAAGAAGATATCCTCAGAAATGCACAGCAATTTCTGCTGCTATCTGTCTTCTAATCTTGGCTCCAACCCAAGCCACATAAAGCATTAGAGCTGCAAGGAACCTTAGAATTTCATAACAATGAGTAATGCAGTGATCAATCATGACTTTAAAAAGTGGGTGATACCATATGTGTCTCACTTCTTGGTAAAGAGATAATAGACTATAGATGCAGAATGAGGTATATGCACTCTATTTGGGCCAGTGCATTGATTTGTTTTCACATAATTGTATTTGTTTTATACAAAGGTTCCATGGGATGAAGAAAGTAATTAGAACATGGTGATGTTAAAAAATAAAATATTAAAAATATTTTTGAAGATATCTAAGCTTTCATGTTACCAATGAGCAAACCAACACTTATCATAGGTTCTATTGCTGGGATCTTGAACTAGGTTTCCTGATCCTTAGACCTTTTCACCATCATTACATACTATCCCATCTAAAGATAGGGGGATGTGGTTAACTTAATAACTTAACTGTGGTTAAATTATTTCACCTTTCTGTGCGTCTCTTTCTCTGTCTTTAAAATAAGGGACATTCAAGATATCTTTTTTTTTTTACTTCAACATTTTCTATTCTAATGAGTTTTGCTACCCTTGGACTGTTATAACACAATCATTGTTCAATACACACTACCCCAACAATTTCTTTCTTTGTAACAAATGAAAATGTTCAAATGAAATTGGTGAACACAAAAACATTTATCGTAATATGCAAAATTATTCATCAGTATTTAAACCTTATTCTCTGACAGCAGAGTAACATGTTTCACCAACCTCTGCTTCTTAATCCTAACTTAATCCTAGTTCACCTCTCCCTTAGGATTTTTGGGCACTCATATAGTGGTCATAATTTTCTATACTGTTCTTTTCATCATGCTTCCTCTGCAATGCATCTGGTCATACATGTCCTCACATATATTTATCGCAGTTCTTCATACTTTATGACAATACTCTTCCATTAAATGTTTAAACTAAAATTGTTCAACTGAAAAACCCATTCTGTTTCCATTTATTGCTGTTGTTATTATTACAAAAATACTACTATAGATATTTTGGTGTACATAAAATGCTTTATTTTTTTCTTCCTTTGGGATGACCCTTTTCCAGGAAATACAAAATTATTTTACAGAGCAATTAAATCAGTTCAAAGTTATGTGCTACCAGGGTTGAAGACACGTTGTCCCAAGTTTCAGGGGTTTTGTGTAGCTATTTTCAGAGACCTGTAAGTTTTCAGTTCCTACAAGAAGGTATGATCTAAGAAGAGAGGTTTCCTCCTCTCCTGGCCTATGCTCTGTTCTGTGAATTGCCACTAGCCCTCTTTTCTGCCCTGGAACTATGAAGATGGTTTCCTCTACTCTGTGGCTTCAAGCTCTTGTGGGCTAGTGGTCCTCCTAGCCCCGGGACTGCTGCCTAGGGTTGCAACCTTGATCAAAGTATGAGCAAAGCAGCAGAGTCCTACCTCAGCGCTAGCAAAGAGAACCCTATAATCTCTTTCTAACTTGTTTGAGTTTCTTATTGTCTGTGGGCTGAGAACTCCTGGAGTAGCTGCTGCAGCTATTGATTCAGTGGCTGCTTTTCTGGGATGTAGGCTGTGGTGGTATGACCTGCACTAAGGTGAGCTCCACTCTCACCCCAATGCGATAGGCTTTTGCTGCCAACCTTCCTAGTTTACTTGGTCTGAAAAAAATATTCACTCTGGTTTTTGTTCAGTCATCATTTAAAGGTATTTGGAAGGGTTTGGGGGAAAGTACAGGTGAGGTCCTGCTTCTATTCCATTATCTCTGCTGTATGTCAGATATGCCAACTCTCACTTGGATATCCAACAAAAGTAAACAAGTTAACAATAATAATAGAATAATATACTTGGAATCAGTAAAACCTGAAGTCATATCTTGCCAAAGATACATATAACCTCTAATACCCTTAGAAAACCTCTTAAACTATCCACCTCAATTTCCTCACTTGTAAAATGAGGATTATAATAGTAGCAATTTCTTATTACTGCTGTGGGGGTAAAATGAGGGAATATGCACACAATACTTTGCAAACTTTAAAACACTACATAAATGTTATGTATTAACAAATACTGCTTGAATATAAATTACACCCTAGAAACTGACTAGCTATGTGATGCTGAGAAAGTCACTTCACTGCTCTTAGCCTCGTTTTCCTAATCAGTCCAATGAAGATAATAACACTTAAAAAACAAAGCTGTTGTTAATATCAAATGAAATAAAATATTTTAAGTATTCCTAAACCTAAAATCCATTGTTGTTATTGTTGCTGTGGTTGATAATGGTGTTATTATCAACCACACCACCAACCACAATATTCAAAGCCATCACTTCCCTATTTTATGGAGCACCATGTAAGTCAAGGTACTGTCCATGCTCTTCTCTTTTTTTACTAACGGCTATAAATGGTTTAATTCATTTCTGAAGTTGGTAATGAAAATTATCCAATAGATGGAGACTATGTTATGTAGTATTTTGCATGTCTAGTGACTTGAATACTCATAATTTAAATAATTTCAATTTCAAATACAAAGCAATATGAACCTAAAATGGCAACTGCTTGAGGCTCTTTCCTAAAAGTAAAATAAAAAATAAAAAAAAAAAACAAGCAAAAAAGATTCCCTTAGTCTGAACATCAGTTAGTATTCATTCATTAACTCTTACTGTAAAGAGTTCCTGGCAAAATTAAACATCTGAGCCTTCCTTAAGACACACAAAATGGTTAATTTTTGAAGAGCAGCATTTTCCTTATCAATGTCAATGGATTTCTCATCAACTGATGATATTTGCAAAGCTTCTAAATGCACATTAAGAGCCAAATATGTTTCCTCATTATTTAACGCATAAAGAAGAGAAACTTGCTTAGTAATCAGCCTAATAGAGCTCTCAACTTGAAAGTGTCAGTATAGGACACCCTAATTAGTATTCTACTACTCTTGTTGTTTAAAAATAGTTTATGTTCAAACATTCATTTTTGAATGAGGACTATGACAATTTAATTAAAGTTTAAACTCTAGTAGCTGGTGAGGATCATACATAATCCAATTACCTTTTATTCAATTAATTTAATAGAAACCACTTTGCTATAATTACTGTTAATCCCCTGATTTTTCTCCTCAGCTGTTTATCAATGGCCTCTGAGATATCTTTGAGAAAATCATATTGGGATATAATTATTCACATGCTCTGATGGAATTAATGCACTAAATAATACTTAATTATGAACAGTTCTCCATTACTACATTGGTTAGCAGAAGATATAGTGGACACACATTTAAAAGCCTTCAAATTTATCTCAGCATTAAAGATTTTAGATTTCTTGATGTTACAGTATTTCTCCAGAGATGGGTAGGAAAGAAATTAATGTCATCAACTAAAAGAAGGGATTAGAAGATGGCAATAGCATCCAAAACCTTATATAGAACTCTCTGAATGGTATTACCATTGGCAAAATAGTGTAACATTTTAGGATTTGAAGTAACTTTCAATTTTAAAACTATGTAGCTAAATAAGGATACTACAGAAAATACTATAACTGATATTTACCAGTGAACCAGTATTGGAATAATAGACGTCGGAATATCACATTATCTCTATTAGATAATTATTTTAAAAAATATGAAATCTAAGGGACCTCAGAGATTATCTAATCCAAATGCTACATTATGAAGATGAAGAAACAAGCCTAAAAAGATGAAGTGACATGTCCAAAGTGTCATAGATAAATATAGACAAAACCAGGATTGGAAATCTAGTCCTTGTTTTTCCCCTGATCTTATTGGAAATGCAACTAGCTTATCTCCATCACATGTATTGCTTGCTGAAGGTTTGGTGTAGATACTACTTATTATTTTATGGAAAGCTCCCTTTACTCATATGCTCTCCAGTGCTTTTAATAGGAATTGGTGTTGTATTTTGTCAAAAACTTTTTCTGCATCTGTTGAGATAATCATGTGGTTTCTGCTGGGTTTGATGTTGATATGATCGGTAACATTAAGAGTTTTCCCAATATTGAACCAGTCCTGCATTCCTGGTATGAATCCTACCTAATCATAACATATTATTCTTGTGATTAAGTTGTTGTACTCTTTTTGCCAAAACCTTATGTAATATTTTTGCATCCATATTTATTAGAGAAATTGGTCTATAATTTTCTTTCTCTGATCTGTCTCTACCTGGTTTAGGTATCAAAACGATATTTGTATCATAAAAAAAAAAATTGCGAGGACTCCTTCTTCTCCAATTTTCCCAAATAGCCTAAATAATATTGGAATCAACTGTTCTTCAATTATTTGATAGAATTCACTTGAAAATCCATCCAGGTCAGGAGATTTTTTTCCAAGGGAATTCATTGATGGCTTCTTCAATTTCTTTTTCTGAGATGAGGTTGTTTAACTATTCAACTTCCTCTTCTGTTAATCTGGAATATATATATATATATATATATATATATATATATATATATATATACATACATATATATATATACATATATATATATACACACACACACACATATATACACATATATATGTATATATATATGTGTGTGTGTATATATTGTTTTGTATAATATTTGTCTCATTTAGATTTTGGGATTTATAGGCATAAATCTGGGCAAAGCAATTTTTAATTATTGTTTTAATTGCCTCCTTATTGGAGGTGAGTTCACCCTTTTCATTTTGGACATTGGTAATTTGGTTTCCTTCTTTGTTTTTTTTAAATCAAATTGACCAAAGGTTTATCAATTTTATTGTTTTTTTTTCTCATAAAACCAAAACTTTGTTCAATTTATTAGTTCAGTAGTTTCCTTAATTTCGATTTTATTAATCTCTCTTTTGGTTTTCAGTATTTCTAACTTGGTATTTACTTGGGGATTTTCAATTTGTTCTTTTTCGAGCTTTCTCTGCTGCATACCCAATTTACTGATCTCCTTTTTCTCTATTTTATTCATGTAGGTATTCAGAGATATAAAGCATCCCCTAAGAAATGCTTTTACATCATCCCATAAGATTTGGTAGGTTGTCTCATTATTGTCATTCTCTTGAATGAAGTTAGAGATTGTGTCTATGATTCGTTGGCTAATGCACTCCTTCTTTAGGATTAAGTTATTTAGTTTCCAATTAATTTTTGGTCTATCTTTCCATGATATGTTATTACATATGATTTTTATTGCATTATGATCTGAGAAGAATGCATTGACTATGTCTGCCTTTCTGCACTGGACTGTGAGGTGTTTATGCCCTAGAACATGGTCAATTTTTGTATTTGTGCTATGTACCAATGAGACAAAGGTATGTTCCTTTCTATCCCTATTTAATTTTCTACAGAGATCTATTATATCAACCCTATAGAAAGCTTTACTCACCTCTTTAACTTCTTTCTTGTTTATTTCACGGTAGGATGTATCAAGTTCAGAGAAGGGGAGGTTGAGGTCCCCCACTAGTACAGTTTTGCTGTCTATTTCTTTCTGTAACTACCTTAACTTCTCCCTCTAAGAATATGGATGCTATAACACTAGGAGCATATGTATTTAGTAATGGTATTGCTTCATTTTCTTTTTTTAATTAATTACTCATTTTAAGTTTTTAACATCGATTTCCACAAACTTTTGAGTTCCAAATTTTCTCCCCAACTCTCCCCTCCCCACACCCCAAAATTTCAATCATTCTGATGACTTCTTCCACCAATATTCCCTCCTTTTGAGCACCCCTCATTTCCCTTATCCCCATCTTCTCTTTCTTCCTCTAGGGCAAGATAAATTTCTATATCCCATTACCTGTATTTCTTATTTCCCAGGTATATGCAAAAACAATTCTCAACATATGTTCCTAAAAGTTTGATTTCTACTTTCTCTTCCTTCCTCCCTCCCCAGTCATCTCCACTGATAAGGCATACAATTCGTTGCAGGCTATATATGTATAGGTTTGCAAATGACTTTCCATAATAGTCATATTGTGTAAGACTAAATATATTTCCCTCCATTCAATCCTACCCCCTATTTATCCTATTCTCTCTTTTGCTCTTGTCTTTCCTGAAGAGTTTTACTTCTAATTGGTCCCTCCTCTGATTTGCACTCCCTTCGATCATCCTCCCCCCACCAACCTTCATATTCCCTTCTCCCCTACTTTCCTGTAGAATAAGATAGGTTTTCACATCAAATTGAGTGCGTATATTTTCCCTTCCTTGAGCCAAATGTGATGAGAGTAAGCTTCCCTTTTTCCCTCTCACTTCCCTCCTTTTCCTCTCCTTTGAAATAACTTTTTCTTGCCTCTTTCATAAAAGATAACTTGCCCCATTCATTTATCCTGTTCTCTTCCCAATAAAATCCTCTCTTACCTCTGATTTTTTTTTGTTTATGACCCCTTCCTATTCATCTTACCTTGTGATCTCACTCTCTGAATTTGTGTGTGTATGTGTGTGTGTGTGTGTGTGTGTGTGTGTGTGTAATCCCCAAAACCATCCAGATACCGAGAAAAGCTTCAAGAATTATAAACATTACCTTTCCATGTATGAATGTAAATAGTTCAACTTTAGTAAGTCTCTTATTATTTCTCTTTCCTGTTTACCTTTTCATGCTTCTTTTCATTCTTGTATTTGAAAGTTAAATTTTCCTTTCAGCTCTGGTCTTTTCATCTAGGTTGCTTGAAAGTGCTCTATTTCATTGAATGACCATTTTTCCCCTGAAGTATTATACTCAGTTTTTCTAGCTAGGTGATTCTTGTTTTTAATCCCAGTTCTTTGCCTTCTGGAATATCAAATTCCATGCCCATCAGTCTCTTAATATGGAAATACTAGATCTTCTGTTATCCTGATTGTGTTTCCACAATATTCGAATTGTTTTTTCTAGCTTCTTGCAATATTTTCACCCTGACTTGAAAATTCTGGAATTTGGTGACAATGTTCCTAGCAGTTTCTCTTTTTGGATCTCTTTCTGGAGGTGATTGTCGGATTCTTTCAATATTTATTTTGCCCACTGGCTTTAGAATATCAGGGCAGTATTCTTTGATAATTTCATGAAAGATGATGTCTAAACATTTTTTTCATCATGGCTTCCATGTAGTCACATATTTTTAAAATTTTCTCTCCTGTTCATGTTATCTTCCAATTTTTCATTCTTTTGGTTTTGTGTTGTAATTTCCTGGCTTTTTATAAAGTCATTATCTTCCATCTATTCGATTCTCATTTTTAAAGCACTATTTTCTCCACTGAGCTTTTGAACCTCTTTTTCCATTTGGCTAATTTTGCTTTTTAAAGTATTCTTCTCCTCATTGTTTTTTTTTTTTGGACCTCTTTTGCCAATTGAGTTAGCCTATTTTTAAAGGTGTTATTTTCTTCAGTATTTTTTTAGTCTCCTTTTGTCTCCCTTTTAATAATTTTCTTGCCTCACTCTCATTTGTCTTCCCAATTTTTCCTCCACCTCTCTTACTTGATTTTCAAAATGTTTTTTGAGCTCATCTGTGACTTGAGACCATTGCACATAAATGTTTGGATATTCTGGAAGCAGAAGCCTTGACTTTTATGTCTTCCCCTGATGGTAATCATTTTTCTTCCTTATCTGAAAGTATGGGAGAAAATACCTGTTCACCAAGAAAGTAACCTTCGATAGTCTTATTTTTTTTCCCCTGTTGGGCATTTTCCCAGCCAATTACTTGACTTTTCACTCCTTTGTCAAGAGTAGGGTATATTTTGGGGACCTGTAAGTTCTCAGTTCCTTCAAGACAATCAAGGGAGAAGAGTTTACTGCTCGAGGACCTCCAGCTCTGCAGCATCAGCACTCTTCCTTACCCCAGGCCCATGCTCAGGGCTGAGATTCAGATTAGCTCCTCAATTCATCCAAGAGCTTTAGGGGGAGGGCAGGGCTGCCACTCAGTGTGAGGTCAAGATCAGCAGCTCAGTTCCTCCCTGGGGCTTTAAACAGAGTGTTCCAACAATAGAAATTGGCTGTCACCTGCCAGGGCCATCCCAGTGGCCTCCACCTGCTGCTTCTGCCACCACCTGGGGCCAGGGTAGAGGGGACCCTGCTCCCTTCTCACGTAGCTGGAAAAGCCCTTTTGTTGACCTTTGATGCTTTTTTTAGAGCTCATGGTTTGAGGGGTCTGGAAGGCTCCCTTGCTTTTGGGATTACTCCCTCTAGGCCTATTCTGGCCCTACTCTTCCCTGTGTTGCATTGCCAAGGCTGGGACCTGCTCCACTTCTCGCATGATAGACCTTTCCCATTGGCTTCCAGGTCACCCTGGGCTGGAAATCACGTTTACTCCGTTGTTCTGTGGCTTCTACTGCTCTAGAATTTGTTGAGAGTCATTCTTTACAGATGTTTATGGGCTGTTAAGGAAGAAGTATATGAGTATATGCATCTTTCTAGAGTATATGCATCTTTCTACTCCGCCCCCCCTGTTTCATTTTCTATGGTACCTTTTAGTAGGATATAATGTCCATCCTTATCTCTTTTGATTAGATCTTTTTATGCTTTTGCTTTGTTTGAGGTTTTTGTTTGGATTGCTACTCCTACTTTTCTTACATCAGCTGAAGTACAATATATTCTGTTCTGACCTTTTACTTTACCCTGTGTGTATCCCCCCATTTCAAATGTGTTTCCTGTAAACACCATATTGTTGGATTATGGCTTTTAATCCATTCTGCTATCCATCTCCATTTTATGGGAGAATTCATCCCATTCACATTGATAGTTATGGTTGCTATCTTTGTCTTTCCCTCCATTCTCTTTCCCCCTGTTTGTGTTTTTAGTTCTCCCTTCTCCTCCACAATAGAGTTTTAATATTTGACCACCACCTCCTGCAGTATTCCCTTCCTTCTTTCAACCTCCCTCCCTTTTACAGCCGTTCACCCTTATTACTTCTTTTTCTTTTAACCTCCTCTCCCCTTTCTTTCCCCCTTCTCCTCCTACTGCCTATAGAGATAGTTAGATGTATATATTTAATTAAGTTTGTTGTTCCTTCCTTGAAACACATCAGATAAAAGTACCTCTAAAGAATGCTCATCTCCCTCTCTCCTTTCCCTCTACTGTAGTAGAGGGAATTATCACCACTAATACTCTATGTGGTACTAGAAATGTTACCTGTAGCAATTGGAGAAGATATAGAAATGTAAGGAATTAGAATAGGCAAAGAAGGAACTGTTATCACTCTTTGCAGATGACATGATGATATTCTTAGAGAATTCCAGAGATTCAAGCAAAAAACTACTTGAAATACATAACAACTTTGGCAATGGTGCAGGGTTACAAAATGAATCCACACAAATCTTTTGCATTTCTATATATTACTAACAAAGTCCAAAGCAAGAGATAGAAAAAGAAATCTCATTTAAAGCCAGGGTACACACTATAAAATATTTGAGTGTCTACTTGCCAAAACAAATCCAGGGACTATATGAGCACAATTACAAGACACTTCTCGCACAAATAAAGTCAGATCTAAGAACGTGGAAAAAACATCCACTTGTGTGTGGGTCGACCAAGCCAATATAATAAAAATGACAATTTTACCTAAATTAACTTACTTATTTAGTGCCATACCAATCAAACTATTAGGTAATTATTTTCTAGAGCTGGAAAACATAATATCAAATTTCATCTGGAAGAACAAAAGGTGCAGAATAGCAAGGGAACTAATGAAAAGAAATGCTAAGGAAGGTGGCCTATCTCTACCAAATCTCAGATTGTATTATAAAGCAGCAATTATCAATACCACTTGGTACTGACTAAGAAACAGAAGGGTAGATAAATGGAATATACTAGGTACACAAGACACCATAGGTAATGAATATAGTAATCTACTTTTTGATAAATCAAAGGACCCTAGCTTCTGTGATAAGAACTCACTGTTTGACATAAACTCCAGGAAAAAATGAATAAAAGTGTGGTGAAAACTAGGCATACACCAATGCCTGACATTGTACAGAAGAATAAAGTCCAAATGGGTACATGATCTAAGTATGAATTGTGATGCTATAAGCAAATTAGTGTAGCAAGGAGTGGTGTATTTATCAGATTTATGGAGAAGGGAAGAATTTTTGATGAAACAAGAGATAGAAAGCATTATGAAGTGCAAAATGGATAATTTTGATTTCATTAAACTGAAAAGTTTTTGCACAAACAAACCCAATGCAAGAAAGATTAGGAGGGAAACAGAAAACTGGGAAAGAATTTTTGTAACTAGTGTCTATGGTAAAGGCCACATTTCTAAAATACATAAAGAACTGAGTCAAGTGTACAAGACTACAAGTCATTCCTCAATTGGTAAATGGTCAAAGAACATGAACAGGCACTCTTCAGAGGAAGAAATTAAAGATATCTATATTCATATGAAAAAATGTTCTACATCACTATTGATTAGAGAGATGGAAATCAAAACAACTCTGAGATACCACATCACACCTATCAGATTGATTAACGTAACAGAACAGAAAGAAGATAAATGTTGGAGAAGATGAGAGAGTGTTGGAACACTAACGCATTGTCAGTGGAGCCGTGAGCAGATCCAACCACTCTGTAGAGCAATTTGGAACTATACCCAGAGGGCTACAAAAATGTGAATACACTTTGACCCAGCAATACCACTTCTAGGACGGTGTCACCAAGGGATCATAAACACGAAAAAGGGTTACACATGTCCTAAAATATTTATAGCAGCACTCTTTGTGGTCACCAAAAGCTGGAAATCAAGGGTACAATCATCATTTGGGAAGTGGCTTAATGAATTATAGTATATGAATGTAATATAATATTATTGCATTACAAGAAATGAAGAGCAGGAAGACTTCAGAGAGGCCTGGAAAGACTTATACAATGTGATGCTGACTGAAAGGAGCAGAACCAAGAGAACTTTGTACACAGCAAGAACCACAGTGTGAAAGGATTTTTTCTGATAGACTTAAAACTTCATTGCAATGCAAGGACTTAAAAAATTCCCAGTGGTTTTTAAGGCAAAACACCTACCACATCCAGAGAAAGAACTATAGAATTCAATCACAGATTGTGGCAGATCATTTTCTTTTGTATTACGTTTTGGTTTCTCATATGATTTCTCCCATTCATTTTAATTCTTCTATACAATATGACTATGGTGAAAATATATTTAATAGGAATGTATTTGTAGAACCTATATAAAATTGTAAGCTGTCTCAGCATAACTGTATTTCAATGCAATTGATTTTATTTATAATCATGCATTTTATTTTGTTCATTCAAAAACATTATTCTGATAAAGACTTCATAGGCTACATCAGACTATCAAATGAGGCTGTGAACCTGACAAACTTTAAGAAAACCTTAATTTGGAAGATAAAAGTTGTATATTGAAGTCACTGTAAGAACTAGTTTAAAGTTATTTTCCCCTATTTCCTTTTTTTGGGAGGAAAGACTCCTCATCCTTGATTAAAGTTTTTCTATTCTTCTAATGATTTCTGTCATGAAGGACATAAATTATTTCAATATTTATCTTCTAATTTTCTTATGATTCTGATTTTTCTTTTGAATAATTCTGGGATATCCTACTTTGGTAGCATACAACCATCTTCTCATATGGACAAAACTAGGTTTACCTCACAATGTCTTTAGTCTTCTTTTAAAACAAAGAACAGTCAACCACATAAACAACTCTCTTGAGGAGCTGCAGCGTCTTCTGTTTGTAGTTCAACACACTGTACCATCAATATTTAGTTATAGCTGTGTGTAATTTTTTGTATATTTGACTACTCATGTTTTCTTCTATTTTCAGTAACAGATTCCTCTGATTTTTGATGGTAAAATTATTACAAGACTTGTGCCCACAAACCTCGCCTTCTCCTACATTGGAGAATTTATTTTTAACCAACTTCAGTCCCTGATCCAAACAACTTCCTAGAAAACAGAATCTGTTCTATTTAGAATACAGTCTTCTTTCCTTAAACCTCAGTGAAGTTAGGAATTCTGTCTATCTTCCTCAGTTCCTTGCACTAAGTAACTCAGTAATTGCCACTTTTCCAGGGTTGATGCAGTTGTTTATTATGGCAGGACCTCTGCAGTTTCCAGATTTTATAACATCAATGTCACTTTAGGCAACAGGGGGCCCAATCCATTTCATGCTTCTTACATGGATCTCCTCATCTCACTTAGAAAATGTATTGTCTATTGATGGTTGCAAGGGAATGGTTAAAAAAGGCAAAGACATCATACACTACTAGTTTCTATGAAACAAAAGGAAAAGCCTTGGTTTTTTCTTTAATCAAGCAACCTAGGAGTCGATTTGCACAGACTGCTTAAACATGGAAGCTGAGGAGCAAGTGTTGCTAGAATAACATTTTATTTTACCTTGTTAATTTATAAGTTTATCTGTTAGGGCTTTTGTCTTGTCATCCTGTGAATTCACATTAATGCTCTTATCTCATGCATTTTCTTGGTAAAGATCCTTAAAATTTAATAAATGGAGTAAAATGATCTTATCAGGGTCAAAAATACAAAGATAACAGAACAAAGGATCCTAGGAGCAAGAAACAGATAAAAGTTAAGTCTGGCAAGAATTTTGGGTATAATTCACACTTTGAGAGCCTAGACATCACCTAATCCTCAAATCTCAGTTTCTTTCATTTTTATTTTTGTTATTTTGTAGATATGTGACACTTGAGTTTGGAGTTAGGAAGATCTGAGTTCAAATGTGACTTCGGACACTTCCAAATTATATAATCCTGAACAAATCACTTAACCTCTCCTTGTCTCAGTTTGCTAATCTTTAAAGTGGAGACAACAATAGCACCTAAATCCCAGAATTGCTGTGAGGATCAAATGGAATATTCATTCACAGTGTTTAGAATAGTGCCTTCTTCATAGTAAATGCTATGTAAGTCTTAACTATTGCTATAATGGTGATGTTGATAACAATGATGACGACGATGATGGTACTGAAGATGATGGTAATGAAACTGAGGTGAAGAAAGTATAAGAAATTTCTCAAAGATCATATAGGTTATAAATGGTGGTGCTAGGATTTTAACTTGAATTTTCTGACTCCTCTTAATCATCCAGTTCATCAATAAAAATTTGTAGAGCACCTTCAACATGCCAGGCATCTTGCTAAGGGTATCTAATGAATCTGGAAAAAAATTATATGCAATCAGTCTAGATAGAAAGAGGATTCAAACTGTAAAGGGTTTTAAATGCCAAGTAGATGACTTTGTAATTTATTACAAAGGCAATAGGAGGCATTAAAGTTTTTTTTCCATGGTTAAATGAGATAGTCAGCTCCCTACTTTATTGGTAAGAACTTGGAATTTATTCAGAGGATGGAATGGAGAGAATAAAAGCTAGTATGAGGGAAAAAAACTTAATAGTCTATTAAAATAATCCAGGTGATAAATAATGCAGGTGATAAGTGAGGAATTGGGATAATTGTATAAATGCAGAGGAAAGGATGAGTTCTGCATACACAGAATCAAAATATTTGACAGCTCTGTGTATGGGTCAAGAATGAAGGAGACATAACAATAGAATATGACTTTACACATCTCAATGTCAACTACATACATTTTGAAAGTAGTAATAGATATTTTTCAGCCAACAGAAGGTACTTTTGCTTATATATTTACTGAGTTATTCCAGACTTGGAATTGAAGTTAAGGAAAGAGAAAAGGTATAAAAATGTGTATTTACATGGATTCACAATCCATTTAATTCCTTCTCTCAAACATACACAGATCTCTTATCCATAAGCCAGTGGTCCTCAGTCCACAAGTTGGAAATAATTGTTCTGCATGATCTCAAAGGTCCATTTTGGTTTTAACTCTTATGCTAGCTCTTTTAAAATCCTTGAAAAACTGTCTTATGGAAGAATTATTAACTTCAGTACACATAACTATGGAGCAGATAATAAAGACCAATGGACAAGAGCTATATGTGCAAAGATGTTGGCTCAATTTAAGAAAGACCTTGCTGACAATACAAAATCAAATGAGCCACATTTTAAGATAATGAGTTCACTACTATTGGAAGTGTTAAAAAAAATACAACCATTTGTCATGAATATTGTGAAGAAATATTTACTTGAAAATTTGAAGCAGATGACCTTATATTTTCCATCCAATTAAATGATTTCTTTACCCCAATCATCTTTACATCAGATATCTCAATCCTGGATATTATCTCTATTACTTAGATACATACTCCACTTTTATTTTATATGAGAATTTTGTTCCTGAAAAAGAATCCTGTACTGAGCATGATCCAACAATTTCTGCCCCCAGGGTGTTAAATGGCTACGTCACAACAGCAATTATACTGCAGTATTCCCCAAACCAACCTTTCATCTACTTGTAAAATAAGATCAATAATGTCTAAACAAGGACCGAAATGGCATTTTAATGTTTGCCAAAGAGCATTGAGATATATGAGCTGCCTTTTAAAAAGTTTCAAGAGCCATTTGAAAAATGAGACAAAAAAAAAAAGATTGTCTTGCATGGGTTATAGAAAAGGAATTTCTTAGCTATTTAAGAAACATAAAAAGTGTAAATGTATGGTCACAATTCATATTAATTTCACGAAAAAACATTTTTATGCTCAAAAATAGTACATGTTGTGTGTTTTTTCAAGACAATTCAGTGTGCAGGGGAAAAAATTACTAAAAATATTGTTGACTTTTTATTTGTTAGTGATTACAAAAATCGACCCAAAATACAGTGGAGGAAGGATGTCTTTAATTAGTATTCATTGTCTTCTCACATTTAAGGTTTAAAACATGGAATTTATCCAAAATTCAGTGACAGCTTGGCAACATACTTTGTACAAGGTTACATAAAGAGATTGATTGTTCCTGGCAACCCTTTACACAGAGGCAGTCTGCTTATAAACATGGGGAGAATTGCGATTTTTTCCCCTAATAAAACAAAAAATAACTTGTAAAACAAAATTAACTTTGATGTCTATGCACATCCTTTGTTGCACAGTGGCTTCTTAGGCAAGTATAATCACTTTCAAATACCTTTTTCACTGTCATTTGATTGAATCTAGAATCATAAAATTACAAATTTTGAAAGGATTTCAGGAGTCATTTAGTCTGATTTCAACTGAAGGCATGATTCCCAAATATAAGCACCCTAATAAACAGTCATTCAGGCTCTTCTCAGAAATCTTCAAATTTGAAGTTAACACGTTATCATCAGCCTCACCTACATTCTATCTTTCTTTTTCAACCTAAAGTCACTATTTCCTTCAGCCGAGTCTTGTATGTTATGTTTTCATCAACATCTTGGACACCTAACTTTACCTCATTGCTGTCTCTCTCCTAAGTGATGACATGCAAAACTAAGCATGATAAACTAGATGTTCTCCGAACAACAGCATGTGTGATCTTCAACTGCTCATTCTCCCCCAAACCATCTTTGCCTTCCTTTAAGATGAGGGTAAAATTGTTAAGCAGAATAAGGGCAACAAGAGAGAATAGTGGCACTTCTGGAGATCTCCCTCTAGATTATTATTTTTAATTTATTTTGATAAATATTTGCCAATTTCTTGTAAATTTGAACATTTATTTGTTTTAAATTTTGAGTTCCAGATTCTCTTTCCCTGACACCTCTTCACCTCCTTGAGAAGGCAAGCAATTTGTTATCAGTTATACATGTGAGATAATAACAAAATATTCCCATTTTAGCCATGTTGCAAAAGGAAACAGATAAAGCAAAATTAAATAAAAGAAAACAGGAAAAATAAAGTAAAAAAGTATGCATAAATCTGCATTAAACTTTCAGTAGTTCTCTACTTGCCGGTGGATAGCATTTTTGATCACACATCATATGGAATTATCTTGAATGATTGTCTTTTTCAGAGGATCTGTCTTTCACAGTTGATCACCCTTGCTTTTACTGTCTACAGAGGTCTTGCTTCTGATTGCTTCATTTTGCATCAGTTCATATGAATCATTTTTTCTAAAACCGTCCTATGTATCATTTCTAATAGGACAATACTATTCCAGCACAATCATATGCCTCAAGTTGATCAGGTATTTCTCAACTGATAAATATTTCAATTTCCATTTTTTGACAGCATAAAAGTGCCTAATATATATATATATAATTCTATAGTTCAAAGTTGTTGTCTAGAATGATTGGATAAGTTCACATACCCACCAATACTGCATTAGGGTCCTAATTTTCCACACTCCCTCCAACATTTCTCAGTTTCCTCTTCTGTCATGTGAGCCAATCTGATTGGTGAGAGATGTGCCTCTGAATTATTTTAATTTGCATTTCTCTAATCAGTAGCTCATAAAAGCATTTCTTCATGTGATTCCTGATAGCTTTGATTTCTTCTGAAAGCTTCTTCTTCAACGTCCTTGACCATTTATGAACTGGGAAATTTTTCTTACTTTTAAAAATTTGGCTCAGTACTCTAGATATTTGAGAAATTAGGTCATAATCAGAGCAACTTGAAGTAATTTTTTTCCCATTTCCTATACTTCTCATTTTGGCTGCTTTAGTTTTGATTGTACAAAAGCTTTTTAATTTAGTGAAATTAAAATGGTCCATTTTATTTCCTGTGATCGTATCTATCTCTTGATGGGTCATAAATTCTTACTTTATTTATATCTCAGTGGTACATTTTTCTTTATTTCTTTTTTTTTCTAAATCTTAAAAAAAGTATTTATTTATTTTTAATTTTCAACATTTATTTCCACAAGATTATGAGTTGCAAATGTATTCCTCATCTGTCCCCTTCACCAACTCCAAGACAACGTGCATTCTGATTTCCTGTTCCCCCAATCTGCTCTCCCTTCTGTCAAAATCCTCCCTTCCCTTATCCCCATCTTCTTTTTTTTTCTTGTAGGGCAAGATAGATTTCTATACCCCATTGCTTGTATTTCTTATTTCCCAGTTGTATAAAGAAACAATTCCCAACATTTGTTCCTAATACTTTGAATTCTAGTTCTCTCCCTTTCTGCCTCTCCACTCATTGACACTAAGAAGGTAAACAATTCAGTACAAGCTGTATATACATATATATATATATATATATATATATATATATGTATATGTATATATATATATATAGTTTTACAAAAGACTTTCATAATAGCCATGTTGTGTAAGACTAACAATATTTCTCTCCATTCTGTATTTCCCCCCATTTATTCTATTCTCTCTTTTGACCTTGTCCCTCCCCAAACATGTTCAGTTTTAATTACTCCCTTTTCCCATTTGCCCTCCCCACACCCCATTTATCTCCTTCTCCCCTGCTTCCCTGCTCCCCTGATAGCTTATCATACCAAATTGTGTGTGAATGTTATTCTATCATTAAATCAAATGTGATAAGAGCAAGCTTCACTTTTTCCCTCTCACCTTCCCCCTTTCCCCCTCAAATGAAAAGGCTATTTATTGCCCCTTTTATGAGAGATAATTTGCTCCATTCCAGTTTTCCCTTTCTCCTCTTAATATATCCCTCTCACCCTTAAGTTTATGTTTAGATATCATTCCTTTAACATTCATATATATATATATATATATATATATATATATATATATATATGTGTGTGTGTGTGTGTGTGTGTGTGTGTGTGTATATATATATATATATATATATATATATATATAGTGTGTGTGTGTGTGTGTGTGTGTGTGTGTGACTATGTGTGCATGCGTATGACTTTCAGGTAATCACATATTTTTAAAATTTTCTGTCCTGTATCTTCCAGATCAGTAGTTTTTCCAATGAGATATTTAACATTGTTTTCTATTTTCTTGTTCTTTTGGTTTTGTTTTGTCATTTCTTGGTTTCTCATAAACTCATTAGCTTCCATCTACTCTGTATTAATTTTTGAAAACATATATGTTTTCTTCAGTGAGCTTTTGAACTTCCTTTTTCCATTTCACTAATTCTTCTTTTTAAAGGATTCTTCTCCTCATTGGCTTTTTGGACCTTTTTTGTTATTTGTGTTCGTCTATTTTTGAAGGTGTTATTTTCTTCATCATTTTTTGAGTCTCCTTTATCAAGGTCTTGACTAGCTTTTCATGATTTTCTTTCATTGTTCTTATTTCTCTTCCCAATTTTTCCTCCACCTTTCTTACTTGATTTCAAAATTCTTTTTGAGTGCTTCCATGGCCTGAGATCAGTTCACATTTTTTTTGAGGTTTGGATGAAGAAAGCTTGATTTTTATGTCTTTCTCTCTTGGTATGCATTGTTCTTCCTCATCCAAAAGGATGGAAGAAAATATCTGTTCATCAAGAAAGTAACCTTCCTTAGTCTGGTTTATTTTTTCCCTTTTTGAGGCATTTTCCTAGAGAATTACTTGAATTTTGAGTCCTTTATTCAGTGGAGGTTATCCTTTAGGGATCTATAGATTCTCAGTTCCTCCAAGGTAGCACAATCAAGGAAGTGGAACTACTCCTCTCCTGGTCTGCTCTCTGGTCTGGAAGCAATCATAAGCTTTTCTACCCAGGATCTTCTCAAAGCCTCCACCAGATTAACCACACTACCACTCTTCCACACCTCAGGACCACCACTCAGGGGTGAGACCCACATCAGACCAAGAAATCAGAACTTGATTTCCCCAGGGTTTTTAGACTGAAGACTCCTAAAATGGAAGTGTTGGTTCAGGCACTGATGCCCTGGGTCCGGGGCCAGACCACATTAAATTCTCACCCCAGTGAAAGCGCTTTCTCACTGACCTTTGAAGCTATCTTTGGAGTTTGTGGATTGAGAAATCTGGGAACTGCACCTGCTGGACATGATTCCATGTCCTGAAGCCTGCTCCAGTCCTTTCCCTGCCATGGTGCATGGCCAAGGCTGGAATGTACTCCACTCTGAGTGGGGTGGTAGACCTTTCTTGTCGGTCTTTTAGGATGCTTTGGCCTGAAAATTTATTTCACTCTGTCATTTTGTGGTTTCTGCTGCTCTGGAATTTGTTTTAGAGCCATTTTTACAGGCATTTTATGGACTATGAGGGGAGACCTTCTATAAGTCTCTCCTCCTCAGCCATTTTGACTCCACCCCCTATATTTTTCTATGTTCTCCCAATTTACATTAAAAAGTTTCCTCTTATTTTAATTACATTAGCACATATTTAGGAAATAAAACATTTTCATAACATAGAACTATAAAAAGATAAATGTGCATGAAACTTCAAATCTACTATATGCAACTTGCTGTTCCTTTCAAATATACAGCAAAATTATCATGTACATTTCTCTTTTTTTAAATTGATTTATTTAACTTTTTACATTCATTTTCACAAAATTTTGGGTTCCAAATTTTCTCCCCATTTATCTCCTCCCCCCACCCCAATACACCAAGCATTCTAATTTTCCCTATCACCAATCTGCCCTCTCTTCTATCATCCCTCCCTTCCCTTGTCCCCATCTTCTCTTTTGTCCTGTAGGGCCAGATGACTTTCTATACCCCATTAACTGTATTTCTTATTTCCTAGTAGCAAGAACAATACTCAACAGTTGTTCCTAAAACTTTAAGTTCCAAATTCTCCCTATCCCTCCCTCCCTACCCGTTCCTTTGGGAAGGTAGGCAATTCAATATAGGCCATATCTGTGTAGTTTTGCAAATGACTTTGATAACAGTCGTGTTGTATAAGACTAACTGTATTTCCCTCCATCCTGATCTGCCCCCCATTGTTTCTATTCTGTCTTTTGATCCTGTCCCTCCCCAAGAGTGTTGACCTCAAATTGCTCCCTTCTTCCATTGCCTTCCCTTCCATTATCCCTCCCTCCCTGCTTATCTCCTTCTTCCCCATTTTTCTGTACTATAAGATAGGTTTTCATACCAGAATGAGTGTGGATTTCACTCCTTCCTTCAGTCGAATGTGATGAGGGTAAACTTCATGTTTTTTTCTCAGCTCTCCTCTTTTTCCCTCCACTAAGAAGTTTTCTGCTTGCCTCTTGAATGAGATATAATTAACCCCATTCCATTTCACCCTCTCTCCTCCCACTACATTTCTCTCTCGCCATTTACCTTAATTTCTTTTAAGATGTGGTCCCATCCTATTCAATTCACTCTGTGCTCTCTGTCTCTGTGTGTGCGTGCTTGTGTGTATATGTGTGTGTGCACACATGTAGGTGTGTGTGTGTGCGTGTGTATGTGTGTACATCTGTGTGTGGTCCCACCAACTACCCACATACTGAAACGTTTTAAGAGTTACAAATATTGTCTCTCCATGTAGGAATGTAAACAATTCACCTTTGGAAAGTCCCTTATGACTTCCCTTTGCTGTTTATTATTTCATGCTTCTTCTCATTCTTGTGTTTAAAAGTCAAATTTTCTTTTCAGCTCTGGTCTTTTCGTCAAGAAGGTTTGAAAGTCCTCTATTTCATTGAAAGACCGTATTTTCCCCTGAAGTATTATACTCAGTTTTGCTGGGTAGGTGATTCTTGATTTGAGTCCTAGTTCCTTTGACTTCTGGAATATCCTATTCCACACCCTTCGATCCCTTAATGTAGAAGCTGCTAGATCTTGAGTTATCCTGATTGTATTTCTACAATACTGGAATTGTTTCTTTCTAGATGCTTGCAATATTTTCTCCTTGACCTGGGAACTCCGGAATTTGGCCACAAGGTTCCTAGGAGTTTCTCTTTTTGGATCTCTTTCAGGTGGTGATTGGTGGATTTCTTGAATACTTATTTTGCCCTCTGGTTCTAGAGTCTCAGGGCAGTCTTCCTTGACAATTTCATGAAAGATGATGTCTAGGCTCTTTTTTTGATCATGGCTTTCAGGTAGTCCCATAATTTTTAAATTGTCTCTTCTGGATCTATTTTCCAGGTCAGTTGTTTTTCCAATGAGATATTTTACATTCTCTTCCATTTTTTTCATTCTTTTGATTTTGTTTTGTGATTTCTTGGTTTCTCAGAAAGCCATTAGCCTCCATCTGTTCCATTCTAATCTTGAGAGAACTATTTTCTTCAGTGAGCTTTTGAACCTCTTTTTCCATTTGGCTAATTCTGCTTTTGAATGCATTCTTCTCCTCATTGGCTTTTTGAACCTCTTTTGCCAATTTAGTGAGCCTATTTTTCAAGGTGTTATTTTCTTCAGCATTTTTTTGGGTCTCCTTTACCAAGGTATTGACCCATTTTTCATGCTTTTTTTGCATCTCTCTCATTTCTCTTCCCAGTTTTTCCTCCACCTGTCTAACTTGATTTTCAAAATCCTTTTTGAGCTCTTCCATGGCCTGAGCCCATCGGACATCCACCTCAGATGTCTGGGATAGAGAGACCCCGACCTCCACATCTTTCTCCAATGGCAGGCATTGTACTTCGTCATCAGAAATGAAGGGGGGAAGGAACATCTCTTCCCCAATAAAGTAGCTCTCTATTGTCTTATTCTGCTTCCTTTGTCTGAGCATTTTCCCAACCAGTTACCTGACTTCTGAGATTCCTCTCCACCCCTGCTTAGATCTGCCCAGCTAGTGCTTGGTGTCTGAGATTCAAATGCTGCTTCCCAGTCTCAGGGCTATCAGCGACAGAAGCGGCTGCTATTCAATGTGAGCTTAAGTTCTGGTGCTTGGGTGGGGGCAGGGCCACCTCCCACGCTCAGTTCCCTCAGGGGGTTTATGCAGAGACCTGAACTTCTGCCTGCTGCTCCTGGAGTCCTGGGCCGCTGCAGCTGCCTCTGTCGCTGCCCCCACCCCCACCACTGCCACATTTCTCTTTTTGTCACCCTTTTTTATCCTCCCCCAACCGATCTTAAAGACTGCTACCATTAGACATAGATATGTGTGTGTATGTGTGTGTGTGTATGTAAAATTATCCTATACATTCTTCCATCCATCATTTCTTTATGTGGATGCAGAGTCATCTTTCTTCATATGCTATTTACAGCTAATTTAGGTATTTATAATAGACAAATAACTTCTTTACTCAAAATAAGTCTTGTAAGACTATTGCCGTTAATGCACACAATGTTATCTTTATTTGCTCACTTTGGTCTTCATTATTTCATTTTTTTACACAGGTCTTTTATTCTGTTTTGTTTTTTCTAGGATCATTGAATCCTTCATTTCTTATGGAACAACAGTATTCCATTACAATTATATAACACAATTACCCCAGTCATTCCTTAACTGATTGCCATCCCTGTAATGTTTAGTTCTTTGCTACCACTAACAGAGCTGCTATAAACATTTTAGAACATGTAAGCACTTTTTGTTTTTCCCTAATCATCTTTTGAAATATACCTTATAGTACTGGGGGAAGCTAGGTGGTGCAGTGGACACAGCAACAGTGCAGGAGTCAGGGGGACCTGAGTTCAAATCTCACCTCAGATACTTGACATGCATTAGCTGTGTGACCTTGGACAAGTCATTTACTCCCAGTTGCCTCATCCTCGGTCATCTCCAGTCATCCTAATGAATATCCCATCACTGGATTCAGAGGGCTCTGGAGGAGAAGTGAGGCTGGTGACCTGCACACCCTCCCTCACTCAAAACAAAGTAAAATGCATGTCATGTCCTTATTTCTCTGTCTTCTTCAGCAATGAAAGATAAACACAAACATACCTTATAGTATTATTTCTGAGTCAAAGGATATACCAGATGATTGGAACAGTTTACAATTCCACCAAAAAATGAATTAGTATACCATTTTTTCCATATCACCTCCAACTTTTGTCAATTTCCCTTTTGATAATTTTAGCCAATCTAGTAGGCATAAAATGGTATTTCCTAATTTACTTATAATATCACCCTTTATGTCTAAAACATAGACATGTTAGTCTGTATCTAGTTGTTGCCAAATTTCTTTTCAGTCTTCTCATCAATGTTTGTCAAATGGTGAAGTCTTACCCCTAAAGTCTGGATCTTGAGATTATCAAATCCTACATTACCATGGTCATTTATCACCATTTATTGTGTACCTATTTTCTTCTTAAATAACTGTATGGGGGTCTAAAAGCAACAGAAGTCTACATGGAAAAAATATTGATTCTTGTCATCGTGTGTATTTAACTTATATACTGAGTATATCATGTGAAATGACAGACTGCACTAATAAAAAGCCAGAATTAAGGTGGCCAGGAGAGCTATCCACAATCTCAGATATGGAAAAGAAACTAATATGGTAGCAGAAAGTGAAGGACAATTAAGAGGAGAGTGTAAAAGCTGGCTTGAAGCTTAGCATTTAAAAAAAAAAAAAAGGATCAAGGCATCTGGCCCACAACTTCCTGGCAAATAGCAGGAGAAAAACTGGAAGTAGTGTCAGATGTTGTATTCTTGGGCTCAATGATCACAGAAGAGGGAAAGGGCAGCCATGAAATTAAAAGAAATATGCTCCTTGAAAATTAGCCTATAATCAGCATAACCAGAATACTAAAAAGGAAAGACATCACCTTACTGACAATAGTAATGTATGACTGTAAGAGTTGGACTGTAAGAAAAACTGAGCACCACAGAAATGACACATTGAAATTCTGCTGCTAGAGGACACGTGTATGTGTGTGTGTGCGCGCGCGCGCACGTGTGTGTGTGTGTGTGTGTGTGTGTGTGCAAGAAGCAGTTTTAAGTTTATTCATTATGAACACTTTCCTAAATGAAAAGGACAATAAAATGATCCCTGGTTTGTCATGTTTTGTGGTTTCTGAAAGGTAAATGCTCACATTAAACTTTTAACAATGACCCTTAAGTTGATGAAGACTGGATTTAGTACACTCCTATTTCCCTCTCACTCAATGAGTTGTGAATTTATCTCTATAAGGTTGTTTTAAAAAAAAATTATTTGATTTTAATTTTCAACATTAACTTTTATAAGATTTTGAGTTCTAAATCCACCCCCTCACTATTCTCTGCTCCCCAAGAGGACATACAATCTGATATAGGGTATACATATAAGATCATCATTGTTAGTCACGTTGTGAGAAAAGAATAAGGAAAAAAGTGAAAAAAACATGAGAAGCAAAACTAATAAAAAACAGCAAAAAAAAAACAACAACAAATAGTATTCTTTGATCTAATTCATACTCGTTGGTTCTTTGTCAGGATGTGGATAACATTTTCCATTATGAGTCTTTTGGAATTGTTTGAGATAGTTGCTTTGCTCAGAAATGCTAAGTCTAACAAAGTTGGTCGTTGCACGATGTTGCTTTTACTGAGTACAGGATTATCCTGATTCTATTCATTTCACTCAACATGAGTACATGCAAGACTTTCCAAGATTTTCTGAAGTCTGTCTATTCACCATTTCTTATGGAACAACTGTATTCCATTACATTCATATACCACAAACATGTTCAACCAGTCGCCAATTGATGGTAATCCCTTCAACTTCCAATTCTTGGTCACCAAGAATCACCATCGTGATTGCAATTACTACTGCTCCTCTAGAGCTCTCTTCCTATTTAATCAGAAATGATATTATTCACTAGGTTCCCTGATACTTTGGAACTACAAGTAATAATGTTCTTTAGGGTACTTGATCCCTTGTGAAGAAAAGTGTGATACTGCCTCTAAGGCCTCTCCTCCCATTCTACCCTGACACAGAACTGCTCATAGTCAATCAAGTTGCCAAATAGTGTCTGCTCCTGTGTCCACTGTTATCACAATGGTCTCCTGTAATCACTTTCTGAGCAAATGCCAGATCTCCTTACTGTCTCTGGCTTGAAAACTCCCCAAAACTGCTTTTCCTTCTGTTACCACCACTTTGTCCCACCATGGTTATTTTTTTTTTTTCCATGTGAGTTCTGGGTTGACCTCCGCTACTGCGTGAGAGATCTCACTCACACCTTCTTAGTTGCCTTAGGATAGAAGAATGTCTTACTCTGATCTTTTCTTAACTCTGCCACCCCAAACTCTGATTTGAGATTCTACTTTAAAGTTGTTTGGAGGAGAATGTTGGGAGAGCTCACCTGAGTGCTTTTTCTATTTTGCCATCTTGTTTCCAACCCTGAAATTCAGATTGTTGGTATAATTGTTGGGGAAGGAAATGGTAAAGCACTCTATTATCTTTGACAATACAAACACAAATGGGGTCACAAAAAGTTGGACTAACTAAAAAATTACTCAGTAATAACTAAATGTATAATTGCATTTGTGTGTGTGTTCTGTCAGTTAACTCAGAATTATATTAAAATACTATGAATCTATATATCTCTGATTTTTTTAAAAAGCATATTGTACAAAACTTTTGAAAAAATGTCTTGCTAAAGCTCAGATGTCCAATATGGACTGTATTTCCCTATTCTACTAGTAAAGTAAATCAATTATAGGGGAAACGAGTTTATTATTTTTATAAGTTTTCTGATGAAATTAGCAAATTATTTAATTAATTAATTACTTTTCTAATGAACCTTATTTTCCTTTCTGAATGTTCACCAAGCATTTCTATAATATGTTATTTTGAATTTTAAAAGGTGTTGATAAACCATACAATATAGAGTTTGGAATATTTACCCTCTTATTATTTTGGAAAATTAATGGAATTATTACAGTTCCATTGCCATCTCTCAAGTCAAGTTGAAATGAATCAACAAACATTTATTAAATACCTGTTGAGTGTTGGACACTAAACTAAATATTGATGACACACATGCAACACACACATGCAACACATCATACCACACACACACTCACATGTGTGAGCAAAGAAAAATAAAGTCCCTTCCCTCAAGAAACTTACAGTCTTATGTAGGAGATAACATGTAAATCCCTATGTATAAATAAGATTTAGCCAGGACAAATTGGAAATTGTCTCAGAGAGAAGGCACTTCAGAGGACTAGGAAAGGCTTTTTGCAGAAGGTAAGACCTTAGCTGTGACTTAAAAGGAAGCTTTTTTTCTTATCATAATTCTCCATTTGAGACACAAATTGCTATATGCATGCATACATACACACATACATATACATACACATTTGTGTATATATCTATGTACACATATACACATATATGTATCTGTGCATGGATACACATACATATATACACATGCATGTGTATATGTGCATGCATATGCACACATACATACAGATATGTGAGTGTTCATATTTACATGCATGTGTGAGCATACATGTATATATGCACACATTAGTTAACAGCTATACATATATACTTATATGTGGGCTTCAGTTCATCTTCTATTTCTTCAATCGGTAGGTACCAAATATTTATTAGACCTTTGATCTGTGCCAGGTATTGTGCTAAGTGATAGAAACACAAAGAATACGGCAGAAAAAGTAAACTGACCCTTGACCTCTGGGAGTCCACATTCTAATCGGAGAGATAATATGAAAACAGCTAAATATGCATAAGATTTATACAGAGTAGGTGAAAAATAATTTCAAAGAAGAAAGCATTGTCCCCAGCCAAAAGGACCTACAAAGTTCTCCTGAAGAAAATGAAATTTGAGCTGAGTCTAGAGGGAAGGGAGAATAATAAATAAAAAATGAAGAGAGTGAATTACAGACATGGGGAGAGAGATGGTGCAGCCTTAAAGATCTGCAACTGTTCCACTTCCATGTTCATGCACTTTGAAATTCTTTTTATGTAAGCATAAATGTTTGTGGTTTTATTTCTCCTTTTGCCTTTTGACCCATAACTTTGTTCTTTATTCTCAACTTGACCTCTAAATCTCAGCTCTTTACCATGTCATCATCCATTAAATGATTAATTCCCGCCCCCATCCCTATCTTGATGCTTTAGAGAAGCAGTCAAACTCTCCACCATTTTCTATACTCAAGAACTTTCTATTCATGTTCTACAGTTGATCATGCCTTGTCCATGCCCAATTTTGGAGTAATCACAGGATCCATTATCTTCAGTTGTATTCCTTTAATTCTGAATGGAAATACTTAAAAAAATTACAAAACCTTTCTGGCTGAATCCACTAAATACTTCCATTACAAAATCTCAGTATTAAGGCAATACTTTTATTCCTCTCTAAATGATTTATCTCACTCACCATAGAGGCTGTGACCAATCTTTTTATTACTCCTAAAACTCCCTCTACTAATTTACCCACACATTCATACTCTCACCTTTCTCCCCTCTTTCTCATGAGTGTCAGATATCATCTCCTCTCCCATCTCCTCCTTTAAAAAAAAAATCTCAGAAATGTCCCTTCTTGCCAAATAAAAACACATTATATGAACAATTGATCTCATTGCATCCTTTCTTCTCTCACAGATTGCCTTTCTATCTCACTAATCTTTGATGTTTCTTTGTCAACTGGCTGTTTCCCTGCTTCCTACTCATATTTCTCCCATCAAAAAACAAAAAAGAAAGCAAAAACTGCCACTTGATCCAACCATCTGTGCTAGATATCATTTTAGATCTCTCCTTTGTTCTCATGGCTAAACTTGAGGAAGTAAAGTTTCCTGGCTTCCTCTCCCCTCACTCTCTTTTAAACCTTCATCTGACTTATTACAAACTTTGTCATTAAAATGAAAATGCTTTCTCCAAAATTACTAATGACTTCTGAGTTACCAAAACTAGTTGCTGTTGACAATGTTGAAAACCATCTCCTTCACAATATTTCCCAGGGGTGGAACCAACACTGTGGAGTAACAGCACAGACTTTGTAGACCACTCCTCCACAGCCCGGAGAAATACCTGTAACAAATTACTCTAAACAAATTCTGGAACTGCAAAACCCAAAGAATGACTGAGTGAAGTAAATTTCCAGTCCAAGACAGCCTGGAAGACTACTGGAAAGTGTCCATTGTGGTACATTGGGAGCAGAGAACAGTCTACTCTGGGATGTGCCAGCAAAGACTGGTGTTGAGCAGGCTTTGGGGTTACTGAATCCCTCACACCTGTGGTTGTTTCCAGACATCAAAACCCCAAAATGCTGAAGACAAATTGCAAGGTAAGTAGAAAAAGCCCTGTGGGACCTGTGTGAAAGAGTAGAGTGGTCAGACACCAGTCTCAGGTAGACAGAAAAGGAAATGGGGGGAGGAACTAGTAGCAGCCACAGCAGCAGCAGGGGTAGCTGAAGTCACTGTTTCTTGGAACTCTAGATCCACAGATAGTGGGGGGGGAAAAGCGGCTGAGAGTATATGTCCCATCCCTACTGGAAAGAGAGAGCTACTTTGACAAAGACCTCAAAAATCAAGTAAATGACTGGGAAAGTGAGCAAAAACCAGAAAAAAATCACACTATAGAATTTTATTTTGGTGACATGAAAGACCAAAGCATTCAAACAGAAGACAAAAAAGTCAAAGTCCTCCATCCAAAGCTTCCAAGAAAAATACGAGTTGGTCACAGGCCACTGAAGAGCTCAAAAACGACATTGAAAATCAAACAAGAGAAGTAGAACAAAAATTGGGAAGAGAAAACAGAGTGATGCAAGAAAATTATGAAAAATGACTCAACTGCTTACTAAAGCAAACCCCAAAAAATGCTGAAGAAAAAATACTTTAAAAATAGACTAACCCAAATGACAAAAGAGATCCAAAAAGCCAATGAAGAGAAGAATTCCCTAAAAAGCAGAAGTGTACAGATGGAAAAGGAGGTCCGAATGTTCACTGAAGAAAATAATTCCTTAAAAATTAGAATAGAGCAGATGGAAGCTAATGAATTTGGGAAAAATCAAGAAATCATAGAACAAAACCAAAGGAATAAAAAAAACCAGCAGATAATATGAAATATCTCATTAGAAAGACATTTGACCTGGAAAATAGATCCAGGAGAGAATATTTAAAAATTATGGGACTACCTGAAAGCCATGATCAATAAAAGAGTCTACACATCATCTTTCAAAAAATTAACAAAGAAAACTGCCCTGGTATTCTATAACAAGAGGGTAAGATAAATATTGAAAGTATCCACCAATTACCTCCTTAAAGAGATACCAGAAAGAAAACTCCAAGGAATATTGTAGCCAAATTTCAGAGCAACCTGGTCAAGTAGAAAATATTGCAAGCCACCAGAAAGAAACAATTGAAGCACTGAGGAAATACAATTTGGAAAATACAAAATCTAGCAGCCTCTACATTAAGAGATTGCAAGGCTTGGATTTATGATATTCCAGAGGTTAAAGGAGCTAGGATTAAAACCAAGAATCGTCTACCCAGCAAAACTGAGTATAAAGCTTCAGAGGAAAAAATAGTCATTTAATGAAATAGAGGACTTTCAAGCATTCTTGATTAAAAGACGAGAGCTCATTAAAAAATATGACTTTCAAACAGAAGAATCAAGAGAATTATGAAAAGCTAAATAGGAAAGAGAAATCATAAGGGACTTACTAAAGTCAAACTGTTTACATTCCTAGATGGAAAAATCATATTTGTAACTCTTGAGACTTTTCTCTGTATTAGGGTACTTGGAGGGATTATATACATATAGACAGAGGGCACAGGATGAGTTAAACAGGAAGTAATGGTATCTAAAGACAATAAAATTAAGGGGTGAGAGAGGACTACACTGGGAGGAGAAAGGGAGAAATAGAATGGGGCAAGCTATCTCTCACATAAAGGTGGCTTTTTTAATGGAAGGGAAGAGGGAGATGAGAGGAAAAAGTGAATCTTATTCTCATCATATTTGACTTAAGCAGGGAATAACATGCACACTCAATTTGCTATGAAAATATATCTTACACTACAGGAAAATAAGAGACAAGGGGATAAGTGGGTGTGAGGGGGATGATAGAAGAGAAGACAAATGGGAGGAGGGAGTATTGGAAGTAAACACTTTTGAGGAGGGATAGGGTCGTCAAAAGAGAATATAATGAATGGGGAGGCCTGAGAGGATGGAGGGAAATATAGTTAGTCTTTCACAAGATACCTTTTATAGAATTCTGTTGCATAACTACATATGTATAATACATATTGAATAGCTTGCCTTCTCAGTGAAGATGGGTGGCAAGGGAGGAAGAAAGAAATTGAAACTCAAAGTTTTAAAAATAAACGTTAAAAATTATTTTTCCATGCAATTGAGGAATAAGATATTCCAGGAATGGGGCAGAGAAATCTATCTTTCCTTACAAGAATTGGAGGAGATTGGGAAATGGAAGCAGAAGGGTATGACAGAAGGGAGGGCACTTTGGGGGAAGGGGTAATCAGAATCAGCAGAGAAGAGAGATGGGCAGAAAATTTGGAACTCAAAATTTTGTGGAAATGAATGTTAAAACCTAAAAATAAATATATTTTTTTAAAAAAGCAATGAAGAAAAGAATTCCCTAAAAAGCAGAAGTGTACAGATAGAAAAGGAGGTCCAAAAACTCACTGAAGAAAATAATTCCTTAAAAATTAGAATGGAGCAGATGGAAGCTAATAAATTTGGGAAAAATCAAGAAATCATAGAATAAAACCAAAGGAATAAAAAAAACCCAGCAGATAGTGTGAAATATCTCATTAGAAAAACATTTGACCTGGAAAATAGATCCAGGAGAGAATATTTAAAAATTATGGGACTACCTGAAAGCTATGATCAAAAAAAGAGTCTAGACATCATCTTTCAAAAAATTAACAAGGAAAACTTCCCTGATATTCTAGAATAAGAGGGTAAGATAAATATTGAAAGTATCCACCAGTTGCCTCCTGAAAGAGATGCCAGAAGGAATACTCCAAGGAATATTGTAGCAAAATTTGAGAGCAACCAGGTCTGAAAAGGAAAAGGAAAACTCACCCCTTAAAACCAATATTCTTAATTGGGCAAAATGCCCACTTTGGTCACAGTCTCACATGTTCCATTGTTCATATGTAGCTTCACCCTCCCATTTTTACCAAAAGGTCAGAAAAATTCTTCACTTCTAGTTCTTTGTGATCAAGGTTTGTCATGGCATTAACCTAGGAGAATGATCTTTTTGAGATATCTATTGTGCATCTCCAGTAGTACTCAGGACAGAGGAGAGAATGAAGAGACATTTCTTTTTTTTTTTTTTTTTTAATTTTTTTTATTTATTTTATTTTATTTTTTAATGTTTTACAATCATTTCCTTAAAGTTAAGATTTTATTCCCCCCCACCCTTCCCCGAATACCCCCCCACCCTCCCCATGACAGCATACAATTCTGTTTAGGTTCTACATATACTTTCCTATTGAGCACATTTTCACTATATTCATGCTATGTAGTCGAACTAAAATAAATGGAAGAAATCATATAACAAATCAACACATAATACACTGAAACCCACCCACACACAAACATGATCTGCTACATTCTGCAAGTGACTTCCACATTCCTTTCTCTGAGTGTGGAAGGCATTTTGCCTTAGAAGACCGACATTAGGATTTTTTTTTTTTTCTCAGTAAGTTCTTGTGTTATTACAAAGTTCCAAGTCTACCAGAAAAAACTCTCGCACACTGTGGTTGTTGCTGTGCACAAAGTTCTCCTGGTTCTGCTCCTTTCGCTCAGCATCAGCTCATATAATTCCTTCCAGGCCTCCCTGAAGTCTTCTTGTTCATCATTTCTTATGGCACAATAGTACTCCATTACATTCATATACCATAATTTATTCAGCCATTCCCCAATTGATGGGCATCCCCTTGACTGCCAGTTTTTGGCTACCACAAAGAGTGCTGCTATAAATATTTTTGTACACATGGGACCCTTTCCCATTTTTATAATCTCTTGGGGATACAATCCTAGTAGTGATATTTCTGGGTCAAAGGGTATGCACATTTTTGTAGCCCTTTGGGCATAGTTCCAAACCGTTCTCCAGAAGAGTTGGATGATCTCACAGCTCCACCAACAATGAATTAGTGTTCCAACTCTCCCACATCCTCTCCAGCATTTATCATTTTCTTGTTCTGTCATGTTTGCCAATCTTACAGGTGTGATGTGGTACCTCAGAGTTGTTTTGATTTGCATCTCTCTAATCAATAGTGATTTAGAGCACTTTTTCATATGATTATAGATATTTTTGATTTCTTCCCCTGAAAATTGCTTGTTCATATCCTTTGACCATTTATCAATTGGGGAATGACTTGGATGGTTATATATTTGAGTCAGTTCTCTATATATTCTAGAAATGAGGCCTTTATCCCCGAGCTTAGCTGTAAAAATTTTTTCCCAATTTACTACATCCCTCCGAATTTTGGTTGCATTGGGTTTGGTTGTGCAAAAACTTTTCAGTTTAAAGTAATCAAAATTATCCATCTTGCATTTCATAATGCTTTCTATCGTTTCTTTAGAAAAAAATTCTTCCCCTCTCCATAAATCTGATAAATACACTATACCTTGCTTCTCCAGTTTATTCATGGTATCAATCTTTATACCTAAATCATGTACCCATTTGGACTTTATTCTTGTTTACCGGTGTCAGGCATGGGTCTATGCCTAATTCTCTGCCACACAGTTAACCAGTTTTCCCAGCAATTTTTGTCGAACAATGAGTTCTTATCCCAGAAGCTGGGATCTTTGGGTTTGTCAAACAGGAGGTTGCTATATTCCTTGCCAACTGTGTCTTGAGTGCCAAGTCTATTCCATTTGTCTACCCCTCTGTTTCTTAGCCAATACCAAGTGGTTTTGATAATTGCTGCTTTATAATACAATTTGAGGTCTGGTAGCGCTAGGCCACCTTCCCAAGCATTTCTTTTCATTAGTCCCTTTGATATTCTGGACCTTTTGTTTTTCCAAATGAATTTTGATATTATTTTATCCAGCTCTAGAAAATAATTATCTGATAGTTTAATTGGTATGGCACTAAATAAGTAGATTAATTTAGGTAGAATTGTCATTTTTATTATATTAGCTCGGCCTACCCATGAACAACTGATGTTTTTCCACTTACTTAAATCTGACTTTATTTGTGCAAAAAGTGTCTTGTAATTGTGTTCATATAATCCCTGGGTTTGTTTTGGCAGGTAAACTCCTAAGTATTTTATAGTGTCTACTCTAGCTTAAATGGGATTTCTCTTTCTATCTCTTGGAGTTGGACTTTGTTGCTAATATATAGGAATGCAGAAGATTTGTGTGGGTTTATTTTGTAACGTGCAACTTTACCAAAGTTGTTTATTATTTCAAGTAGCTTTTTTACTTGAATCTCTGGGATTCTCTAAATATATCATCATATCATCTGCAAAGAGTGATAACTTAGTTTCTTCTTTGGCTATTTTTATTCCTTCAATTTCTTTATCTTGTCTAATTGCTGCAGCTAACATTTCTAGTACCATATTGAATAATAATGGTGATAATGGGCATCCTTGTTTCACCCCTGACCTTATTGGAAATGCCTCTAGCTTATCTCCATTGCATATAATGCTTGCTGAAGGTTTTAGGTAGATACTGCTTATTATTTTATGGAAGGTTCCCTTTATTCCTATGTTCTCCAGTGTTTTTAATAGGAATGGGTGTTGTATTTTGTCAAAAGCTTTTTCTGCATCAATTGAGATAATCATGTGGTTTTTGTTGGTTTTCTTGTTGATATGATTGATAATGCTAATAGTTTTCCTAATATTGAACCAGCCCTGCATTCCTGGTATGAAACCTACCTGATCATAATGTATTATTCTCTTGATAAGATGCTGTATTCGTTTTGCTAAAATCTTGTTGAAAATTTTTGCATCTATATTCGTTAGAGAAATTGGTCTGTAATTTTCTTTCTCTGTTTTATCTCTTCCTGGCTTGGGTATCAACACCATATTTGTATCATAGAAAGAATTTGGGAGTACTCCTTCTTCCCCAATTTTCCCAAATAGTCTATATAGTATTGGAATTAACTGTTCTTTAAAGGTTTGATAGAATTCACTTGTGAATCCATCTGGTCCCGGAGATTTTTTCCTAGGGAGTTCATTGATGGCTTGTTCAATTTCTTTTTCTGAGATGGGGTTGTTTAAGTATTCTATTTCCTCTTCTGTTAATCTGGGCAATTTGTATTTTTTAAAATATTCATCCATCTCATTTAGATTATCGAATTTGTGGGCATAAAGTTGGGCAAAATAATTTCTAATTATTGTTTTAATTTCCTCCTCATTGGAGGTGAGTTCACCCCTTTCATTTTTAATATTAGTAATATGATTTTCTTCTTTCTTTTTTTTAATCAAATTGACCAAAGGTTTATCAATTTTATTAGTTTTTTCATAAAACCAACTATTGGTTTTATTTATTAATTCAATACTTTTCTTAATTTCAATTTTATTAATCTCTCCTTTGGTTTTCAGTATTTCTAATTTGGTATTTTCTTGGGGATTTTCAATTTGTTCTTTTTCTAGCTTTTTCAGCTGCATACCCAAGTCATTGATCTCCTCTTTCTCTATTTTATTTATGTAGGCATTCAAAGATATAAAACTTCCCCTAAGAACTGCTTTTGCAGTATCCCATAAGATTTGGTAGGTTGTCTCATTATTGTCATTCTCTTGAATGAAGTTGTTAATTGTTTCTATGATTTCTTCTTTAACCCATTCCTTCTCTAGGATTGAATTATTTAGTTTCCAACTGATTTTTGCTTTATCTTTCCATGGCCTTTTATTACATATAATTTTTATTGCATTATGATCTGAGAAGGATGCACTGATTATCTCTGCCTTTCTGCACTGGATTTTGAGATTTTTATGTCCTAGTACATGGTCAATTTTTGTAAATGTTCCATGTACTGCTGAGAAAAAGGTATATTCCTCTCTGTTCCCATTCAATTTTCTCCAAAGATCTATCATATCTACCTTATCTAGAGTTTTATTTACCTCCTTAACCTCTTTCTTGTTTATTTTGAGGTTAGATTTATCAAGTTCAGAAAGAGGGAGGTTGAGGTCCCCCACTAGTATAGTTTTGCTGTCAATTTCTTCCTTCAACTCCCTCAATCTCTCCTCTAAGAATCTGGATGCTATACCACTTGGAGCATACATGTTTAGTAATGATATTGCTTTATTGTCTATGGTGCCTTTTAGCAGGATATAGTTTCCATCCTTATCCCTTTTGATTAGATCTATTTCTGCTTTTGCTTTGTCTGAGATTAGGATTGCTACTCCTGCCTTTCTTACATCAGCTGAAGCACAATATATTCTGTTCCATCCTTTAACCTTTATCCTATGTGTATCCCCCCGTTTCAAATGTATTTCTTATAAGCAGCATATTGTTGGATTATGGCTTTTAATCCATTCTGCTATCCGTCTCCGTTTTATGGGAGAATTCATTCCATTCACATTCACAGTTATGATTACAATCTGTGTATTTCCCTCCATCTTCTTTCCCACCATTTGTGCTTTTAGCTCTGCTGTCTCCCTTCCCCTCCTCACTAGTATTTACTTTTCACCACCTCCTCTTGCCGCCTTCCCCTCTTTCTTTTAGCCCCCCTCCCTTTTACTCCCCTTTACTCTTATTGCTTCTTCCCTCCCTTTTGCCTCCCTCCCCTTTCTTCCCTCTTCCCCTCCCACTGCTTATAGAGCTAGTTAGGATTTTCTACTTAAGTTTATTGTTCCGTCCTTTAAACAAATCCGATGAGAGTACCTCTCACACAATGCTCATCTCCCTCCCCTCTTTCCCTCTACTATGATTTTGTACTTCTTCTTGTGATGTAATTTGCCATTTCCTGCTTCCTCCTTTTCACACCTCCTATTACACTCCCTTCTCATACTTAAATCACATTTTTTATCATGATATCATTTACTTTATATCCGTTCCCCCTATGCTTATCCCTTTTATATTTCTTAATAGACGCACAGTTCTTGAGATAAACAGATATCATCTTCCCTTATAGGAAGGTGAACAACTTGCCCTCATTGAGTAGCAAGTTGTTCCCCCCCCCCCCCACTGTTTACCTTTTTATGATTCTCTTGAGACCTGCATTTCAAGATCGAATTGTCTATTAAGTTCTGGTGTTTTGGTCAGGAAACTCTGGAAATCCCTTACTTCGTTGAATGACTTTCTCCTTGCCTGAAATGTTATGCTGAACTTTGCTGGGTAGTTGATCCTTGGTTGCAGTCCCAGCTCCTTTGCCTTACGGAATATTGGGTTCCAATTCTTTCGATCTTTTACTGTAGAAGCTGCAAGGTCCTGTGTAATCCTGATTGTATCCCCTTGATATTTAAATTGTTTCTTTCTGGCTGCTTGTAATATTTTCTCCTTCACTTGATAGCTCTGGAATTTGGCAACTATATTTCTTGGGGTTTTGAGTTTGGGGTCCCTTTCAGGAGGGGAACGGTGGATTCTTTCGATGACTATTTTGCCCTCTGAATCTAGTACTTCTGGGCAGTTTTCCTTGATGATTTCCTGGAAGATATTGTCCAGGCTCTTTTCTCCATCCTGGGTTTCTGGCAGGCCAATAATTCTTAAGTTTTCCCTTCTGGATCTATTTTCCAGGTCATTTGTTTTTCCAATTAGATATTTTACATTTTCTTCTATCTTTTCATTCTTTAGATTTTGTTTGACTGATTCTTGCTGTCTCATTGAGTCGTTAGTTTCTACTTGCCCAATTCTAATCTTCATCACATTGTTTTCTTCTGTTAACTTTTGTATCTCTTTTTCCATCTGCCCAATTTTTCCTTTTAATAAGCTATTTTCTCCAGTTAATTTTTGAACTTCTTTTTCCATTTGTTCAATTTTCCTTTTCAGGGAGATGTTCTCATCAGTGAATTCTTTCTTAATAATTTTAAAATCATTGGCCAGTTTATCTTCTATTTCCTTCTTCAGCTGTTCCAGGAGAGCTGCTTGTACTTGCGAGTAGTTCATAGTCCCTTCTGAAGTTTCAGATGGAAGTACAGTCTCAGCTGTGACCTCTTTGGGGCTTGTGTTTTGGTCCTTATCCCCATAGAAAGATTCTATGGTTCTTTCAGCCCTCTTCTTTTTCCTATTCATGATTTTGATTGAGTGTTGTGGCTTCTGGTTCTTTCAGTCAGAAGCTGGAGAACTTTTTGCTGAGCTGATGTGTGAAAAAGCTAAAAGCAGGTATTTGTTTGGTGTTTCCCTGATCAGCCCTGGGTTTAGCTTATTAAGTGTGGGGGAGGGGTGCTCTGGTCCCAGGAGATTTCCTTAGCTGAATTGAGGCAAAGGCAAGCTCAGGGGCTGGTAATCCCAACTGCCCTATTGTCTTTCTGATTCCCCTGGACAGCTGAGGCACGCCTAGATGCTAATGCGTGTTCCCAACCCTCCTGGGGCTCCTCTCCTGGTGCTGAGGCTTGCCTGGGTCCTAGTGCGAATTTTCCCTGCCCTGGGTCCTCTGTCCTTCCGGTTTGCCTCTGCCACCGTATGAGGAATCCCCCTTAGCTATTTTCCTCATCTCAGGTGTTATGAGACTATTGGTCTCCTTCTTCTAATTCTACTGAACTGGGATTTTTCTGGGGAGATATTTTTGGTTCTTTCATGGTCATCGAGGGGGAAGGAGAGAGCATTAGCTGATTACACCGCCATCCTGGCTCCCGGAAGTTCAAGTAAGTGACTCACCGGAGTTTGATCTTCGGGCTGAAGGTCCCAGGAGCTGCTGCGCTGATATCCGGCGCTCCGAGGCTCTCACTGACTCGGTTGGGCTTGTCTCCCGCCCCGGGTGCCGCTCCTCTGGTTCTGCCCGCCACTCAGGTTTCTCGGATCTCCTCCACTCCGCTGCACTGCCGTGCTGCGCTGGCCACGCTGCGCTGTGCGCTGTGGGCTCACCCCCGCGGAACAGATCCTTCCTGTGGACCTTCCAGTCCCACCTGAGCTCCGAATCTGTCACCGTCTGTCTCCCACTCGATTCCGCACCTCCAAAATTTGGTCAGATTCTCCTTTCAGAGGTACCTGGAGAAATTTGTCTCAGAGCTCAGGTGAGTAGCTGCTCTCACTCCTCCATCTTGTCTCCGCCCGAGACATTTCTTGAAAAATTGAAATAGAAAGGCTACTGTAGAACCTCTAGAGACAATAAGAGCACCCATAAGGCTTCTATAAATTGGTAAAATGATTCTACTACCACTTTCAGAATATGGGGTCTTTGATTTTGTGACCTTTCACTTATGCCTCACCTCCTCCCTCTACTAGGAACTGTCCATATTCTCAGCATGCTGATTTGGGGTGCTTGAATCTTTGTTCTTTTGATTCTGCCTCTTCCTAAAGGTTGCCCATATTTACAACATAGTAAAGGATTGCATGGTTTGTGACTTTCTTCTCTAAATTTTTATGACTCTGCTCTCTTCTGGCCAGCCTGACCACTTCTTCTCATTCTTCTTTGCTAACAATGCACACTGTGGGTACATCACAAAGAAACTGTCCTTGGTCCTCATATCTTCTCCACCTATACTATCTGACTAAGTTATATCATCAGCTCTCAGGAATTAAATCATAATCTTCATAGAGAAGATTCTTGGACCTATCGTTCCTTAATCTCTCTCTGGACCTTTTTGATCTTCCACAGACATCATAAACCCAACATGCCAAAACTCTCTTTCATACTCCTGTATTACTCTGAAGGGTAAAACCATATCCCCATATTACAAATGTAATCCTTCCTCATTTTGTTCTCATATAATCCCTAGTTTCCCACAAATCTTAGTTTATGTTTCCCCATACATAGGCCTTTCTTAATTCTAATGTGCTAGAATTCACCCTGAAAATTCGTTGTATTATTTTTTAATAAATACAAGTAAACATTTATCTATGCTTATACATGTTGAGAGAATGCCAACTCCTTGAGAGAAAAAAAAAACTGATTTCTTTTTGGCTTTTTTATCCATGGCATTTAGCACAGAGGTTTGAATAGAGGACATCAGTAAATATTTAATAAGCACTTGTTGAATTAAATTGTATGAATGTCCTCTTGATGTTTTGTGATGCTTGCATGTCCCTTTAACATTTCTGTTCTTTTTAATATAATATACCTTTTCAATAGTATATATTTCAAGCATGAGTTGTTGCCCAAATATCAGTAATACCTATAAGGAACTTGTAACAAAGGTCATTTTATTGATCTATGTATTGGGGGGCTTCCCTTGTGATCCATTTATATGCCATTATCATTAATCATTTTTCTATATGATAGTTTTCTTATTGTTCAGTTGCGTCCAAATCTTTGTTACCCCACTTGAGATTTTCTTGGCAAAAATACTGAAGTCGTTTGTCATTTCCTTATTCAATTAGTTACAGATATAAAAAAAAAAGAAAAAACATGAGGAAAAGAGAGATAAATGACTCGCACAAGGTCACATAGGTAGCTAAGTGTCTGAGGGCAGGTTTGAAGTCAAGAAGACCCCAAGTCAAGCATTCTACCCACTATGTCACCTAACTGCCCATATAATACTTAGTTCTAGCTAAAAAATCTAATATAACTTTCTACTTGAGTCCTTTGAGGATCCCTCTCTTTAGTTCAAAGCCTGCTTAATAAGATCAGCCTAGCCATATTTTTTCCAGTTTTTGGTAGCATCTATATCATTCTTATCTCTTGATCCATGGTGCTGAAAAACGCATCCTATTCCCACAGTATCTCCTTAAGTAGATATTTATGTCAAAAATCCTACTTTCTCTTTTATGAAAATACAAGCTTTACTACCTTAGTCTTCCATTTTCCCATTCAGGTTCAATCATCAGAAAATCAGAGATTATGAGCTGGAAAGGACGTTATACTCCAGCTAATCCAACCTTTGCCATTTGCAGAAGAAGAAATTCAGGTACGGAATACTTAAGAAACATGCCTAAGATTGTTGAAGTTAAGTAATTTTGTTCAATTATTTCAGCCGTGACCCCATTTGGGGTTTTCTTAGCAAAGATATTAGAGTGATTTGCCATTTCCTTCTCCAGATCATTTTATACATGAGAAAACTGAGGCAAATAAGTTTAAGTGACTTGACCAAGGTCACAAAACTAGTTGTCTGAGGTCAAATTTCAACTCAGGAATGTGAGTCTTTCTGATTCCAGGCTTAGCACTCTATCCACTGCATGACATAACTGACCAAAGTCTCACAAGTAGTAAATGGCAAACGTGGGAATCACTCCTGCCTATGTTTTCAAGACCAAATTCAGTACCCTTCTGATGGTATCAACATTCTGAGATGCCTCTTCTTAATAAGAGCAATGCATGCCCTTTCTCTCTTTTTTTAATTTGATTTTTTTATTTTAATTTTTAATTTAACTTTTTACATTCATTTCCACAAAATTTTGGGTTCCAAATTTTCTCCCCTTTTATCCCCTCCCCCCACCCCAATACACTGAGCATTCTAATTTCCCCTATCACCAGTCTGCCCTCTCTTCTATCATCCCTCCCTTCTCTTGTCCCCATCTTCTCTTTTGTCTTCTAGGGCCAGATGACTTTCTATTCCCCATTACCTGTATTTCTTATTTCCTAGTAGCGACAACAATGCTAAACAGTTGTTTCTAAAAGTTTCAGTTCCAAATTCTCCCCATCCCTCCCTCCCCACCCATTCCCTTTGGGAAGGCAGGCAATTCAATATAGGCCATATCTGTGTAGTTTTGCAAATGACTTCGATAATAGTCATGTTGTGTAAGACTAACTATATTTCCCTCCACCCTATCCTGCCCCCCCCCATTGCTTCTATTCTCTCTTTTGATTCTGTCCTTCCCCAAGTGTGTTGACATCAAATTGCTACCTACTTCCATTGCCCTCCCTTTCATCATCCCCCCTCCCTTGCTTATCTCCTTCTCCCCCGTTTTGCTGTACTGTAAGATAGGTTTTCATACCAAAATTAGTGTGCATTTTATTCCTTCCTTTAGTTGAATGTGATGAGGGTAAGCTTCACATTTGTCTTTTTTCTCAGCTCTCCTCTTTTTCCCTCCACTAAAAAGTCTCCTGCTTGCCTCTTGAATGAGATATAATTTACCCCATTCCATTTCACCCTCTTTCCTCCCACTACATTTCTCCCTCATCATTTACCATAATTTCTTTTAAGATATGGTCCCATCGTATTCAATTCACTCTGTGTTCTCTGTCTCTGTATGTGCGTGCATGTGCGTATGTGTGTGTGTGTGCACGTATATACATGTGTGTGTATGTGTGTGTGTCGTCCCACCAACTACCCAGATACTGAAAAATTTTAAGAGTTACAAATATTGTCTTTCCATGTAGGAATGTAAACAGTTCACTTTTGGTAAGTCCCTTATGACTTCTCTTTACTGTTTGCTTTTTCATGCTTCTCATTCTTGTGTTTGAAAGTCAAATTTTCATTTCAGCTCTGGTCTTTTCATGAAGAATGCTTGAAAGTCCTCTGTTTCATTGAAAGACCATATTTTCCCCTGAAGTATTATACTCAGTTTTGTTGGGTAGGTGATTCATGGTTTGAGTCCTAGTTCCTTTGACTTCTGGAATATCCTATTCCACACCCTTCGATCCCTTAATGTAGAAGCTGCTAGATCTTGTGTTATCCTGATTGTATTTCCACAGTAGTGGAATTGTTTCTTTCTAGCTGCTTGCAAGATTTTTTCCTTGAGCTGGGAGTTCTGGAATTTGGCCACAAGGTTCCTAGGAGTTTCTCTTTTTGGATCTCTTTCAGGTGGTGATCGATGTATTCTTTCAATACTTATTTTGCCCTCTGGTTGTAGAATATCAGTACAGTTTTCTTCGATAATTTCATGGAAGATGATGTCTAGGCTCTTTTTTTGATCATGACTTTCAGGTAGTCCCATAATTTTTAAATTGTCTCTCCTGGATCTATTTTCCAGGTCAGTTGTTTTTCCCATGAGATATTTCACATTCTCTTCCATTTTTTTATTCTTTTGGTTTTGTTTTGTGATTTCTTGGTTTCTCAGAAAGTCATTAGACTCCATCTGTTCCATTCTAATTTTGAGAGAACTATTTTCTTCAGTGAGCTTTTGAACCTCTTTTTGCATTTGGCTAGTTCTGCTTTTGAAAGCATTCTTCTCCTCATTGGCTTTTTGAACCTCTTTTGCCAATTGAGTGAGCCTATTTTTCAAGGTGTTATTTTCTTCAGCATTTTTTTTGGGTCTCCTTTACCAAGGTATTGTCCCGTTTTTCATGCTTTTCTTGCATCTCTCTACTTTCTCTTCCCAGTTTTTCCTCCATCTGTCTAACTTGCTTTTCAAAATCCTTTTTGAGCTCTTCCATGGCCTGAGCCCACTGGACATCCACCTGGGGTGTCTGGGATACAGAGGCCCCGCCCTCCATGTCTTTCCCTGATGGTAAGAATGTTTCCTCATCATCAGAATTGAAAGGCGGGAACATCTGCACCCCATCAAAGTAACTCTCTATGGTCTTATTTTGCTTCCTTTTTCTGGGCATTTTCCCAGCCAGTTACTTGACTTCTGAGATTCTTCTGCACCCCCTCCTAGATCCACCCAGCTAGTGCTTGCGGTCTGAGATTCAAATGGGCTTTCGGTGGCAGGTGGGGCTGCTATTCAATGTGAGCTTAAGTTCTGGTGCTTGGGTGGGGGCAGGGCCATTTCGCAGTCTGAGTTCCCTCAGGTGGTTTATGCAGAGACCTTCAGTAATGGGGCGGTGGGGGCAGGGCCATTTCGCAGTCTGAGTTCCCTCAGGTGGTTTATGCAGAGACCTTCAGTAATGAAGATCCTGCCTGCTCAGGGAGTCCCGGCTGCTGCTGCCTCCACTGCTCCCTCTGCTGCTCCCTCCCAAGGGGGCCCGAGCCACAGAGACACCCCGATTCCCTCTCAACCAGCACAGACGTCTCTCTCACTGACCTGTAGTGTCTGTGGGTGGAGGAACCTTCCTGGCCGCCGTAGATTCTGTCCCTGAAGCCTGCTCGGATCTGCCCCTTTGTCGCAGCCTGGCCAGGGCAGGGCAGTGGTGGGCTCTGCTTTCCAGGGCGTGACAGACCCCTGGGGACGGCTCTCCAGGGCTCTCTGGAATGCAAATCTTTTCCATTATGTTTCTGCACGCCTTGCAGTGATCCAGAATTTGTGGGGAGTTCTTCTTGCAGGAAATATAAGAGCTGTGGGTTCGGAGCTAGCATACATGAGTCTTTCTACTCTGCCATCTTGGCTCCACCCCCGCATGCCCTTTCTCTTGTTGGAATTAGTATAAGAACCTCTCTACTCTTTCTCCTTAACATTGGAAGCTGCTACCTTCTCAAAAGGTCTAAATGCATTTCCCATGCAAAGAATCTCACATCTATTTTGTGACTATGATCATTCAGAGGTCCTTATTTATCTCCTACTCAGAGACACATATCATATTTCAGAGACCAAAGTAGCTAGGATTAAAACCAAGAATCATCTACCCAGGAAAAGTGAGTATAGTCCTTCAGGGGATAAGTGATCTCTTATTTTGGCCTTTTAACACATATATTACTCATTTTGATTTCCCTCTTACTCCTTAGAAACTTTTCTTTTTCTTTTGGTGATTTAGAATGTCTATTCTTACAGTGCAGTTGACATTTTATTCTCTCTGTTACTTAGAATAAAGGAAGGAAAGAGAGAGAAAGAGAGAGAGACAGAGATACAGAGAGAGACAGACAGAGATAGAGACAGAGAGAGAGAAAAAGAAAGGGAAGGGGGTAAGGAAAGGGTAGAGCGGGTAGGAAAGAAAGAAGAGAACAGGAAAATTGGGGGGGGGTAAGTAGGAAGGAAAAGATAAGAGCGTGTCTCCATTCTCTAGAAGTGAGATCCCTAGTCATAAAAGTATCTTTAACTGTCTAAGAAATGAATACAGATATTTCAGCCTTGGCAAAAATGCAACAACTAAATAAATAATAAAAGATCTGTATTTGACAGAGACAGAAAATCAGTTTAAAAAAGAAAGCTATCCCAGCTTCTGGGATAAGAACTCACTGTTCGACAAAAATTGCTGGGAAAACTGGTTAACTGTGTGGCAGAAATTAGGCATAGACCCATGCCTGACACTGTACACAAGAATAAAGTCCAAATGGGTACATGATTTAGATATAAAGATTGATACCATGAATAAACTGGAGAAGCAAGGAATAGTGTATTTATCAGATTTATGGAGAGGGGAAGAATTTTTTTCTAAAGAAGTGATAGAAAGCATTATGAAATGCAAGATGGATAATTTTGATTACTGTAAACTGACAAGTTTTTGCACAACCAAACCCAATGCTACCAAAATTCGGAGGGATGTAGTAAATTGGGAAAAAACTTTTACGGCTAAGCTCAGGGATAAAGGCATCATATCTAAAATATATAGAGAACTGACTCAAAAATATAACCATACAAGTCATTCCCCAATTGATACATGGTCAAAGGATATGAACAGGCAATTTTCAGGGGAAGAAATCAAAGATATCTATAATCATATGAAAAAGTGCTCTAAATCACTATTGATTAGAGAGATGCAAATCAAAACAACTCTGAGGTACCACATCACACCTATAAGATTGGCAAACATGACAGAACAAGAAAATGATAAATTCTGGAGAGGATGTGGGAGATTTGGAACACTAATTCATTGTTGGTGGAGCTGTGAGATCATCCAACCCTTCTGGAGAACGATTTGGAACTATGCCCAAAGGGCTACAAAAATGTGCATACCCTTTGACCCAGAAATATTGCTACTAGGACTGTATCCCCAAGAGATTATAAAAATGGGAAAGGGTCCCACGTATACAAAAAATATTTATAGCAGCACTCTTTGTGGTAGCCAAAAACTGGAAGTCAAGGGGATGCCCATCAATTGGGGAATGGCTGAATAAATTATGGTATATGAATGTAATGGAGTACTATTGTGCCATAAGAAATGATGAACAAGAAGACTTCAGGGAGGCCTGGAAGGACTTGTATGATCTGATGCTGAGCGAAAGGAGCAGAACCAGGAGAACTTTGTGCACAACAACAACCACAGTGTGCGAGACTTTTTTCTGGTAGACTTGGAACTTTGTAATAACACAAGAACTTACTGAGAAAAAAAAAATCCCAATGTCAGTCTTCTAAGGCAAAATGCCTTCCACACTCAGAGAAAGAAATATGGAAGTCATTTGCAGAATGCAGCAGATCATGTTTGTGTGTGGGTGGGTTTCAGTGTATTATGTTTTGATTTGTTATATGATTTCTTCCATTTATTTTAGTTCGACTACATAGCATGACTATAGTGAAAATGTGCTCAATAGGAAAGTATATGTAGAACCTATACAGAATTGTATGATGTCATGGGGAGGGAGGGGGGTAGTGGGGGAAGGGTGGGGAGGGATAAAATCTTAACTTTAAGGAAATGATTGTAAAACATTAAATAAAAAATTTAAAAAAAATAAAAGCACTCTCCTAAACCTAAGAAAGAAAGAAAGAAAGAAAGGAAGGAAGGAAGGAAGAAAGAAAGAAAGAAAGAAAGAAAGAAAGAAAGAAAGAAAGAAAGAAAGAAAGAAAGAAAGAAAGAAAGAAAGAAAGAAAGAAAGAAAGAAAGAAAGAAAGAAAGAAAGAAAGAAAGAAGGAAAGAAAGAAGGAAAGAAGGAAGGAAAGAAGGAAGGAAAGGAGGAAGGAAAGGAGGAAGGAAAGGAGGAAGGAAAGGAGGAAGGAAAGAAGGAAGGAAAGAAGGAAGGAAAGAAAGAAGGAAAGAAAGAAAGAAAGAAAGAAGGAAAGAAAGAAGGAAAGAAAGAAAGAAAGAAAGAAAGAAAGAAAGAAAGAAAGAAGGAAGGAAGGAAAGAAGGAAGGAAAGAAGGAAGGAAAGAAGGAAGGAAAGAAGGAAGGAAAGAAAGAAGGAAAGAAAGAAAGAAAGAAAGAAAGAAAGAAAGAAAGAAAGAAAGAAAGAAAGAAAGAAAGAAAGAAAGAAAGAAAGAAAGAAAGAAAGCTTAAAATGACTAAAAGCAATCTAAACTGATGACCTTTAACTGAGCAGGCCTAAAGTGATAAATAACATAAAAGGCCAAAATTTCCTCTAATTTCTTAGAAGTCCTTCACTGCAGTCTGTGCAATCAAAATTCCCAATTAATGTTCTATCTCATGTAATATGTAAGGTTCCTATATTAAGGAGGTCAGTTTGTTATACAAACTCACTTACTGCCAAGCATATTGTTGTCTCGTAGGTCAGTGGATAACAGTAAATTACTCAGCTTCTGCCCAAAGGAATTGCTTACTTAACATGTACCAGCAGGAATCCTTTCTTTTCCATCAATAAGGAAGGAAAAAAGCAAGCGCACTACTGTTCTCTTAAAGGTATAAGATCATTATAAATGTTTAACTTTTGATTGTACAAGAAAGATCAGCTAAATGCAAGTAATTTCAAATGAAAATTTAATTCTTTTAGTTTAGCTCAGTTCAGCTAAACAAAAATATATTAACTTATTCTTGTTGAGAAGGAAGAGGACATTCAAACAGTAAGGGAGATTGTGTAGTGTAAAGGCAAGCACCCTAGCATACCCAGGATCACCTGCTAAGACAGGTTCTCATATTTCTTAAAGTTTTAAAGGGTCAACAGCTGTTTTTTAATTATATTCAGTACTTCAGGGAAAAAGTCACCACCCCAAACCACAGAGAAAATATAAGCACACAAGTTAAGACCAACAGGTAGGGCTGTATTGCCTGAATCAAAGCAATATTGCTTTACACTTTGCATACATCCCTGAATTGAGAGAGCCTTTATATCTGAGCAGGCTGAGAGCTCTGAACATGCAGTCACTCAGAGTCTTGACCAGGGAAGAATAAAATCCCTCTCATGAACAAGCCCCCAAAGCAAGAGCTCACCTCAGTGTGTGTGTGTGTGTGTGTGTGTGCGTGTGTGTATGTATACGTATAAACATATATAGATAGATAGATAGATAGATAGATATAAACATACACACACACACATATGTATGCATTTCTCTGAGCCAGAAGACATAACAACCCTTTTCATTTCTGCTAATTAGAAATTAACAAAAGGTTTGAAAGCCCTCCTACAAGCATGCTTCTCCTAAGTGAGCTTTCCTTAATGGGGTTCATGTGGGTCCTATTAATGAACAGGGAAGATATTACATACTATTAACATTACAAGAAGTGCCCAGTGACTTGGGAAAGAAAAAAGTACTAAAGAAAGTATTAGTAAAAGAATTAGCTAAAACAAAAGAAGAGTATTAAGGTCAGGGAATGGGTTGGATGACTGGGGAGTAAAAGGAAAGGGAAGGTCAACAGTCTCAAATGCTTCCATAATGTGAAGGAAACTAAGTTGAGGAAAAGACCATTTGAGGGAAGGGAGGGGAGGGAAGAAAAGGGAAAGAGAGCAAAGGGAAAAAGAGAAGAAGAACACATTATAATCTAATTATTAGAGAAAGTATAGATTACCTCTTATTCTCTACTTTGAAATTTCATATAGCATTGTGAAAAAGAAGAAGCTCTTGAAATTGGGATCCTAGTACTAACCTACCTACATTCAAGACTCCTCCAACACATAAAGATCTACAAAATCAGTCAGGAGAAGACTATGATTCAATAACCCTATACTAGTTTTAACACTACCAAAATTCTACCCATAACTGACAGAAAGGGAAGAAATCCTATATCTGATAGATATCCCCTTCAAGGACTGTAAGAAATGGCATGGCTTGTCTTTATTCTCGTCCTTTTTTCTTATATGTTTATTTATTGATTTTAGTTTCCCACATTTGTTTCCACATAATTTTGAGTTCCAAATTTTCTCCCCATCTCTCTATTCCCCTCCACCCCATAACATGTTGCATCTGTCCCTCAATATGCCCTCCCTTCTATCACACCTCTTCCTTCCCTCGTCCCAATCTTCTCTCATTTCTTGTAGGGCAAGATAGATTTGTGAACCTCTTTTTCCATTTGGCTAATTCTGCTTTTGAAAGCATTCTTCTCCTCATTGGCTTTTTGAACCTCTTTTGCCAATTGAGTTAGCCAATTTTTCAAGGTGTTATTTTCTTCAGCAAAACTGGGAAAAGAAATGAGAGAGATGCAAGAAAAGCATGAGAAACGGGTCAAGACCTTGCTAAAGGAGACCGAAAAAAATGCTGAAGAAAATAACACCTTGAAAAATAGGCTCACTCAATTGGCAAAAGAGGTTCAAAAAGCCAATGAGGAAAAGAATGCTTTCAAAAGCAGAACTAGCCAAATGCAAAAAGAGGTTCAAAAGCTCACTGAAGAAAATAGTTCTCTCAAAATTAGAATGGAACAGATGGAGTCTAATGACTTTCTGAGAAACAAAGAAATCACAAAACAAAACCAAAAGAATGAAAAAGTGGAAGAGAATGTGAAATATCTCATTGGAAAAGCAACTGACCTGGAAAATAGATCCAGGAGAGACAATTTAAAAATTATGGGACTACCTGAAAGCCATGATCAAAAATAGCCTAGAAATCATCTTTCATGAAATTATCAAGGAAAACTGCCCTGATATTCTAGAACCAGAGGGCAAAATAAGTATTCAAGAAATCCACCAATGACCACCTGAAAGAGATCCAAAAAGAGAAACTCCTAGGAACATTGTGGCCAAATTCCAGAATTCCCAGGTCAAGGAGAAAATATTGCAAGCAGCTAGAAAGAAATAACTCCAGTATTGTAGAAATACAATCAAGATAACACAATATCTAGCAGCTTCTACATTAAGGGATCAGAGGGCATGGAATGGGATATTCCACAAGTCAAGGAAACTGGGACTAAAACCAAGGATCGTCTACCCAGCAAATCTTGAAACTTTTCAGTATCTGGGTAGTTGGTGGGATTACACACACACACACACACACACACACACGTGTGAGCACACACATGTGTGAGCACACACATGTACACACACATGCACAAACAGAGACAGAGAGCACAGAGTGAATTGAATAGGATGGGATCATATCTTAAAAAAATGAAGCGGTGAGAGACAAACGTATTGGGAGGAGAGAGGGAGAAATGGAATGGGGCAAATTATCTCTCATAGAAGAGGCAGGAAGGAGACATTTTAGTGGAGGGAAAAAGAGGAGATGAGAGAAAAACATGAAATTTACTCTCATCGCATTCGACTAAAGGACGGAATAAAATGCACACTCATTTTGGTATGAAAACCTATCTCACAGGAAAGTGGGGCAGAAGGGGATAAGCAGGTTAGGGGGGATGATGGAAGGGAGGGAAATGGGAGAAGGGAGCAATTTGAAAGCAGCACTTGGAGAGGTACAGGATCAAAAGAGAGAAGAGAAGCAATGGGAGGCAGGATAGGATGGAGGGAAACATAGTTAGTCTTACACAACACGACTATTGTGGAAGTCATTTGCAAAGCTACACAGATATGGCCTATACTGAATGGCCTGCTTTCCCAAAGGGAATGGGTGGGGAGGGAGGGATGGGGAGAAGTTGAAATTCAAAGATTTGGGAACAACTGTTGAGTATTGTTCTTACTACTAGGAAGTAAGAAATACAGTTAATGGCAAATAGAAAGTCATCTGGCCCTACAGGACAAAAGAGAAGATCGAGACAAGGGAAGGGAGGGATGATAGAAGAAAGGACAGATTGGTGATAGGGGAAAGTAGAATGCTTGGTGTATTGGGGTGGCAGGAGGGGACAAATGGGGAGAAATTTTGGAACCCAAAATTTTGTGAAAATGCATATAAAAAGTTTAATAAATAAATTTATAAAAAAATACAAAAATACAAAAAAACAAAAAATAGAAAAAGAAAAACCTTTTTCTTGTCTCTTTTATGAGTGATAATTTTTCCCATTCAATTTCTCCCTTTCTGCTCCCAATATACTCCTCTCTCACCCCTTAATTTTATTTTTTAAGTATCATCCTTTCTTATTCAACTTACCCTATACTCTCTCTCTCTCTCTCTCTCTCTCTCTCTCTCTCTCTCTATATATATATATATATATATATATATATACACACACACACACACACACACACACACACACACACACACATATATACATACATACATACATAAATATATGTATATACGTGTATGTTACATAATATATATTATATATGTATGTTGTATATTGTATATGTATGTATACACACGTGTGTGTGTGTGTATAAAATCCCTCTAAGTACCCAAATACGGACAAAAATCTCGAGTTACAAATATTATATTTCCATGTAGGAATGAAAGAAGTTCAGGTTTAGAAAATCCTTTGTGGTTTCTCTTTCCTGTTTACTTTTTCATGCATCTCTTAATTCTTCTGCTTGAAAGTCAAATTTTCTACTCAGTTCTGGTCCTTTCATCAAGGGTTTTTGAAAATCCTTTATATCATTGAGTGATCATTTTTTCCCCTGATGAATTATACTCAGTGTTGGTGGATAGGTGATTCTTGGTTTTAATCTCAGTTCCTTTGCCTTCTGTAATATCATATTCCAAGTCCTTCAGTCCTTTAATGTAGAAGCTGCCCCATCTTGTGTTATCCTGATTGTATTTCCACAACACTCAAATTGTTTCTTTCTAGCTGCTTGCAATGTTTTCTCCTTGACATGGAAACTATGTTCCTAGGAATTTCCCTTTTTTGGGTCTCTTCCAGGAGGTGATCAATGAATTCTTTCAATATTTGTTTTGCCCTTTCTTTCTCGAATATCAGGAGCGTTTTCCTTGATAATTTCAAGAAAGATAGTGTCTAGGCTCTTTTTTTCATCATGGCTGTCAAGTAGTTCCATAATTTTTACATTGTCTCTCCTGGATCTATTTTCCAGGTCAGTTGTTTTTCCAATGACACATGTTACATTGCCTTCTATTTTTTCATTGTTATGATTTTGTTTTGTAATTTCTTGGTTTATCATGAAGTCATTAGATTCCATTTGCTCCATTCTAATTTTTAAAGAACTATTTTCTTCAGTGAGTTTTTTAACCTCCTTCTCCATTTGGCTAATTCTGCTTTTTAAAGCATTCTTCCCCACATTGGCTTTTTGGGTTCCTTTTTCCAATTGTGTTCGCTTATTTTTAAAGGTGTTATTTTGTTCAGTGTTTTTTTATGTCTCCTTTAGCAAGCTTTCACTTTTCATGATTTTCTTACATCACTCTCATATCTCTTCCCAAATTTTCCTCCACCTCGCTTACTTGATTTTCAAAATCCTTTTTGAGCTCTTCCTTGGCCTGAGACATTTGTGTATTTATTTTGGAGGCCTTTGATTGTTAACATTGTTTACCCTCTTCTGATAGGATGGAAGAAAATACCTGTTCACCAAGAAAGTAACCTTCTATAGTCTTATTTCATCTCCCTTTTTGAGGTGTTTACCCAGCTGGTTATTTGACCTTTGAATTCTTTGTCAAGAGGAGCGTATAGTCTACGGACCTGTCAGTTCTCAGTTCCTCCAAGGAGGCACAATCAAGAGAGAGGAGTTTACTCCTCTCCTGGTCTGCACACTGCTCTAAGAGCAACCAAAATCTTTTCTTCCCAGAACCTGCAATTAGAATTACCTCACCACAACTACCTCCAGTTCCACTACACAAGAGTTCCTCCTTACCCCAGGCCTGAGCTCAGAGCTGAGATTTAGATCAGCTGCTCAATTCTCCCAGGGTCTTTAGGCAGAGGACTCCAAGAACGGAAGCTACCACTGCAGTACCTGCTGTTGGTGTCCAGAGCATGCTTCCCTCTCCTAGGTGAGGGAACCCTCCCATTGACCTTTGAAGCTGTCTGGGGCATTTGTGAGATCAGCAATCTGAGAATTGCTGCTTCTGTTGGCTCTCTGAAGCCTGTTCTGGATCCTGTACCTGTTGGGCTGCACTCTTCACTGGGTTGTGCTGTACTCTGGGCTGTGCCCCTCAAGCTGGATTGTACTCTTCATGCTGGTCTGCGCTCCTCATGCTGGGCTGTGCTCCTCACTCTGGACTGTGCTTGCTCCTCACACCTCCTTCGTTTTTGAAAAAGATCATGACATCAGGGAAATGATGACATGGCTTGTACTGGATTTTGTTTTGAGTAAGGGAAAGCTGTACGAGGTCACGAGTCTCACTTTCCCCTCCTAAGCCATCTGGATGACTAGAGAAGGCCCAGGGTGCAATCAAAGAACTTGGCCTATTCTGCTATTCACTTAGAGTAAGGTAATGCCTGTTCAGTGAATAGACCTCTTTAAGAAATTATCAGGGAATGGCCTCTTTAATGTGCAAAAGAAAAAAAAAAGCAAATAAATCAAACTGGGAGGGAAAGAGCCCCAGTTACTATTGACAATCACTCTGAAGCCAGGAGCATCCATGAAAAAGCTGTTAAGTGGATTTTGGGTAGCAACGTATTGCTGTGCAATGTATGATCTTTAGAGGGCACTGGGATTAGGTTTGGGGAAAGAAAAGAAGGAAAGAAAGAAAGAATGAAAGGAAGTGAAAGAAAGAAAAAGAAACAAGATAGAGAGACAGGAAGAAATAAAGAATCCTAGCCTGTGAACCCTAACCATAATCCTAAATGCACCAACAAGTTACTTACCTCAGTATTCCAGTCAACAACGTGTTCTTAGATGTTGCTGTAGGTGTTTTGTTTTTTTGTTTTTTTGTTTTTTTAGTATCCAACCATTTTATTTAGATTGTCAGATTTGTCAGCATACCACTGGGAAGAACCAGATTCTAATAGCTAATTTCATGTTTTAATTTGTTATACATTTATCTCTTTTTTCATTTTTGATACCAGTTTTCCTTAGCAGGAAGATGGAATAAATGGCAAAAGGGAGAAAAATCTAAATATTATAAAAGATACTTTGAGTGAGAAAATCCAAAGATAAAATCCTAAAAGAAAGAAATAGCATTGTATATATTACAATAAAGATCTTAGAGGGGAAGATATGTATATAGGTAGACAGAAATATAAGTATATAAATAATGACATATTTACATATATAGAGAGAATGATATATGTGTATATATACATATACATACAGAGAGAAAAACAGAGAGAGAGAGAGAGAGAGAGAGAGAGAGAGAGAGAGAGAGAGAGAGAGAGAGAGAGAGAACTTAGGAGTTATCTTTTTGATCCATTATGTTTTGTAAGGCATAAGCAATGGTGGTTACATTCTATAACTTCTGTTGTATATGGCTTATTCTTATAATTTTTTTCTTTTTATTCCCCTTTCAAAAGTTCGATCATTCTTTCTTAATTTTTTCCTACATTTGTTGCAATAGCTGCGAAATCCCTTCTCAGAATCATTGATATAAATCTATTACTCTATCTCTATCTATCTATCTATCTATCTATCTATCTATCTATCTATCTGTCTATCTATCTATTTAATGTGTCTTCCCCTCTAGGCTCCTAACTGTAAAGTATATACATTAATTTCTTTCTTTAGAATTTTTTCTTTAGCTTATCTCACTTATGTTTTTCCTTGTTTGTGATTTATTCAATTTTTCTTCTAGGGATAAGTGGCAAAAAGTTTGTCCTTTAGTAATTCTTTTAAAATCTACTTGCTAAATTAAAACACCTCTGAGAGATCACATCACACTTATCAGATTAACTAACATGGAAGAGAAGGAAAATGATTAATATTGTAGAGAGTATGGGGAAATTGGGACACTAGAGCATTGCTGATAGAGTTGTGAACTGAACCAACTATTCTGGAGAGCAATTCATAACTATGCCCAAAGAGCAATCAAAACAGACACGTCCTTTTATTCAGCAATACTACTATATCTATGCCAATTATATCAGAAAAACAAAGTGAAAAAGGATCTATAACAGCTTTTTTAGTGGTGGCAAATACCTGGAAATTGAGAATGCTCATCAATTGGGGAACGGTCAAGCAATTTGTGGTATATGAATTCAATGGAATCCTAATGGGTTATAAGAAATGATGAGCCGGTTTATGTCAAAAGAAACCTGGAAAGACTTAGATGAACTGACACAAAGTGAAGTGAGCAGAACCAGGAAAAACACTGTGCACAGCAACAGCAACACTGTATGATGATCAACTATGATTGAATTAGCTCTTCTCAGCAATACAACGAACCCAGGTCAATTTGAAAAGACTCATGATGGAAAATGCTATACAGAGAAATAACTCATGGTATCTGCATGCAGATGTAAGGATATTATTTTCATTTTCTTTCTTTTTTCATGATGTTTTCCTTTTGTTTTCTTCCTTCTTTCACAACATGACTAATGTGGAAATGCATTTTACATGATTGCATATATATATATATGTATACATATATATGTATTATATATATATATATATATAACCTATATCAAATTCCTTACCATCTCAGAAAGATAATAGGGAAGGGAAGATGAGAAGGAGGGAAGGAAAATCTTGAAACTGGTGATTTCATTTAAAAAAAAGATTCATTTAAAAAGTGGTAAAACTTGTCTTGCTATGTAATCAGAAAAAATAAAATGTTATTAAAAATCTACTTGCTGCTTCACTCTATAAGTTGATTATGTAGGCTGGGCTTCTCATTCTTCAAATACTCTCCATCCTTACAGCTCCTTCATTTGATTTGCTGATTCTTCCCGGAACCTCTATCTTAAAGAAAAAATATGTCTGGGTAGAAGGGGCAGCTAAGTGGTACAATGAATAAAGCAACAGCCATGAAGTCAGGAGGACCCTCTTCATACACTTGAGACTCACTAGTTGTGTGACTCTGGACAAATCATTAAGCATGATTGCCTCACCAAATATCTATATCTATCTATATAAATACATAGATAGATAGACAGATAGATAGATAGACAGACAGATAGGTAGGTAGGTAGGCAGGTAAGTAGGTAGTGGATAGGTAAGTATATCAATATAAATTTCAAGGACTCTGGAGCTGTGGAATGCAACCTCTACTGTGGATTCATTCCATAACATAATGGAGCAAAAATAGAACACTCACTTTCTTCTTTCTCCTCCTGACCAAATTTGGGGTCATCTCCTGCAGCCTTGATCTATATTTTGTCACTGGATATAAATGACTCCAGTGGAGAGAATGACTTTGCATAGCCCTACTTCACTTAAATTCGATTCACTTGCAAGTCATGACATCACTTTGCCATGTCTTGGTTCTCTTTGAAAATGAAGGACAAACAACAATGACCAAAGGAGAACCTTATGGAATTCAGAAGAATTTAGGATTCGAACTTTTCATTGTCTTCCTATCAACATCCCCAGGATAATAGTGGCTGCTCAGGTTTCAATGTTTGTACCAAGAGCTAATGATAATAGACTGAATGCAATGAAGAAAGGAATACAAAAGATTATACAAGAAACCCAGAGAAAAACTCCACTGAATCCAAAGACAAACATCCTGAGGACTGTAGAAAAAAAATACTTCCAAGAATTGTATGTGTTAACCCTTTGCCAGATGGGCTGTTTAAGTCTGACACCAATCCCCACTATTCTGTATATAATGGTGGGAGAATAGGTCATGAACTTTTGCAGTTATATTTTGATCAACTTAACCAACTCAACTTCCATAGCAAACAATTATTTCTAAAAAGTTAATTCTGTCTATTTGAATTTCTACAGATAGTTGTGAAAGGGCTCTCAGTTCTTGTGGGCATGAGAGTAATATCACTAGAACTGATACATTCCGTCACAATTACCCCTAGAATTCTGTGTGGACAAATGCCAGTAAAGCTATGGGAGTCTGACATACTAATGTAAGTGGTGATTGTGAGAATAGATGTAGAGCCAATGCTACATTCCAATAAATTCAAAGTACTGACAAAAGCACATATGAGATTGTCATTACAAAGAATGATTGACCTTAAAATGGGACACAAAATTAATTTATGAATCACTGGATTTTGTGACAATTTCAATGAAACAAACAGACAAATAAAAACTCTAGAGAATTTATTTCAAGATATCATTATAACAAAAATGAAATTAGGGGATCAAGTGAAAAAAATAGAATCCACAGTTTTCAAGTTACCACCTCAAAGAAAGACAAAACTTACCACAACCAGACATATGATTACCAGACTCTTGATCCATCTATCTATCTTGTTCTTGAAGGAAAAGAAAAATCTGGTGTTTTCATTTGGGAATATTGGAAGTCATTTAACTTTAGGCCTCACCATTGCTTCCTCTGGATGCTGAACACAATATATTTTCTAGCATCTTAGAGTGAGCTCAGGACAGTGAGCTAAAAGGTTACTCATTTCTCAGTCATGATCTCACGTGGGTGGTGTTCCAATCCCTACTCTTTCATTTTCAGCTTTCTGACTCCTGACTTGAATATAGGGTGAGAAAAAAAAAAAAAAACAGCATTGCTAATGGTTCCAGGTGTCCCTTGCTGAAGTCTGTTTCATGTTCTAGAAGATTTTCTTATGTTGCATTCTTGGACTGTGTTTTTCCAAATGGACCTCATCCCTAGTGCCTATATACTTTGTATGAAACACAATATATTTCTATGGATATAAAGCTAAAAAATCATGTTTATTTTAGTTTGTTGATTTATTAAACTTACTTTCTTATTATCTACTACTTTAAAAATATTCTGTATGTATTGGGATATATGATAAAGCAATTTTGTAATATATTGGGATATAGAATATAGAATATGATATTTATGCATGTGTGTGTACACACAACTGTATCATACATATGTATATACATATATATAAACTTGTCTGTATACTTATAACAGTATATAACATAACATAGGTTATGATACATTTAATATATATGCAAATATTATATCCATTGTATCATGTGTATATATTATTATACCATATATGTATATATGATGTAATTAATATATATATTTTGTTGGGATACATAATATATGATATGAGATATACACATGAGCATGCACATACACACTAGACATATGCATGCCTCCACATATGTATACACATGCACACACATATGTACATGTATATTCTTCATTTCATAAATTTCATCTTGAATTAAAAAATAAAAATAATATAATCTAGATATAATGAGTACAGACTGAAAATACTAGATGACGATTTTATTGCAGAGCTCCAAATACATCTTTGAATGAAACCATAAGCTATTTAACCTTTAAAGGGAGTATAGTAGAGTGCACATTTAGATAACAGTATCAAAATATGTATGACAGCAATTGATTTGTCACTATAAAAAAGAGAGACTAATAGAAAAGTGCAGCATAATTTACTGGATAATGGATGATTTGAGAAAGAAATGTGTCTATATATTTATACATGTGTGCACATATACACATATGTGTATAAGTGGACATAGATAACATATTATATAAACATATAATATACATATATAATCATTATACCCTATATAGTATTTCATATCTCAATTATATCATCTATATGTTTTATATATGCATTAAATACTACAGATGGAAATGAGATTTTTTTTGAAACTGAAGAAACTGAGGAAGAGAAAAGATAAAACTAATGCTTTTGAAACAATGTTCTCTGCTCTTAATGATCTTAAATAGTTTGATGCTAGGTCTAAGGAGAATGAGAGATGACAGATGAATGCAGCATTGATAACCCCCAAGAAAACCTTTCCCAAGTTTAACCCCTCCTACGTTTCCAGCATTTTCTCTTCCCAGCCCTCAGCTACTATGTGACTTTGAAAGAATGGTCTCCTTAGTGTGCCCCACCCTCTCCTGGTTCCAGACATTTTAACTGTTATTCTCCATGCCTGGAATGTTCTCCTTCCTCATGTCTGCCAACTGGCTTCCCTGGATTCCTTCAAGGCGCAGAAAAAATCTCACTTCTTATACTTCTTTTTTTTTTTATTCCCCTTAATGCTAATGCCTTCCCTTTGTTGATTATTTCCAACTTATTTCAGCCATAGCTTGTTTCCATATAGTTATTTCCCTGTTGTCTCACCCTTTAGACTGTGAGCTCCTTGAGGGTAGGATATGTCTTTTACTTTTCTTTGTATACCTTGTGCTTAGCACACACAATGCCTTGTACATAATAGTTGTTTAATAAATGCTGATTGATGGATTGGTTGAAACAGAATGAGAGAAAGGCTTCCAGCCCATTGGACAGATTCTCTGTACTGAATTCAATTAAATTCTGATCAAAACTGAAGAAGTTTAGAGGGTCTTCAATCAATATCAATAGAAAGAATAACACCACCAGTAAAACCATGGATTCATTAAATTATGTTTATACTATGATTTTCAGGAGGAGGAAAATATACAGTACCCACTATGTACCAATTGCCATGTTAAGAAATTTTCCAAATATAATCTCCTCTGGTCTTCCCAAAAACCCTATAAGGTAACAATAACAACAACAGAAGCAGAAACAATAACTAACATTTATATAGTGCTTTCTATATGCCATATGTTTTAAGTGCCTTACAATTACTATCTCATTCAATCTTCAAAACAAACTTGAGAGGTAGGTTCTAATATTATTCCTATTTTACAGAAAAGGAAACTGAGACAATCAGAGGTTAAGTGAGTTGCTTAGGGTCACACAGCTGGTAAACATCTGAGACTGCATTTGAAGTCCGGTCTTCCTTTCTCCAGACCCAGTGTTCTTTCCAATGACCACCAGCTACCTATACAAAGCATACGTTTAAGTCTTCTATTCTAAGATCCGTTTATAACTTCTATCTTTGATCATCCATCTTTTCTAATAACCTCACCTTTTTATGGGGATAAAGAAATTGTTTTCATCCACATTTGGACGCTCTAATTCAAATATGCACCCTATTACATTTGCTTTAAAGGTTAAATAGTTTCTGATTTCATTGAAAGCTGTATTTCGAGCTTCCCAAACTCACCACATATTACCTTTGGTTTCTAATCATTATACCCAACTTACATTATTTTTAATTTGTTTAAGATTGAGCTTGTGAAATGGAGCAATATCACTTTTGGTGTCAGTGATCTAATCTTATTTTATTTCGGAACTTTTAGAGGGGTGGTGATTACAAGAATATAAATGAACTGACCACGTCAATTCTATTACACTAAATAGCCAAATAAATAACAAGTAAAGAACATACATTTTCAACCAGAAGCTAATACAGGCATTCTTTATTTGTTCTAAATAAAAATAGCACCAATCTAATTACTATGTCAGTAAGTAAATTACCATAATGATGAGATTGCACTTTTAATTTCTAAAAAGAAGTATTGGGAGCATCCTAACAGCTATCTTCACACAAAACATTTCAACTCAAGAATGAGATCACTGTCTCAAATCCTTTGACACTGAGTTTTAGCAAAGTCATGGAAAAAAAAGAACACAAAGGATTAATGCAATTTTCTTTTTTTTTATGATAGGTTTAATGAATTAAGGCTAAGAAAATTTAATCACATGCTTCAGAAACAAAATTGACGTCTTTAGTTTATTTCATGATGGTTATTGAAGGAATCATTTTTTTTTAATTCAACATGTAATAATGCTCTTCCCAGGACATGTAAAGGAATAATGAAGTCAGAGTAGTTCAAACGAAATGAATATGGGCTTTAAAAGAGAACGTATGGGATTCCAGTTCTAATCCTTACTGAAATATCTGAATGTAAAGGGGTGGGGGCACAGGTGTGGAGGGACTGTCTCCAGTGAACAGATGTTGTATGGACACTACAATAGAAATCTGATAGTTTGAGGTTCAGATAATTATTTGTATTATGAACTTTGCTTTGGTCTATAGGGTCTATCCCTTAGAGAATAATCAAAGAAACACTTCTAATTCTGTTAAATCACTGCTTCCAGGTTTGTGCGTGTTGCTGTTGTTTCCTTTCTTAATCTTAGATGAATTATTATCAATTTAGGGATGAAGTTGTCCAGGTTTAAAGATCTCCTCATGAGTTTTAAAAGACCAAAATTCCTGCCCTATGAATTAAAAAATGAAGGATAGCAGGAGAGGAATTTACAACAACCATTGTAGTGTGCTTGGAAAGTATCACCATCAAGGGGATTGAATCAAGACTGTAACCCATAATCATGTACTGGGAACTGTTTGGACTATGCAGAGCTGAAGTTAGATGTCAAATGTTCAATTAAAAATTCTTCAAACTCCTTCATGTTTTGAAAAAAATGTAAGTATTCTCTTCCTAGCAGATTGGATCATTAATCAGAAGTTAATTTACTCAATTATATTTTAAATCATTTTCTAAATTGTACTATGAAGATATTATGTTTAGCATTTGATATTTATGAATCAATTACATGTCCCATATCTAACTCAAATTAAATAGGTTTTAAACTCTCCCACACACACTTTGGGGAAATCTATAGACATATCATATTCTTACTTGTAAGGAAAATTTCCATAATAAAGAAGGATAGCAAATAAGAAAGTCAAGACTGATACAATACAGAACCCCCTCTCGTTAGATAATAGTGTCTCCCAGAGCTGAATCCAATACAAATTATATGTCTGCTTATACAATAAGAAGTGAGTATGGTACCTCAGCCCTTGTGGGGTCTCGAACAACTGTTCCTTGATAATCAATATGGTTCACTTTTTATCCAAATACTTTTTGTGTGTTCCAAAGCACAGGTCAGAATTTACTCATCACCCACCCACTATCCAAGAAATTCTAGTGTCTCATTCTAGATAAAGATAAAAGATAAAACATGAACTTCGCTGTTTGTTATTAAAAAAAGAAAAATGTGGAATCTGATCTCAATCTACTTCTATGGCTTTATTGTGAATTACTCCATTTTATGCACTCTTTGTTATAAACAAAGTGACCTATTTGCTATTTTCATCTTTCATCTATCTGCTTTTGCAAAAGCTGCTTTCATTTTTGAAATAAACTACTACTTCCTTTCTACCTCTTGGAATTCCTTTCTCCAAATCTCAATTAAATGAACTCTCCTATACTAGATCTATCCTTATCGCTCATATTGAATAGCCCTCCTTCAAGCTTTTTTATTTACTTTATATACAGGAACACATAAACACACACACATGCACATTTACATACATACATTTACACATGGGGAATTGTTCATTGAAGCCCCATAGCAATTCAATGAAAGTACATTGATGAAGTCTGTAGTGTCAAAAAAGGTTTAACAACTTGCTGAGAGGGCAGAAGTAACACTTTTCTTTAGTGCCAATGACTCAAACTACCACGACTGGTATATGATAATTAGAGGCATATTCTCTTGTCAGAAAAGTTGCAACAACATATAGCAATGAATATACTTCACCCTTTTTGAATATATTTTCTCTTTGTTGGACTCCTTATCTGGAGTGCATAAAATGGGAGTGGATACTGTGACCACATCCCAAATGCAGAAAATGGCAACCTACAGGAGAAGCATATAGTGAGAAATATGTTCTAATCAAGTGGTTGGAATTCGTGGATATCCAGTTGCTAAATACTTTTCATCTACCTTTCTACAAACTTTCAGAACAAGGTCAGACCACAGTTTCTTAGAACAGACTTTTCTAGTCTTAAGGTTTACCTAATGTGTTATACTAATTTGGAGAATTCCTGAGTTCAACCGTTTGACCCCAGACATTCTAGAGAGAGATTCCTCATCTGGAATAAGGCAGAGGTTGGGTGATGTGATCCATCCAATTGAAAGGTTAGAACCACATTATAAGGGTCAAAGATATTTGACTTCATCACCTATTCCCTTGCTATTACCTTGCATTGTTCAGATGCTGAAAGTTAAACATGAATGGAGAATCTTTGGTTAGCAGGCCCATGGATTTTGGACTTCTTTACTGCATTGTGTTTTTGTACCTCTATGTGGTCATTTACAAGTCCTGTGTGTTTTTGCATGTTTTATGGTTGATGAAACTAAGATCATCTCACACTCAATGCTCTATTATATATTGAGTTCATTTATGGGATTTGGAAATCCTGTTATTCATATTTTAGCTAAATGTAGAACAAAGTCTTGTCTATGTTACTTTCACTTTTTTTTTTTTTTTTAGTAAGCCCTGGAATGGGGGTAGGAGCTAAAGAGAGACTCAAACACTTTGGCCTAAAGCTAAAGTTTCCCTGGCTAGTAGTGAGCACTTAATAAATGTCTGTCCACTGATTGAGTGGGCTTTGGCCTATGTGATTCAAAAGTTTTTGGAAAGTCACAGGTCATACCTTCTTATACATTAGTATTTTCTCTACATTTCATGATTATATATTTGCTTGCAAGTTGTTTTTTACCATTTGAATATAAGTTATTTGAGGCTGGAGAATTTTGATTTTATCTTTGTATGTCCAGTACCTATGACAGTACTTGATACATAAGAAGTACCTTTTTGATGAGAAAGAAATCTCTAACATGTAAAATATAATAGGAATTTTTGGTGATATTTTTTGCTCATTAAAATCCATCAAATTTGTTATATTTTCAAAATCCAAAATAAAAGAAGAGAAAATTCACTACTTCATTGTGTATAAAATTGTAACATAGCCAATAAACACCTGAATGTAAGTAATTAACTGAATTATAGATATTTGCACATTCATATTTCTCCAAGTTTGAAGTTATTTCTTAACTTAAAAAAATCATGAAATATAAACATACTCTCTCCATTAACCTTTACAACAAAGATCCTTTTACTGAGCTTTGAAGTATAGATTGAAAACAAAGAACACTGGAAAGACATGATTTCTGCCTTCAAGGACATATAATGAAATATACAGCAGACAATAGACAATGGAATTTATTAACTACACATAAAGCTCATAGTTCAACATTTGGAAGGTGTGTGATTTTGCTGGTGTATGCAGCCTTTCTTCTCATGCACACCAGAGTCCATTTGTTTTATTAGTCTTGATAAGTTAATGTGGAAAAAAATAAAAATGTGTCTCCATAGCACTTATCATTCTATTGCATTTATCTCTATATGTGCCATACCTCATCAATCCAACCCCTCACATAATTTTTCAGGGTTGTGGTTGGCCAATGATAACCAAAACCCAAGCAACTAACTGAGAAATGAGAATTTTCAACTAATTGTGAGAAGTTATTTTGTCAAACGTTTAGAGTCATTCACTAATAATGCTGATAGCCCGGACCACACAAAAGTTTTTCCAGATTGATAGAAAATGTGAAGGCTAACATTTCAAAGGAATGCCCATCCAATAACTCCCTCTCTGCCTTCAAGAAAAATAACTTTGTCAGAACATTTTACTCTAGGTGAGACAACATTAATAACTAGAGAATATAAACAGAAGAGAAATAAAGGTTATGTATATAGAGACAGGTAGATAGGTAGATATACTAAAAATCTTGGATACTTAGTATCCAGGTATTTTGCTAAACACTACAAATCCAAACCAAGAGAACAATAATCTCATCAATGCCTTTATGTACTAATAGGGGAACATAATTTATAAAATGAGTTGAAGTAAGGTCAGAATCAAGATGCCAGAGCAGAAGTAAAGACCTGCTAGAGCTCTCTGCACAGAGAGAGCCCAGAAGAATACCCGTAAAAATGTTTCTAAACAGATTCTGGAACTGCAGAAGCCACAGAATTATGGTGTGAAGCAAATCTCTGGCCCAAGACAGCCTGGCAGCATCTATAATGCCATGCTGGCAGCAGAGTGAAGTCTAGGATGGGCAATGTCAGCACAAACAGGACCTGAGTTGGCCCCAGGGGACTGAATCTCTGTCACCTGTGGCAGTTTCCATACTTGTCAACACCAAAATTTCAAGGACAAATCGTAAGATCAGTGGAAAAAACCTGTCTGAGTTGTGTGTGAGCGAAAAGTGGTCTGACCTCAGCCTCAGGCAGCAAAGGGGGTGAAGGAACCTGTGGAAGCCACAGTAGGGTAAGAAACAATGGCTATTGTTTCTGGAACTCTAGGCTCACAGATTGTGAGGGGATTGAGTGACTGACAGTATGCTCTACACTTCAACTGAAAGCAGAAAACTACCTTAACAAAGAGCTCAAAAGTCAAGTAACACCTGGGGAAATGAGCAAAAGCCAGAAAAAGAAACAGACTATAGAATCTTACTTTGATGACAAGGAAAATTAAAATATAGAAATAAAAGAAGGTAATAAACTAAAAGCTCCTACATCTAAAACCTACAAGAAAAATATGAATTAGTTTCAGGATATGAAAGAGGTCAAAAACGATTTTGAAAATCAAGAGAAATAGAGCAAAAATTGAGAAGAGAAAGGAGAATAATGTAAGAAAATTATTAAAAAACGAATCAATTGATTGCTAACCGAGACCCATAAAAATGGTGAAGAAATTAAGACTTTAAAAAATAGACTAACCCAAAAAGCAAGGGAGATCCAAAAAGCCAATGAGGAGAAGAATGCCTTAAAAAGCAGGATTGGCCAGATAGAAAAGGAGGTCCTAAATCTTACTGAAGAAAATAATTCTTTAAAAATTAGAATGGAGGAGATACAAGCTAATGACTTTACAAAAATTCAAAATATTACAAAACAAAGCCAACTGAATGAAAAAATAGAAGGCAACGTGGAATACCTTACTGGAAAAAACAACAGATGTGGAAAGGAGACCCAGGAGAGACAATTTAAAAATTTTGGAACTGTCTGAAAGCAATGATGAAAAAAAGAGCCTAGATATCCTCTTTCAATAAATTATCAAAGAAAAATGGCCATACTCTTTGACCCAGAAATATTGCTACTAAGACTGTAACCCCAAGAGATTATAAAAATGGGAAAGGGTCCCACATGTACAAAAATATTTATAGCAGCACTCTTTGTGGTAGCCAAGAACTGGAAATCAAAGGGGATGCCCATCAATTGTAGAATGGCTTAATAAATTATGGTATAAGAATGTAATGGAGTACTATTGTGCCATAAGAAATGATGAACAAGAAGACTTCAGGGAGGCCTGGAAGGACTTATATCATCTGATGCTGAGTGAAAGGAGCAGAACCAGGAGAACCTTGTGCACAGCAACGACCACAGTGTGCGAGAGTTTTTTCTGGTAGACTTGAAACTTCCTAATAACATAAGAACTTACTGAAAAAAAAATCCCAGTAGAAAAAAAACACCCAGAGAAAGAAATATGGAAGTCATCCACAGATCATGTTTGTGTGTGTGTGTGTGGGGGGGTTTAGTGTGTTATGTTTTGATTTGTTATATGATTTCCTCCACTTATTTTAGTGTGACTACATAGCATGACTATAGTGAAAATGTGTTCAGTAGGAAAGTGTAGTTAGAACCTATACAGAATTGAATGCTCTCGTGGGGAGGGAGGGAGGTAGTGGGAAGAAGGTGTGGGGGGGACAAAATCTTAATTTTAAGGGAGTGATTGTAGAACATTAAAAAAAATAAAAAAATAAATTATCAAAGAATACTGTCCTGAAAGTTTAGAAGCAGAGGATAAAATAGATATTGAAAAAATCCTCTTATCACCTCCAGAAAGACATCTCAAAAGGAAAACCCCTTAGGAATATTGTTCTCAAAATCCAAAGGTCCCAGGTCAAGGAGCAAGTACTGTAAGCTGCCAGAAAGAGACAATTCAAGTATTGTGGCAACACAATCAGGATAGAAAAATGTCTAGCAACTTCTATATTAAGGGATGACAGGGCTTGAAATATGATATTTCAGAGGTCAAAGGAGCTAAGACTAAAAGTAAGAATCATTACCCAGCGAAATTGAATATACATTCTTCAGGGTAAAAATGGTTATTCAATGAAGTAGAGGACTTTCAAGCATTCTTGATGAAAAGATCAGAGCTAAATGGAAAATTTGACTTTCGAGTACAAGAATCAAGAGAAGCTTGAAAAGGAAAACAGGAAATAGAAATCATAAGGAACTTAATAAAGATGAACTGTATTTTTTATTCCTACATGTTAAGATAATATTTGTAACTCTTGAAACTTTTATCAGTAATCAGAGATTTGGAAGTATTATATGCGTATAAACAGAGAGCACAGGGTGAATTGAATAGGAAGGGATGATATCGAAAAAAATTAAATTAAAGAGAGAGGAATATGTTGGGAGGAGAAAGGAAGAAATAGAATGGGGTCAATCATCTCTCATGTAAAAGAGGCAAGAAAAAGTTTTTTCAATGAAGGGAAAGAGGTTGGAGGTGAGAGGAAAAGAGTGAACCTTACTCTCATCAGATTTGGCTTAAGGAGGGAATAACATGCACACTCAATTTGGTATGAAAATCTAGCTTACACTATAGGAAAAAAGGGGGGAAGATAGAAGGGAGGGCAAATGGGAGGGGGGTAACTAGAAGTAAATATTTTTGATGAGGGACAGGATTAAGGGAAATAATACAATAAATGGGCGGCACAATACGATGGAAGTTAATATAATTAGCCTTTCTCATCATGACTATTAAGGAAGTCTTTCACATGCCTACACATGTATAACCTATATCAAATTGTGTGACTTCTCAGTGGGGATGAGTAGAGAGAGATGAATGGAGAAAAGTTGGAATTCAAAGTTTTATAAACAAATGTTAAAAGTTGGTTTTACATTCACCTGGGAAATAAGAAAAACAGACAACGTGTTACAACAATCTATCTTGCCCTTCAAGAAAATAGAGGGGAAAGGCATGAGAGAAGGGAGAGTTGTGAAAGAAGGGAGGGCAGATTGGAGGAATGGGTAATTTGAATGCACGATCTCTTGGAGTTGGCAAGGGAAAGAGATGGAGAAAAAACTGGAAATCAAAATCTTGTGGAAGTGGATAATGAAAAATAAAAATAAAATAATTACTGTTAAACATTAAAAAAAATAAAAGGAATTGAATAGAATATTATAGAGGAGAACCTATCTTCATTGGGCAAAGGGCAAAATTCTAGAGAGGAAGAATCAGAGCTGTGAGAGAAGAGAACATGTCTACTCTGGACACTTCTGTGCAGGACCTCACCAATGAGAAAAGGCTATATATATGAAGCACCATCCCTTGGTGAAAAGGTAGCTTACATGAGGCACAAAATATCAGGAAATCAGGAAGGATGCTGGAAAAAAATTACTGAATTGAAGAAATGAAAATATGTGCATGCATGTATGTATATATTTATATGTATATATACATTCATATACATATATACATATGCATATATACCCACACATATACATATATGCATACATATACATGAATGCATACATACATATATTCACACCCATACATATATAGTGTATATACATAGATTGAAGTATAGAAGTTGAAGAAATTTTTAATTTATTATCATAAAATTATTCATAACTGAAGTCCATAATAGAATGGGTTGAAAAGAGGTAGCCCATTGTTTCCTTGAAATTAGAAGTTCATAAAGTGAGTCTCTGAACCTTTCTCAGAAGAGAAGGAATTCTTTTTCTTTTGTTTTAAATGTTTATAAATTCTTAGTTTTCAGCATTCATTTCCACAAAATCTTGAGTTCCAAATTTTCTCCTCATGTCTCCCCTTCCCCTCCCCATAATATCTTGCATTCTGATTACCCTTTCCCTCAATATACCCTCCCTTCTATCACACCCCTCCCTTCCGTTATCCCCATATTCTCTCTTTTCTTGCAGGACAAGATAGATTTCTGTACCCCATTACCTGTGTTTCTTATTTCCCAGTTGTATGCAAAAACATTTCTCAATGTTCCTTCCTAATATTTTGAACTCCAACTTTCCTCCCTTTCTCTCTCTCCACCTGTTTCCACTGAGAAAGCAAGCAATTCAATGTAGGCTATTTATGTGTAGTTTTGCAAAAGACTTCCAAAATAGTCAAGTTGTGTAAGACTAACTATATTTCCCTCCACTATATCCTGTCCCCCATTCATTGAATTCTCTCTTTTGACCTTGTCCCTCCCCATAAGTGTTTACTTCTAATTACTCCCTTCTCCTATTTGCCCTCCCTTCTATCATTCCCCTTACACCACTTGTCCCCTTCTCCCATATTTTCCTGTAGTATAATATAGATTTTCATACCAAATTTAGTGAGCATATTATTCCCTCCTTAAGTCAGATATGATGAGAGTAAGCATCACTTTTCCCCTCTTGCCTCATCCCTTTTCTCCTCCATTGAAAAGGATTTTTTTTTGTTTCTTTTACAAGTGATGGTCTGCCTCATTCCTTTTCTCCCTTTCTCTTACCAATATATTCCTCTCTCATCCATTAATTTGATTTTTGTAGATATCAGCTCTTCTTAATCAACTCACCCTGTGCTCTGTGAGCACACACACACACACACACACACACACACACACACACACACACACACATATATATATATATATATACATAAATGCATGTATGTTTATAATTCCTCCAACTACCCAAATACTGAGAAAAGTCTCTTGTTCTTCCATGTAGGAATGTAAACAGTTCAATTTTAGAAAGTCCTTTATGATTTCTCTTTTCTGTTTACCTTTTCATGCTTCTCTTGATTCTTGTGTCTGAAAGTCAAATCTTCTTTTCAGGTCTTGCTTTTTCATCAAGAATGCTTGAAAGAATAAAAAAAAGAATGCTTGAAAGTCCTCTATATCATCAATGACATTTTTCCCCTGAAGTATTATACTCGGTTTTGCTAGGTAGGTGACTCTTGGTGTTAATTCTAGTACCTTTAGCAAGCTGTTGACTTGCTTCTTATAGTTTTCTTGTATCACTATCATTTCTCTTCCTAATTTTTCCTCCACCTCTGTTACTTGATTTTCAAAATCCTTTTTGAGCTTTTCAGTGACCTGAGACCATTGCATATTTATTTTGGAGGTTATGCCTGCAGAATGCTTAACATTTAAGTCTTCCTCTGAAGGCCTAAATTGTTTTTCCTCTTCCAAAAGGAAGGAATAAAATACCTGCTCACCTTCTATTGTCTTATCTTTTTGCCCTTTTGGGGGCATTTTTCCAGCCAATTATATCACTTTTGAGTTCTTTATCAGGGCTGTGCTCAAGGCTGGGATTTAGATCAGTTGCTCAATTCACCCAAGGGCTTTAGGCCTAGGTATCTCATGGCTTCCACTCAGGGCTGAGATTCAGATCATCTGCTCAATTCCTCCAGGACATCTAGGGGGAGGACTCCAAAAATGGAAGCTGTGGCTACTGGGGTTCCAGACGGAGCTCCCCTCTCCTTGGTTAAGGGACCCTCCCGCTGAACTTTGAAGCTATTTGTGGGTTGAGTAATCTGGAAACTGGAGCTTCCAGTGGCTCCCTGAAGTCTGTTCAGGGTCCTGTCCCTGCCATGTTAGGCTGCACTCTGTGCTTCCTGGGCTGTGTTTCCAAGAGAAGGAATTCTTCAACAGGTGCATTTTGGACTTGATGATCAGTGATAACACAGGATAGTTGTCTTAGAGGCTGAAGTGTTCTTGGAGGTCATCTAGTACAATTTCTTTATTTTGCACATAAGAAAAATGAGTTCCTAATATGGAGACTACTCTGATATCGTATTGATCTTGTGACTGTTGATTAGACAGCAAAGTGATTTCGTAAACATTTTTTTATTGTCATGGTGTTGTAGAAGAGAAATAATAAATCATAATATATTAAGCCAGGATGTTAATTCTTTCTCAAATTTACCATGCTATCTGCTATTTCACACAGGTCATCATATATACCTATTATCTATTCCATCTTTATGTCTTTTCATTAGATATTTTTATTTCATTTTTCCATTCACATCAGTTTGGCTCATCTTTGATGAAACTTTTCCTTGCCACCTACCTGAAAGCCTTTTTTGAATTTTCATATTTTTTAGATCACACTATGCCTTTTCTCTGCCTTTATACCCATCACCCCTATTACATTCACATGTCTAATGCCATGCCACTACTTTACACATTCTGCAACCAATACCTCTGTGATCATTTGATTCTCTGGATTCTCTTCCTCAGATATGTTGTTCAATTTCAAGGTACTTATCATATTTGTACTCACAAAAGCCTCATAAATGTGTTTACTTTTGAAAGTCAACCAAATGATACAGTATTTCAAAACAAAGATATTTAATGAATTAAAATAAAGAAAAGTATCAATAGAATATTTGTCCCATTAATGCCAAGGATAATCTCACATAAATATACATTCCATCAAAAAATGAGTTCCCAAGGAAACCAAATTAAACTGTACACACTCAGGGTATAAGAGTGGCCAGAGTACATTTGTGAAGGGGAATAGGAATAGTGTTTGACTAGCATACACATGATGAAGGGATCAAAAAGAGGGAATGCCTGTGACTAGGTCACACTTGACATGGAGGAATTCATACTTTAAAAACCAATTGGTTAATGTCTTCTCAAGATATCATTCTGCTATCACTTGACCCCTCCCTTCCAGGTTCTTATGGGATGCAGTCTCAAATCATATAATCTCTGGTAAGTACATGGGTATTGTATGTACTCTTTAGCTGGTGCTACTCTTTTATACTTTCTCATGATCACTAGTTTTCTTTGGCTTATTTTAGTATCGATAGTCATCAACTATGGTGCTATTCATTCCCCTGACTTCAACCTGAAGTCCTGGCTCGAGATGAACTGCCAAGTATTCAAACTATGCTTCAGAACGCTGAAGTCTGATGGGCTGGCCACATTGTTCAAATGCAAAATGTAAGCTTGCCAAAAAGATTATTTTATGGAGAACTTTCATGGGGCAGGCGATCACATGGTAGTCAGAAGAAATGATACAAGGACACTCTCAAGGTCTCTTAAGAACTTTGAATTTGATTGTGCAACATGGGAGACCCTGGCACAGGATCACTCAGCATGGTATGCCCATGTAGGGAAAGGTACTGTGCTCTTCGAGCAAAGCAGAATTGAGACAGCACAAAGTAAACGCAGGATTGGTTTGGGATATCCACTCCAAATACAAATATTCAAATGGAGTATTTGTGCCCAAACTGGGGTAGAGCATTCTAAACTTGTATTGGTTTGATGAGCCATGGTTGGACACACTGAAATTTCACTTTACAAAGGTGATATCATTTTGGTCCTCTTTGAAGACAAAGGACAGCAACCAACTCCTTCCCCATCAAAAGAGGATTTGATTCTACTATCTCTATTTTAACTTAGAAATAAAAAAAAAAATTAAAAAAATAAAGCTGCAATTCTCTTTATAAATACAGAGTCTACATTGAATCTTTACATTAGGAGATAATCTTTTATTCAACAGTCTGTCACTAAAGCTTTGGTTTTCACAAGTATTTTCATCTCAAAAGCCAAGTTTTGGAACTAGGCCCTAAGCTCTTTTGGAACATAGATCAATGAGTGAAGTAATATTTGAAGGCATTGATTTTTTTTTTAATTTTCACTTTTTCTTCAACAAGGGCAGTATTGCCTAAGCTTCTTTCACAACTTGAGATTAAAAAAAAAATGTTTCAATTACTTCTTGCTCTGTAATTGAAAAACTTCAATATTTCATGGCCATTTTATTTGTTTCTCTTTCCAAAGCCTTCCAAGAACTCCATGAATCTAGGGTAGGTCTCTCTAGTCTTCTAAACCCAGAGATTGTATCTTGTCTCTCATGCAAGTAAATAGGAGGAAGAAACACAAAGGGAGAAAACATCATTAGGTGGAAGCACTTTAGAGGCACTACCCCTCCATATCAATGCTTTAAAATGTTTGCCTTAATAAAGTGTGGTTGCCTTTGAGTCACCAGTATTCTTAGTCAACAAGTGAAATTCTCCATCAACTAATCCATTCTTTTCCATGATGAAGTGGTAGAGATTTATTTTTCAATGAGGGGATTGTTCTTTTCTTTTAAATCAATTCACAAGTTATCTAGTCAAATATGCATGTTCAAAAGGAGTGAGCAAAGTCCTTCATTCCCCGTGAAATACTTTTCTCAAGTCCTAAGTAAAAGTTTTTTTTTTTTAAATAAATTTACTTAACTTTTTACATTCATTTTGACAAAATTTCGGGTTCCAAATTTTCTCCCCATTTCTCCACTCCCCCACACATCAATACACCAAGCATTCTAATTTCCCTTCTCACCAATCTACCCTCTCTTCTATCATCCCTCCCTTCCCTTGTTCCCGTCTTCTCTTTTGTCCTGTAGGGCCAGATAACTTTCTATTCCCCATTACCTGTTTTTCTTATTTCCTAGTAGCAAGAACAATACTCAACAGTTTTTAAGAAAACTTTGTTTCAACTTCTCCCCATCCCTCCCTCCCCACCCATTCCCTTTGGGAAGGCAGCCAATTCAATATAGGCCATATCTGTGTAGTTTTGCAAATGACTTCGATAATAATCATGTTGTGTAAGACTAACTATATTTCCTTCCATCCTATCCTGCTCCCCATTGCTTCTATTCTCTCTTTTGATCCTGTCCCTCCCCAAGAGTATTGATTTCAAATTGCTTCCTCCTCCCATTGTCCTCCTTTCCATCATCCCCCCCCCCGCTTATCCCCTTCTCCCCCACTTCCCTGTGTTGTAAGATAGGTTTTCAGACCAAAATGAGTGTGCATTTTATTGCTTCCTTTAGTCGAATGTGATGAGAGTAAACTTCATGTTTTTCTCTCAGCTCTCCTCTTTCTCCCTCCACTAAAAAGTTTCCAGCCTGCCTTGCCTATGAGAGATAATTTGCCCCATTCCAGTTCTCCCTCTCGCCTCCCAGTACATTTCTTTCTTACCATTTATCTTCATTTTTTTAAAGATATGATCCCATACTATTCAATTCACTCTGTGCTCTCTGTCTCTGTGTGTGCATGCATGTGTGTATGTGTGTGTATGTGTGTGTAATCCCATTAACTACCCAGATATTGAAAAATTTTAAGAGTTACAAATATTGTCTTTCCATGTAGGAATGTAAATAGTTCAACTTTAGTAAGTCCCTTATGACTTCTCTGTCCTGTTTAGCTTTTCATGCTTCTTCTCATTCTTGTGTTTGAAAGTCAAATTTTCTTTTCAACTCTAGTCTTTTCATCAAGAATGCTTGAAAGTCCTCTATTTCATTGAAATACCATTTTTTCTCCTGAAGTATTATACTCAGTTTTGCTGGGTAGGTAATTCTTCGTTTTAGTCCTAGTTCCTTTGACTTCTAGAATATCCTATTCCAAGCCCTTCTACTCCTTAATGTAGAAGCTGCTAGATATTGTGTTATCCTGATTGTATTTCCACACAATTTCCACAAACAATTTCACAGAATTATTTCTTTCTAGCTGCTTGCAATATTTTCTCCTTGATCTGGGAACTCTGGAATTTGGCCACAATGTTCCTAGGAGTTTCTCTTTTTGGATATCTTTCAGGCGGTGATTGATGGATTCCTTCAAAACTTATTCTGCCCTCTGGTTCTAGAATCACAGAGAAGTTTTCCTTGAGAATTTCATGAAAGATGATTTCTAGACTCTTTTTTTGAACATGGCTTTCAGGTAGCCCCATAATTTTTAAATTGTCTCTCCTGGATCTATTTTCCAGGTCAGTTGTTTTTCCCATGAGATATTTCACATTCTCTTCCATTTTTTCATTCTTTTGGTTTTGTTTGGTGATTTCTTGGTTTCTCAGAAAGTCATTAGCCTCCATCTGTTCCATTCTAATTTTGAGAGAACTATTTTCTTCAGTGAGCCTTTGAACTTCTTTTTCCATTTGGCTAATTCTGCTTTTGAAAGCATTCTTCTCCTCATTGGCTTTTTGAACCTCTTTTGCCAATTGAGTTAGCCTATTTTTCAAGGCATTATTTTCTTCAGCATCTTTTTGGGTGTCCTTTAGCAAGGTGATGACCTGCTTTTTATACTTTTCTTGCATCTCTCTCATTTCTCTTCCCATTTTTTTCTCCCCCTCTCTCACTTAATTTTCAAAATCCTTTTTGAGCTCTTCCATGGACTGAGCCTATTGAATATTTATTTATGTTGGATGTTTGGGATACAGAAGCCTTGACTTCTATGTCTTTCCCTGATGGTAAGCATTTTTATTCCTCATCAGGAAGGATGGGAGGAGATATCTGTTCACCAAGATAGTAGCCTTCTATGGTCTTATTATTTTTTCTTTTTCTGGCCATTTTCTCAGCCAGTTACTTGACTTCTGAGATTCCTTTCCACTCCCACCTTGCCTCCTGATCCACCCAGCTAGTGCTTGGGGTCTGAGCTTCAAATGCTACTTCCCAGTCTCAGAGCTTTCAGTGGGGGCAGGGCAGCTATTCAATGTGAGTTTAAGTTCAGCTACTCAGGTGGGGGCAAGGTCGTCACACAGGGCTCAGTTCCCTCAGGGGGTTGATGTGGAGATCTTCAACAATGGATCCGAGCTTCTGTCTGCTTTGGGATCTCCTGTCCTCTGATGTCTCTGCTGCTGCCTCCCGAGGGGGCCTGATTTATGGAGACACCCGCTCCCCTCTCAGTCAGCCCAGAAAACTCTCTCACTGACCTGTAGCACCTGTGTGTGGAGGGACCTTCGTGGCTGCCAGAGATTCTCTTCTGAAGCCTGCTTGGATCTTGTCCTCTCAGTGCTGTGCAGCCAGGGCAGGGCTGAGTTCTGCTCTGGGTCCAGTGAGTGACCAACCTTTGATGTTGGTTTTTCTGGTCTCTCTGGAACAGAAATCTCCTCCACTCAGTTGTTCTGTGGCTTCTGCTGCTCCAGATTTTGTTGGGAGTTCTTCTTTGCAGGTATTTTATAGGCTGTGGGTTCAGAGCCATCGTATGTGTGTCTTTCTATTCTGTCATTTTTAAGGAAAAGTTTCTTGAAATAAATGATGGTATAAAAAAAGCCTGAGTTAGAATTTTATTGTTTTTAGGAGGATTTATTGATTGAATCTTCATGGGTAATCAGACTATTTACTAGTAAATGGCAGTTCAATGGTCAAAGGTAGGTGCATGTGTGTGTGTATGTGTGTGTGTCCATGAAGGTGAAAACAATATCTCTCAGGGATTCTTGTGAAAACATATCAACTGCATTACCCGTTGTTTGATATTTTACTTATATATTTCTTAATTTTCTACCACATTCCAAATCAATCAATGAATATGAAATTTTGCAACATAAGTTTGTATACTGTTTTCGTGTTCTTATTTCCGTTTATAAATCACTTAAAGAAAACTCCCCATAAGCTTTTCCTTTTTTTCTTATTGTCCCTTATATCAACCAACTAGTTCTAATTGGTTTAAATAATATTAATTTTGTTACCTATATCATCTATTAGCAACATAACAAATAGTACAAACACATATGTAAATGTTTCAGCAACATATATACTCTAAGAGAGATTACATCCAGAATCACCTCTGCAATTGCTGACTTCTCCAGACCCTAGAACCATAATTCTAGCATTCAGCTATGTTCAGACACCTTTTAAAGATATTCTCACTGTAGCATAAAAATTAAAATTGCTTGTCTCAAAACTTCTTTTCAGACTTTCTTCATGATTCTGACTCAGGAAAGAAGTGCACCTAGTCTTTTCTCTGTATGCTTTGCAAGTTTCTGTCATTTATGATAGTTAACTCACTCCAGATGACTGTTAAACCATCTTTCTCCATGACTCCATTCTCTCTTAAAGATGGAATAGCAGTATTCAAGGTCTCTCAGTGATGAAAAGATAATATCAGTGTATAATAACAGAAGAGTTGGAATTGTATTTGCTTAAGTAACTTCTATGGTAAGAGGTCTTGGTAGAGGAAAAATCTGAGAATAATCAACTAATTTAAGTATGGTTACTGAGAAAGCCATCTCTCAACTTATGTCTTTTGGACAGATAAATAATTTCAAAAAATGAAAAAAGAAATCCAACACCCATTATCCAAATGTCTGAATTTTTTTCTAATAAAAAGGTACAGCTTATGTAGCATTTTAATATTTTCAAATTTCTGTCTTCCTGAAAATCCAGAGGTAGTTAGTACAAATATTAAAGCTAAGGAATTTGATGCCCTGGAAGATTTAGGGAAGATCACATAACCAATAAACATCTGATGAGAAGTTCAAAGCCACAGATTCAGTGATTTAAAGTCTTGATTTAATGCTCCATACTCTACAGCATGCATCTTCATCCTCTGAATATGTGGTGCTTCCTAGATACTCCTCATACATTTATTTAAAATCATGGAGGGACATAACAAGACGATCTTTCTACTGTTTGTTTTCCAGGGCATGTAAAATTATAGTAACATCAATAGCATATATCAAAGCCCTTGTGGAGATAACGCCTTATGGTACTCACCTCCAATTGTGTTTTCTAATTTTTTGCTCCACTGATTAGTAAAATATGCAGTAGCGCCCAGTGTCAATCTTTCATGATAATTTGAGGTGATTGTAACAAAATACATTGATATATTATGACCCAATGTCATAGCAAATGCTAGTTATGGTAGGTTTCTGAAAATCCAAGCCAAGAATAAGGCAGTATGATGTATGCAAATTACATTGCTTGTGATTTATGTATAAAATATCTTTAAGTGTTATAGAAAAAATTGTGAATGATCATATTTTTGATTTAAAGAAATATCTGAAACAAAACATAGCAACTTTCTTTTGGTAACTAAGGTGATAATATAATTTATACAAAATATTTAATAATTCGTTGAATTTGTAAGCATGTCTGCCCATCCCTCTCCACAATTGTGAAATAAATCAAATGTGACTCCAGTCAACCACACATATGAACCAGTTTGATTAAACTGTCATAAAAGTAAGCATGATGTATAAAGAAAACAAAACATTAGCTCCAGTCGTTTCAACAATAATGCTTGAAAGTTCTTTTTCATTGTATGACCATTTTCACCCAAGAAGTATTATATGCAGTTTTTTTGGGTAGGATGTTTAAAGAAAACACAAAGAAAGGTGTTATGTACAGGTCTCTCAATGATTTTTTAAAATTTTATTTATTTTTATTTTTCAAAATTCATTTCCACAAGATTTTGAGTTCCAAATTTCCTTCCCATCTCTCCCTTCTGCATACACAAAAATAGTATGCTTTCCAATTACCCTTTGCCAAATCAGCCCTTCCTTCTCTCAAACACCTCCCTTCAGGTACCCCCATCCCTTCTATTTTCTTGTAGGGAAAGACAGATTCTTATGCCCCGTTATTTGAATACTTTTCCCCCAACTTTCACGTAAAAGCAATTTCTAAGATTTGTTTTTAAAACTTTGAGTTTGAACTATTCTCTCTTCCACCCTTCCCACCCATCCCCACTGAGAAGGCAAGGAAATCGATATATGTTATTCATGTGTACTTATGCAAAACACTTCCATAAAAGTCAGGTTGTGAAAGACTAACTATAATTCCTTCCATCCTATCCTGCCCACACCCCCCCCTTTTATTCAATTCTTTATTTTGACCCTATAGCTCCTCTAAAGTGTTTACTTCTAAATAATTCCTCTTCCCATTTGTCCTCCCTTCTATCCCTCACACCCCACATCCTTTTATCATCTACTTTCCTGTAATGTAAAATATATTTTCATACCAAATTGAATGTGCATGCTATTTCCTCCTTAAGCCAAATGTGATGAGAGTAAGCTTCACTTTTTCCTTCTCACCTTCCCCTTTTCCTGTCCATTGAAAAAGCTTTTTCTTGCCTTTTTTATGGGAGAGATAATTTTCCCTATTCTATTTCCCTTTTCTTCTCCCAATATATTCCTCTGTTACCCTTGAATTTAACTTTTTTTAATATCATCTCTACTAATTCAATTCACCATGTGCCCTACTCATATGTATGTGTGCATGTATATATGTATGTGTGTATGTGTGCATGTATGTGGATTCATGTACATTTATAGATGATGGATATGTATGTATATCAATGCATGTGCATGCATGTGTGCATGTGCATCCATGCACGTATATATGCATGCACATGCAAACCTATATACATATGCATATTCATGTACATATACATGCATATACATATATGTACATACAAATACACACAGACACACACATATATAATCCCTCCAACTATTCTAATAGTGAAAAAAATCTCAAGATTTACAAATACTATCTTTCCATGTAGGAATGTTAACAGTTCAACTTCAGAAAGTTTTTGTGATTTCTCTTTCTTTTTCACATTTTCATGCTTCTCTTGATTCTTGTATTTGAAAATCATATTTTCAATTCAGCTCTAGTCGTTTCAACAAGAATGCTTGAAAGTTCTCTCTTTCACTGAATAACCATTTTCACCCAAGAAGTATTATATGCAGTTTTGTTGGGTAGGTGATTCTTGGCTTTAACCTTAGCTCCTTTGCCCTCTGTAATATCATATTCCAAGCCCTGAAATCCCTTAATGTAGAAGGTGCTAGATCTTGTGTCATCCTGACTGTATTTCCACAGTACTCAAATTATTTCCTTATGGCTCCTTGCAATATTTTCTCCTTCAGCAGAGAGTTCTGGAATTTGGTTAAAATATTTCTAGAAGTTTTCCTTTTGGGATCTCTTTCAAGAGGTGATCAGTGAATTCTTTCATTATCTATTTTAACTTCTGGTTCTACAACATCAGTGCAATTTTCCTTGATAATTTCTTGAAAGATGATATCTAAGCTCTTTCTTTAAACATGGCTTTCAGCTAGTCCAATATTTTTAGGTTGTCTCTCCTGGATCTATTTTTCCTGGTCAATTGTTTATCCAATGTGACAGCTTGTCTGCTATATTTTCATATTTTTTGACTTTGTTTTATAATTTCCTGTTTTTTCTATTTGTTTCATTTTAATCTTTAAGAAATTATTTTCTTCAGTGTGTTTTTCCACCTCATGTTCCATCTGTCCAATTCTGCTTTTTAGGACATTCTTCTTCTCCTTGACTTTCTGGATCACTTTTAGATTTTTGGGTTACTCTATTTTTTTTAAATGTGTTATTTTCTTTAGCAATTTTTGGGATTCCTTTAGCAAGAAGTTGAGTCATTTTTCATTATTTTCTTGCATCACCCTCATGTCTCTTCCCAGTTTTTGCCTTACTTCTCTTACTGATTTTCAAAATCCTTTTTGAGCTTTTCTGTTACCTGAAACCAATTCATATTTTTCATGGAGGCTTAGGATAGAGAAACTTTGACTTTTTTGTGTTCTGTTTGCATGTTTTAGTCTTCTTTGTCAACAAAGTAAGATTCTGCAGTCCGATTCTTTTTTTAGTTTTTGCTCATTTCTGCAGCCATTTACTTGCTTTTGAGCTCTTTGTCAAGGTAGTTCTCTCATTCCAGTGGAATTGGGGGATGTACTGTGAGCCACTAGATATCTCCACAATCTGTGAACTTCAGAAAAAGTGACTGTAGCTGCCCCTGCTGCTGCTGTGGCTATACTGGGGTCCTCTGCCACTCTTCCTTTTGCTGCCTTGCCACCTACCACTATACTCTCTCACACTGATCCCACAAGTTTTTCCACTGACCTTCCAATTTTTCCTCAGTGTTTTGGGGTCATAAAGTCTCAAAACTGTCACAGGTGAGAAAGACTCATTCCCCCCATGGCCTACTCAGGTCAGGTCTGTGCTAATGTGGCCCACACTGGCCTGTACTCTGCTCCCAATATGGTGCAATAGACACTTCATTGCAACCTTCCCTGCTGTCTTGGGTGGGAGATTTGATTGACTCCATCATTCTTTGGGCTCTGTACTTTCATAATTTGTTTAGAGCCATTTTTATAAGTTTTTGACTGGACTTATGGGCTGCTCTCTAGAAAGTCCCTGCTGTCACTCAGCCATCTTGGCTCTGCCCTTCTTAATGATTAATACATGTAGTATATAATTGCACAGGACTTAGGAAAATAATCTTTTAAGTGACTTTTAGGGCAGGTAGCCTCAGAAGAGTAGAAAAAAGAAACAGACCTGAGAAGTAATCTTCTTACTTAAAAGATTATGTCTGAAAATGGTATTTAAATTTCTGGGTTGTAGAGGCAAGATGGTGGAGTAAGAGCATGGAATTGTTAGCACTGTCAGCATAAACCCAGTCAAATACTTTATTCAAATTCTGGAGCTACAGAAAACATGGAATGTACTGAAGCAAATCTCCAGCCCAAGATAGCCTTGAAGGTTGTGCTTGGAGCAGAGTACAATCCTACATGGGCTGTGCCAGCACAGACTAGACCTGACTAGGCCTGGTGGAGACTGAATCTCATATATCTGTGGTGGTTTCCAGACATCACAACCCTAAAATGCCCAAGAGAAATTGAAGGGTAAGTGGAAAAAAAACTCTGACATCTGTGTGAGAGAGTAGAGTGGTTGGGCCCTAACCCCAGGGTGACAGAGAGGGTAGGGGAGAGGATCCTGCTGGAAGAGCAGCAGGAACAGCAGGGGCAGCAGTGTCAGTGGCTGTTTGTGGAGGTCTAGATCAAAAGATTATGGAAAGAATCAAGCTGCTGACAGTACACCTCCCCACCCCCACTGGAAGCAGAGATCTACCTTGACAAAGAGCTCAAAAGTCAAGTAAATGGCAAGGGAAAGAGCAAAAACTAGAAAAAAAAGTCAGAGTGGTATCTTACTTTGGTGACAACAAAGACCAAAACAGCAGACAACAAAGTCAAAGCTACATCATCTAAAGACTCCAATAAAAATACAAATTGTTCCCAGAAAGAATTTTGAGAGTCAAGTAAGAGAAGTAGAGCAAAAATTGAGAAGAGAATTGAGAGGAATGCAAGAAAATCATGAAAAATAATTCAACTACTGGCTAAAAGGGATCCCAAAACTTCTGAAGAAAATAACACTTTAAAAAGTACACTAACTCAAATGGCAAAAGAGATGCAGAAAGCCAATGAGGAGAAGAATACTCTAAAAGTAGAACTGGTCAGATGGAAAAGAAGGTCCAAAAGCTTACAGAAGAAAATAAATCCTTAAATATTAGAATGGATCAGATGTAAAGTAATGACTTTATGAAAAATCAAGAAATCATAAAACAAAACCAAAGGAATGAAAAATGCCAGACAATGTGAAATATCAAATTGGAAAAACAACTAACCTGGAAAATAGATCCAGGAGAGACAATTCAAAAAATATTGGACCAGCTGAAAGCCATGATGGAAAAGGAGCCTAGACATTATCTTTCAAGATATTATCACGGAAACCTGCCCTGGTGTTCTAAAACCAGAGGGTAAAATAAATGTTGAAAGAATCCATAGATCATATCCTGAAAGAGGCTCCAAAAGGAAAAATTCTAGAAATATTTTAGTTAAATTCCAGAGCTCCCAGGTCTAGGAGAAAATATTGCAAGATGCCAGAAAGAAACAATTCAAGCATTGTGGCAATACCATTAGGATAACACAAGATCTATCAGCTTTTACATTAAGGGATCAGAGAACTTGTAATATGATATCTCAGAGGACAAAAGAGCAAGGATTATAACTATGAATCACCTTCCCAACAAACCATAGTGTTATACTTCAGGAGAAAACTGGTCACTGAAAGAAACAGCAGACTTTCAAGCATTCTTGATGAAAAGACAAGAGACTCTCAAACATATGAATCAAAAGAAGCAGAAAAAGGTAAACAGGAAAGATAAATCATAAGGGACTTACTAAAGTTGAATTGTTTACATTCCTACATACTTGAGTCTTTTCACAGTATTTGGGCAGTTGGAGGGATTATACAGATAAAGACAAAGGGCACAGGGTGAGTTGAATAGGAGGAGATGATGTTTAAAACGTGAAACAAAGAGGTGAGAATGGAATATATTCAGAGAAGAAGGGGAGAAATAAAATGGGGCTAATTATCTCTCACATAAAAGAGGCAAGAGAAAACTTCTTCAATGAAGGAGAAGAGGGGGGAGTTGAGAAGGAGAAAATAAACCTTACTCTCATAACATTTGGTTTAAGGGAGGAATAACATGCACTCTCAAGTTAGTATGAAAATCCTTCTAACACTACAGGAAAGTAGGGGAAAGGGAATACGTATAATTTGTGGGGGATGATAGGAAGGAGGGCAAATGGAAGGAGGGGGCAATAAGAAGTAACCACTTTTGAGGAGGGATAGTGTCAAAAGGTAGAATACAATAAACAAGGGGCAGGATAGGATGGAGGGGAATATATTTAGTCTTTCACAACAAGAATTTTTTCAAGTCTTTGACATAGCTACACATGCATAGCTTATATCAAAATGGATGCCTTCTCAGTAGGAATGGGTAGGGAAGGAGGGAAGAAGAGAAGTTGGAACTCATAGTTTTAAAAAAGAATGTTAAAAATTGTCTTTACATGCCACTGGGAAATAAGATATACAGAAAATGGGGTGTACAAATCTATCTTGCCCTACAAAAAAATACAGGGTATGAGGATAAAGGAAGGCAGGGGTGTGATAGAAGGGAGGGCATGATTGGGGAAAAGGATAATCATATTGCACACTGCCTTGGGATGGGAAGAAGGGAGAGATGGGGAGAAAATTTGGAACTCAAAATCTTGTGGAAATGAATTTTGAAAACCACAATTAAATGAAGTAACCGAAAAAGAAAAGTAAAAAGGACCACATTAAAAAAATAAAATAGAAAATGAAAAAGAAGATAGAAACAGCAAGACTATTTCTTTATAAATTTAATTAATTTGTTTGTTTTCTGTTTTCAGCAATCACTTCCATAAGTTTTAAATTTTCTCCCCCTTCCTCTCCCCTCCCTCCCTCATGTGTTGTGCAATCCTATATGGATTCTGCACTTAAATTCTTATTAAACACATTTTCATATTAGTTATTTTGCACAGAGGAATTAAAATGAATGGGAGAAATCATGAGCAAAACCAAACGAAAACAAAACATGAGACAATAGTCTGCTTCATTCTGCATTTTGATTTCATAATTCTTTCTCTGGATGTAGATGGCATTTTGCCCCAAGAGTCCTTTGGGAATATGTTAGTTTCTTGCCTTGTTGAGAAGGGCTAAGTCTATCAGAAACAGTACTCACACACTGTGAGTGTTACTGTGCATAATGTTCTCCTGATTCTGCTCATCTCACTCAGCATCAGTTCATATAAGTCCTTCCAGGTTTTTCTGAAGTCTGTCTGTTCATCATTTCATATAGCACAATAGTATTCCATTACATTCATATATCACAGCTTGTTCAGTCATTCCCCAGTTGAGGTGCATTTTTCTCTGTTTCCAGTTCTTGGTCACCACAAAAAGAGCTGCTATAAATATTTTTGCACATGTGGGACCTTTCACCATTTTTCATGATCTCTTTGGGATACAGCCCTAGAAGTGACATTGCTGGGTCAAAGGGCATGCACGTATTTTGTAGCCCTTTGGGTATAGTTTCAAATTGCTCTCCAGAATGGTTGAGTGAGCTCACAGTCACACCAAAAATGAATTAATGTCCCAAATCTCCCACATCTTCTCCAATATTTATCATCTTCCTGTTTTGTCATGTTAGTCAGTCTGATACGTGTGATGTGGTACCTCAGAGTTATTTTGATTTGGCTCTCTCTAATCAATAGAAGGAGTTTTAAAAAACCAAAATTCTCTGAAGTTCCAAATGAGCTCTGGGTTCCTAATTTAATAACATCAGAACCACAAGGTTAATTTTTAAGTATTTATAAGAGAAGTAATGTTAAAGAAGTTGTACTAAATTGTATAGATATCTGTTTTATAAAAGACTCTAACAAGAACATCTAAGAATTTCTCCATGAAATATGGAACTATACAACCAAATCTACTACCAGAAAGACTACTTCAGTGCTTCCCTGAGAAAATATTCCTAGACCAGATGAATATGTGGGACATCTAGATCCAAGATGAAGTGTGTGGATAAAACAGACATTGGAAGTGGATTATGAGTATACTAGGAAACTTGATGTTAGCTACTCTTGTTGATATTTGTAGGATTACTTCGGTCTTTTACTTCACAAGCATCTTTGCTGAGTTTTCTTAATTGCCTTCAGACATGTACATCTTCATTCAAAATTTAGTCCATGCTTTTGGATATTCCTATTATGACTTATGCTATGGCTAACCATTCTTGTTGTTATTGTTTCTCAACTCTGAATTAGTTACCGTTTTAAAAACCTGGTTTTAACTTCCACTGGAAAAAATTGTGTTAGTGCATCCCACTGTTGATAATGATTATATTAAGAATCTTAAAAGATTAAACAAAATTAAAAAAAAAAATCTGCATCACCACTTTAAATACAGAAAGGATAAACTCAAGGTTGTTGTAAACTTACAATGGGAATGTAAAATGTATTTGTCTGGTATCCCGCAAATTGAATCAAAAAGATTTTAGAGTGAAAGGAAAAATTCCAATAAATATAGACCAAGACAGAATCAAAAGGAATATCTACAATATAAGAAAAATAGTGGTGTCAATGACTATAAAGTTGCATGAGACAAATTCGAAGAAATAACTCACATATAGAATCACTGGTCATGAATGTCTATATACAAATTCTCAAAAGTATGGGTAACTAACAGTGTATACTAATGATCCTAAAGCAAATAGTAAATTTGACTTCGTAGTTATAATTGAATGAATGTATTCATAACAGAATAATTATATTCTCTACCATCCTAAACATGTTAAGAAGTACATAAACTGGCAACTTAGTTATTGCTTCTTTGCCCATGGCAATCCATAAAACAGACAAATAAAAATATGTAATAATGGTTAGTCTTCTATAATCCCTTTTGGATTCCTCAGTAAAGGTGGTAAAACTGGGGAAGGTAGATAAATGGTGTTAGGAGTCACATAAGTTTAGGCTTCCTGTCAGTTTTAAGTTGCTTTCTGGCATTGTAAACATGGAATACTCTTCACTGACCAATGAGTTGATATATTATAGGATTTAAGTGAATTGAATCAATTGTGAAATTCTTGATGTAAATCATAAAAAAGGAAGAAAATTATAGTAAAAGGGACAATGACTCACAGATTTTCCTCATAGAGGCAAATAAAGAAATTAACATACTTGATTTTTATCATGCATTCAAGGGTAACAATGACAACATAGCAACAACAACTAAAATTGTATTCGGCATTTGATGATCTTTTATTGTGTTGATCATGATTAGCATTTGTAAAAAAAAAAGATCATGAAAATAATTGCAGCTTATATGACTACTACTGATACAGAAGATGAAAGAAGAGGTAAAAAAAATTCTCTAGAAAACTTGGATAAAATTCTCCAAATTAAATAAACAATTAATATTCAGTGCTTCAAAGCAAAGGTGTGAATAGATGAAGATGGAGAGATGTATATTGCAAAACATGGATTGGAAATAAGGGATCATGACTGAATACCATGAAAATCTTATTTGAGAAAAAATAAACTCTAGATGTGATCATTCCTGAATAATATTGCTAAATCAGAAATGCTTTTTAACAGCAACAAAACAACTTCTATGAATAGGGGAGTCATTCTTGAATTTGCTGTCGGCACCTTACCAAGAAAAAGATTATAGAATAAAATTAAGAAGAAATGCAAAAATGAGAAATGATAAGAGGTTCATTTGAAATGATTCAAATTGGACCCAATTTAAAAAGTTATTCAAGGCAAACAAACTGTAGTTAGAAGGAAGAGCATAAATACAAGTTTCAATAATTTCACAAAGAAGTTTAATGCAAACAAATTGAGATAAAAGGGAAACCAAAAGAATTTTTAAAAAGTGTATTAGCAAATTGTTGAGATATTTGCCAAATAGATAACTATGAAATTCAATGGCGATACCAGTTTATAATATGAATTCACTTACTATATAGTGTGGAAATGTGTACTGGAAGATAGTGAACAGTTTCAACTCAGAACAAAGAAACATCAAAAGGCAAAACTGGTTTAAAGAAATCTTGGTGAGAATCCTAATTAAGTAAAGTCACCCTAAAATAGTTAAGGACAAAGGTGGAAGGAGGAAAACAAAAAAGAAAAATAGAAAAAAAATCTGTAAAATAAGCCATATAATTATCATTGTTGTTGCTATCATTATGATTTTATATCAAGGAAAGTAGAACCATCATACTTGGACTTCAGCTGTGAAGATATGCATATAAGAAAGAATATGTAAAATTTTGACTAAAGAGAAAAAAGTTAGGAAAGTCCCACAATTAGGTAAAAGATACATGAAAAGTAGTGATGCTGGAGGTGACAACTAGTAAGATATCTGAAGAAGATATTAAAAGGCAAGGAGCAACGAAAAAGAAAAAAAACACAACCATATTTTCAACTTAATTTATCTCTCATCTAGTAGAAGCACTCATTTAACAAAAAAGCATATTAAGGGTTTGAGAGGCTAAATAACTTGTCCAAGAGCATGCAAGTAAAGAAAAAGGACATGTTTAAACCCAGATCCTCTGATCCAAACCCAGAATGCTTCCCACTTTACCATGAAAACCTCCTTTTTTTCCCTTACCCATTTTATTACTGGCATTTTTCCCCCTGAGTATAGAAAAGAGTCAGTGATTAACTCAGTGCTATGTCCCAGGCTACACTAGGATGGCAAAATCAGGAGAGCCCTATATAATTTTCTAATACATAAATTATGGCTTGGTCTATAAATTTCATTTATTATATAATGTCTTTTGAGAAATATCTCAAATGGTAGAACCCAAAATCAATGGTAATATTGGGATTCAAGGCATAATCTTTTGGGTTGTATGTAGGGTAAAAAATGTCATCCCCATTGTTGAAAAAGAATCATCCTGCTCTCAAATAAGAATAATGTCATCCTATGTTCTCCTTTCTGAATGCTATTCTTCTGAATCTAATTTATCTGGCACTGATGTACTCCTCAAATTGGCACATGCCTTGTGGAAAGGCATATTGCCATTTTGACAGATGAGAATAAATGTAACCAGGCCAGTGAAACATGCATGAGCCTTGAGTAATGCAAAATTGGCATTCAAAAAAGTGAGAACAGCAGTTTGTGTGGAATGTATATACTTTCAATTAAAAAAAAAAAGATTTGCTATGCTGCAAAAAAGGCTTATTGTGCTAAAAATCTTCAAAATACTTTGAACACACAAGAAGCTCTTTTTTTGGCCAAGTGATAACAAAATGAGAACTAACTGTAGAAAGAGAGAGCAATAATGTCCTGTACTTCACCAGACATGGCAAAGATCAGAATTCTTGTCAAAGATTATCTAAGAATCCCATCATGTCACAGTACTGCTTCATTTAGATTGCCACAGGTAATTCCTTGAACATGACAAAAAACTGAAATTAAAATGGCAATAGTATTATAAGGTTGAATTAGAGTCAAAGGAATTTAGTGGTAAGCTCAGAATCTGAAATAGTTGGCATTTAGATAAAGGGTAAGCAATAGGAGAATGCTTACTCCATGTTAGTCCCTCTAAAGCTTCAAGTTTTGTAATTACATTGAGTATGTAATGAGGTGACAAAGATCTGCAACCTTGCTTTGTCACTTTTAAAAATTTATTAATATTCAGTTTTCAAAATTCTCTTCCACAAAATTTTGAATTTCAAATTTTCTCCCCTTTCCCACATATCCTACCCCCAAGAAAAGCATGTATTCCGATAACCCTTTCCCACAATCTCCTTTCTCTTCTATCAAGCTTCCCCTCCCCTGCTTATCCCCTTCCTTTATATTTTCCTGTTGGGTAACATTATTTCCATACCCCATTGACTATGTATCTTATTCTCTAGTTTCATGTAAAATAAATTTCAGCTTTCATTTTAAAGCTTTGAGTTACACATTTTCTCCTCCCCACCCCTGAATAGTCTCAAGTAAGCCTTTGGATAAAGGTTATACATATGTAGTCATGGAAAACATTTCTATAACGTTCATCCTGGGAAAGACTAACTATATTTTCCTCTATCCTGTCCAGTCCTCTATTTATTTTATTCTCTCCTTTGACTTGTCCCTCTACCAAGTGCTTCTGATTACCCCCTTCCTTCAATCTTCCATGCTTTCTATTGCCCCTCCTCTGTCATCCCTTTCCCCACTGCTTTCCTGTAGGGTAAGATGAACTTCCATAACCAATTGAGTGTGAAGTTAATCTGATAAAAGGAAGGCACACTTATTCCCTCTCATCTTCCCCTTCTTCCTGAACTCCATTATAAAAGCTCTTTTTATAACTTCATTATACATCTCCCTTTCTCTTTCTCCTGGCACATTCCTCTCAGAACTTAATTTTCTTTTTTAGATATCATCCCTTCATATTCAACTCAGCCTGTGCCCCCCTCTGTCTCTTTTTCTGCATACATACACGTATATATGTACATATGCATGCACACACACACACACACATATATATATACACACACACACACACATATTACCTCCAACAATCTTAATATTGAGAGAGATCTCATGAGTTATAAATATCTTCTTTCCATGTAGAAATGTAAGCAGCTCAACTTTATTGAGTCCCTTATGGTTTCTCTTTTCTGTTTATGTTTTCATGCTTCTCTTGATTCTTGTATTTGAAAGTCAAATTTTCAATTCAGCTCTGGTCTATTCAACAAGAATGCTTTAAAGTCCTCTATTTCATTGAAAGTCAATTTTTTCCTCTGACATATGAATCTCAGTTGGCGCTTCTTGCTTTTAATCCTATCTCCTTTGACCTCTGGAATATCATATTCCAATCCCTCCAGTCCCTTAGTGTACATGCTGCAAAATCATGTTATCCTGATTGTGTTTCCATAATATTGAATTATTTCTTTCTGGCTGCTTTGATATTTTCTCCTTGAACTGGGAACTCTGGAATTTGGCTACAATAATTCTAGGAGTTTTCCTTTTGGGATCTCTTCTAGAAGGTGACCAGTAGGTTCTTTCCTCTCCTACTTTTTCCCCAATAGTGGGTTTATTGCCGTCTCTAGAGGCCTTGGTGCAAATAGTTGATCCAGGACTTTGGGGATGGGGCTTTTTCATGTGGCAGATAGCTGATGGGGGCCTTCAGGGATGGGGGCCAATGGCATCCTAGGTATTCCAGGGTAGGGGCTGGAATAAAGAATTGTAAAAGCAGACTTTATGGCCTGCATAGCTGACAATACTGGCAGAATAGAAATTAAATTCATGGTGGCAGGTCTCATTAAAAAACAAAAGACAGAATAAGTAATTGGGAATACAAATACTTATAAGGGAAGAACAATCTGGAAGAGAATTAAAAAGTTATGTTTAAAGAAAATATGATTCCCATATAATTAAAACATATTGATCTCAGAGAAAGGGCAAGTAAAGACAAATTAAGTGTGATAGGGCTCCAAGAAGACAATGACAACTCAAAAACTCCAATACTGTAATGCAGGAAATGATATAAGAAAACCACCTTGAACTTTTGAACACCAAAAAACAAAATCTAGGTGGAAAGATTTCACAGATCACCATCAGAAATAAAAAGCAAAACAAACAAACAAACGAGCAAACAAAAAACAACCCCCTTAAACAGAGTGGTTGAATTGAAAAATTCAATGACAAACATATTCTTCAAGAGACTAGGAGATACATCTCCAAATACAAAAGAAAACAAATTCAAGTAATACATAACTATTGCATATATGACAAAAAGCTCAAGATGGGAGGGGATAATTCATTCCAAAGGGAAAGGGGGGAGGGTAAATATTTCAAGGTGACGTACCCTGAAAATCTCATTCTAACCATTAATGAGAAAAGGTGGATGTTCAATAAAAAGACACATTGTAAGTATTCTTAGAAATAATACCAGAACTGAAGAAATGTTTACTTTTTTAGATAAAATAAACAAATACAAAACCCATAAACAATAATAAAATTGCAACAAGATTATTAAGAGATCTCTAAAAGTACACAAAAAGATAGAAGTGAAAGCGAAAGTCAAAAGTGAGAGAAACAGACACAGGTAGAGGTGGACATTGAAATAGGGTGGAATGAGAGGAAATCTCTTATCAGTACTGAGAGAGTATATCACCACCAATGTTCCCAACAAGGAAGAGAGGTGTTCTACAAACAGTTAGATATTTTACACTGAGTATAACATGTAGGAATTTGTTGCTTAGAAAGACCATTTATTCTACTCTGGGAAGAGAATCAGAAGTCATTAGGGTAATTGATACACAAAAGAATTGGAGGGCATGAACCAAGAAAGGAGATTTCTTGGTAAGTATGGGGAAATAACAATGGTTAGGGCAAAGTCTAATAATGAATTGCATAGTTAGGAACACAAGCAAAAATCCTGAAATGGAGAAATATCCTCTTTATGAACTGAAGGAATTGATATTTTTTAAAAAAAAATTATTTATATTTAGTTCTCAACATTCATTTCCATAATATTTTAAATTCCAAATTTTCTGCCATCTCTCCCCTCACCCACTCCAAGACACCATGAATTCTGATTACTACTTCCCCCAAACTATCTTCCCTTCTATCACACCTCTCACTTCCCTAATCCCCATTGTTTCTATTTTCTTATAGGGCAAGATAGATTTCCTTGCCACCCATCCCCACTGAGAAGGCAAGCAATTCAATGTAGGTTATATATGAGTAGTTCTGCAAAAGACTTCCATAAAAGTCAAGTTGTGAAAGACTAACTTTATTTCCCTCCATACTATCCTGTCTCCTATTTATTTCATTCTCTCTTTTGACCTTGTCTTCCCCAGCAGTATTTACTTGTAATTACCTTGTCCTCCCATTTGCCCTCCCTTCTATCATTCCTTCATACCCCACTTGTCCCCTTCTCCCCTACTTTCCTGAAGTGTAAGAGATTTTCATACCAAATTGAGTGTGCATGTTATTCCCTCCTTAACCCAAATGTGATGAGAGTAAGCTTCACTTTTTCCCTCTCACTTCCCCTCTTTTCTCCTTCACTGAAAAGGCTTTTCCTTGTCTTTTATGAGAGATAATTTATCCCATTCCTTTTCTCATTTTCTCCTCCCAATATATTCCTCTCTCACCCTTAATATTTTTTTAGTTATCATCCCTTCCTACTCAACTCATCCTGTGCCCTTTGTCCATAGGTATATAATTCATCCAACTACCCAAATACTGAGAAAAGTCTCAAGAGTTACAAATATTGTCTTTCCATGTAGGGATGTAAACAGTTCAACTTTGCTAAGTCCCTTAAGATTTCTATTTCCTTTTTACCTTTTCATGCTTCTCTTGATTCTTATGTTTGCAAGTCAAATTTTCTATTCAGCACTGATCTTTTCATCAAGAATACTTGAAAATCCTCTATTTCACTGAATGACCCTTTGTTCCCCTGAAGTATTATGCTCAGTTTTGCTGGGTAGGTGATTCTTGGTTTTAATGCTAGCTCCTTAAACTTCTGGAATATCATATTGTAAACCCTTCTATCCCTGAATTTAGAAGCTGCTAGATCTTGTATTATCCTGATTGTATTTCCACAATACTCAAATTTCTTCTTTTTTGACTGCTTGCAATATTTTCTCCTTGACCCGGTAACTCTGGAATTTAACTACAATATTCCTAGGAGTTTCTTTTTTCTGTATCTCTTTCAGGAGATGATCAGGGGATTCTTTCAATATTTATTTTACACTCTGGTTCTAGAATATCTGGGCACATGATTTTCAGGTAGACCAAAAATTTTTAAATTGTCTCTCCTGAATGTATTTTCCAGGTCATTTGTTTGTCCAATGAGATATTTCACATTGTCTGCTATTTTTTCATTCCTTTGGTTTTGTTTTATAATATCTTGAATTTTCATAAAATCCTCAGCTTCCATCTGCTCCATTCAAATCTTTAAGGATTTATTTTCTTCAATGAGTTTTTGGATTTCCTTTTTCACCTGACTATTTCTGCTTTTTAGAGCACTTTTCTCCTCATTGACATTTTGGATCTCTTTTGCCATTGGGGTTATTCTATTTTTTAAAGTCTTACTTTCTTCAAGATTTTTTTATTTCTCCTTTAGTAAGCAGTCGCTTCATTTTACATGGTTTTCTTTCATCACTCTCATTTCTCTTCCCAATTTTAGCTCCACTTCTCTTACATAATTTTGACAATGCTTTTTGAGCTTTTCATGGCTTGAGATCAATTCATATTTTTTCTTGAAAGCTTTGGAGAGAGGAACTTTGACTTTGTTTACTTCTGTTTACATATTTTGGTCTTCCTTGTCACCCAAGTAAGATTATATTGTCTGATTTATTTTTCTGGTTTTTGTTCATTTCTACAGCCGTTTACTTGACTTTTGAGCTCTTTTTCAAGGTGGATCTCTGCTTGGAGTGGAGGTTGCAGGTGTTCTGTCAGCCACTCGATCTTCCCACAGTCTGTGGGGCTAGAGCTCCAGAAACAGTCACTGTTTTTTCCACTGTTTCTGCTGAAGCTGCTGAGGATTCCTGACCCTTTTCCCCCCTCTGCTGCCTTGGGGCAGGGGCTGGGCTACTACACTCTCCTGCACTGTTTCTACAGGTTTTTTCCACTGATCTTCCAATTTGTCATCGGCATTTTGGGGTCCTGATTTCTTGAAACTGCCACAGGTATGAAAGACTTAGTCTTTTGAAGGCCTGCTCAGGTCCTTTCTTTGCTAGTGAGTTTCAAGCTGGACTGTGCTCTGGCCACTGTGTAGCATGATAGACACTTCCCAGAAACTTTTTCAGTTGTCTTGCACTGGAGCTTTGCTTCACTCCAACACTCTGTGGGTTCTGCAGCTACAGAATTTGTTTAGAGCCTTTTTTTGCAAGTATTTGATGGGGCCCGGTGGGAGTGCTCTAGGAAGTCCATGCTTTTACTCCATCATCTTGGTTCTGCCCTTCAGAAATTGATTTGTTTTTTAAGAAAGAAGCACACCAGAAAATTGTCAAGACCTACAAAGCAATAACTGAAGACAGAGATGAAAATAAAAAACTCCTGAAGAATAGCAATTGATTCAAATTAGAACCAAAGAAGCCATTGTTTATGAAGGTGACTAGTTTGAAATAAATCTGAAAGGGTAGAATGGACCTATTCTCTGAAATAATATAAAGGCCTCTATGAACTTTATTCTATAGGCAAATGAGTTCCTCCAAAAATTTTCTGTTGTATAACCTTTTTTTTTAGTTTATTAAATAATTTATTTTTAGTTGTCAACATTCATTTTCACAAAATTTTGTGTTCCAAATTTTCTCCCTAACTCTTCTCTCCCCACCACCATGTTAAAACATAAGATCTTGAGTGAGTGCATGCCTGAAATTTGGTAAACAAATTATATGTATGTTTGTTCACTGATTTTGTAAAGGACTGCTAATAATGTGTCTCTCCCAAGTCTATTCAACAACTGCTACTGACCTGCAAATGTCCTTAACTTTAATAGTTTCCTTTTGCCTTGATCTTAGTAAATCTCTCACCAATCAGAATTCAAATATAATTTGTAAACTTCCATAGACAGAACAATAAAATAAATAAATAAATAAATAATCTGGGCACCACCAGCCTGACCACAACTGTTTCTTACATGAAAATGTGACACACTTGTATATTCTCTTCACTTTGAAATTTAAGCATCCTGTGTTCACATGAGAGTAGTGCTGATTGATAATACCTTGGAGACAGACATATGTCCTCTGGCTAGTAAGGGAGAGACTCTTGAGAGAAATGTTTCCCTTTATAAATCAGATTTGTGGTTTGTTTCTAGAGGGTTTGATATATGCATTATTAAATCATCAAAGTGTAGTTGAATGCACTGTTATGAGTTTAAGGCTTACTCATATCCCCTCAACCCCAATGAGCATACATAATGGTAAATCTGGTATATAAATCTACTATACATTACTTTTGGTGACAAGAACAGAATAAGGTTATAATGACCCCTGAAAATGGAATATGGGGCTTTAATTAAAGACCACATGCCCTTAGAGTTTATGTCAGGGAGATATCATAGGAAGATCCACCTAGGTCCTCCTAAAACTTCCATTTATGGAGATGGTCCAGCTACCTCATCATTTTCTACATGGCTATAAACTTTTATCATTTTTTTCAGAAACTCATCTTCCAGGAGATTATATCAACTTTAAACTCACATCTTTTAAGTATCTCCTCCAACACCCCTGGTACCTTTCTGTATTTCTGATTAGAGAGAGTGGTGGTAATTGGGAGTCAACATCATAGATATCCTCCCCAATCCTCCAATTGAGGTGGCCCAAGGCAAACTTTTCACAATTTTCCATAGATTCCAGGGCTTCATGGTACCCTCAGTGTTACTATCTCTCACCTTTTGTTTTTCTTTGCATCCCCAGAACTTAGCACAGTACCTCACACTAGTAGGCATTTAATAAATATTTATTAACTGACTGAGTGACTGACACTATTCTTAATTCTGTCCTACTTGGAATGTAAAGGGAAAAAATGGGAGGATAAAGACCCTGTCTGTATTTGCAGAAACTTATGGTACTGTAATGTAGAAAGGAAGTAAATTTGTGACTAACGTATAAACTGTTCAATGAATATTTCCAAATTATGAAGAGCACATCTCGGGGGAAGGAAGATTAAGGTTGTAGAGTGCAGTGTACAATATGTGGCATCAACAGAAGTCATTCTTAAAAAAAAAAGGTAGTTTGAAGACAGAAAGAGTACTAACATTTGGGAGCTCTCCAGTTCATCCTTATGTAGGGTGTAGCATTTGGGATGACCTATAAAGGAAAATAAGGATCCCAAAAGGCACAGTTGAGGATGGAGTAAAACATGAGTGCCAGAGATAGATGAAACACATTTGCCAGAATCTTAGCTCCCTTACAATCCTACAAAGCTACCACCCTACCTTTCAAGTCTTACTGTGTATTACTTCCTTTAAACTACTCTCCAGTCAAACTAACTCAACTCATACTTTCACCTCTTAGGATCCTCTGCTTCCTTCAAGGTTTACTTCAGGGGCTACCTCCTACTTAGAGCCTTGTCAGATCTCCCAGGTATTAGTGCTCTCTTCCTCTATAAATCACCATAAATTTGTTTATCCATATTCTTGTTGTAAGCTCAATAGCAGAATGCGAGTGCCTTGAGGGTAGGAACTAGTTTTCATTTTGTCTCAGGACACAGAAACTAGGAAATATTTGCTGAATTAAAGTGATGGGCAGAACTGTTCTCCCTCTTAACTTTTCTCTTCCATATGTATTTTATTATCAAACTCCCTTAATAGAGAAAAAAATCAAAAGCCTTTGGGAAAATCTAAATTACACTCAGCAGAAGTCTCAGTGAACTCATGTCAAGGACTTAAATTGTTCTAACAAGTGCATATTCTGTACAAGGACTCTTTTCACACAATTTATCCCACGTATATTATAGGAATGGCCTGAATTAGAGCACTGAATCTCCCAGCTTGATAGCTTCCCTCCCACACAGGTTCTTTCCTTATGACTCTAAAGGAACAGAGAACATGGAGAATGTTTAATTCACCAGTATCACCTGCCAAACATAGGATAAAACATTTTTCCTAAACCCCTATGAGAATTAAGTATCATTCTGAATTATTGGGTTTAATTACCCCATTCTTAGAACAGACATTCACAATGTCATTGATCGTAAAATTATGTTCACTTCTTTGGAATTCTAGTTTTTTACCTAAATGTGATGATCTTCCCTAGCAATGAATTCTTGGTGCTGACTAAACATTATATTTCTTTTAATTTGATTTAAAGTAAATTCTTTTAAGTTCATTGAATGACCCCCCTTTTCACTTCTCTTTATGGGATTCTGTTAGACACAGTTTATGAGATGTCTCATAAAAACAGCAAAAGGGGGTCACCCAATGAATTTAGCAGATAGATTTAAAAGGAGTCTTTATTATTTTTTACTATACCCGCCATAATCTTAAATGCCTTACATCCCCTCTAACTCTTTCCTTTGAAGGTTAAATAATCTTGGATTTTGCCACTTTCTCCAGATGTTTTATTGTACCATGCTAAGGTTTTTTTCCTCCTTAGTAAGCTATAGGAAAATCAAGGAGACAAATTTCATAAACTGGATATTTTACTCTTAGATTTTCCTCTGTGAGGAATACATTTTTATGATTCTCAGTATTGAAGTATACAATTTCATGAAAATATCTTCTCTTAAAGAAGAAACTCACAGTTTATTTTAACTGTAAACAACTGATTTTCTGGAGAGGATAAAATCTTAAATGATTCTTATTATATATGTGTATTCACATTTAAACTTTTCTTAAGTATGTATAATTGGGAACTGTGTATTTTAGGCTAATCCCAGGTTTTTGCTGGATATTTTATGAAATATCAATAGGGATATCAGAGAGGCACTTGTATACAGAGTTAATATGGCATAGAATTTTTACTTGTAGACACTGCAACTATTTTCTTGCTTCACGTTTAGGTACTATCAAATATACACAACACTGAATTCTCATATCACAATGTCCTAGCTACAACTTCTCTTGGACAAGTCCAATTAAGACATGGAGGAGAAGTGCCAAGGCATAACCTGCTAGCAACATATGAAAGCTCCACCCATTTCCATATGTACCTTATCAACAAGGTATAATAGAAAACTTTCTAGACTTTGAGTCCAAAGAGTTGGGTTTATATTCTTGCATTACTATTATACTTATTATTTATGTGACTCTGGCCAAGTCATTTTAGTGCTGTTTCAATTTCCTTGTCTGTAAGATAAGAATATAATTTCCTTTCATTACTTACCCTTCAAGATTGCCTGGAACAAAGTGTTTATAATATACTTTATAAATGTGAGCTATTATTAATTATGAGGAGAAGAAAAATAAGGTTCCTCCATATCTTACATTTTGAACAAAGCAGAGGATGCCTCAATAGAAGCTCAGAATCTATTAAGAAAGCACTCACCAAGCTAAAATCATATAAAATTCATGATCAAATATTATACCCACATCTTTACTGAAGTAACAATCTTATTCCCTGCAAAAACATCATAGGATTTGTCATTTAAAAAGCTAAGGGATTTTTTAATCATATTCTTTCCTTTAAAGATGAGGAAACAGAAGCCACAATAAGATAAATTAATTGTCCAAGATCATTGTTGTTTATTTGTTTTCAGTCCTGTCCAACTCTTTGGGACCTCATTGGAAGTTTTCTTAGAAGATATTAAAGTGGTTTGAGATTTCCTTCTCCAGCTCATTTTACATATGAAAAAACTGAGGTAAATATAGTTACATGACTTGCCCAGGGTCGTGCAGCTAGTAAATATCTGGAACCAGTTTTGAACTAAAAAAGATGAATTTTCTCATTGACTCCAGGTCCAGCACTATATCCACTGTGCTACTTAACAGCCCCATGGTCACACAGATAGTAAGCAGTAGGTATGGCATTCAAACTCATTTTGTGACTCCAGATACAGTGTTCTATATATGATAACAATACTAGCAAATCATTGATCTGATAAAAAAAACTAACTTTTAAAAAAATCAGTATCCTCAAAGACCTAGAGATTACAGAACATTAAGAAGCAATGCAATGAGCTCTTCTCTTTACATTTCTCCTAACATATCTACAATATGTATCAAACTAAATCCTGACAGGAAAATCCATAGAAAGTCACAATGAGTCATTTTCCTGCCTCACTCTCTGAAGGAGTCAGATAGAGAGGTCTACTGCCATTAGAGGCAGGGGTAGGAGCAGGACCATTCTGTGGATGAAGTACAGGGAGAGCCAATGCAACAAAGAGGGAACACATCCACAGACCCCCGCCCCCCACAAAAGCACTAGAGCAGCAGGTACAACTGGCAACTATGTTGGCAACTGTTCTGTTACAGTTTGCCGATGCAGGGCAGGGTGAGTAGCAAGCGTACTTGTTCATGGCAGTGCCATTCCAAAGTAGAGAAGCCTTGGATATTGTCCAGAGAAAGGAAGATGTTCAGAAGGCAACAGGAGCAGTGGTGATGTGGCTCAGACATCAGGTGCAAATGAGGGTTCCACTATCAGTAGCTAGCTCAGTCTGTAAATGAATTATCAAGGCAGGAACTCCAGACCAAAGGAACCTGCAATGTTACTGCACTGATGCAGCAATAAAGCCATACACGCACACACACACACACACGCACACATACATGCACACACGCACACACGCAATCACAAAGGGTAGAGCCTGGAATCATACAAAGAAGCTGCGAGGATGACAGCGTCAGCTTGTTACAAAAGAAGGCTTGTTAACCTTGTTAACAATTAAAGTTGTCCCAGAGTGGAATATACTACATTGAAATGTGATTTCCTGCTCAATGGAGATCTTCATGCCAAAGCTAGATGACCATTTTTTGCAGATGTAGTAGAGGGGTTTCTTCATTAGAAATGGTTTGGGCAAAATGCCTCTGATGTCCCTTCTACCTTTAAAAATCAGTAAACCTGAGTCCTATTTTTGCAGCAAGAAAATCCATAAAATAATTTTAAAATATGGCCATTTATGTATGTATATATGTATATGTGTATGCATATATATGTATCTATGTGTGTTTGTGCGTATATATGTGTATATATGTATTTATATATATTTATATATAAATACATATATATATATTTAAATGCATACATACTACTTCTTGCTGTTTAGTTGTTTTTTACTTGTATCTTACTCTTTATGAAGCCATTTAGGATTTTCTTTGCAAAGATACTGGTGTGATTTGTCATTTCCTTTTCCAGTTCATTTTACAAATGAAGGAATTGAGGCATGAGTGACTTGCCCAGCATGACACAGCTAATAAGTTTTCTGAGGCCAAATTTGAACTGAAAATGATAAGTCTTCCTGACCTTACTACTAGCACTCTATTGCATCACCTAGCTGCACATATTATTCTATACTCTTTAGAAAAAGGAAAGAATAAGGTTGAATATATTCAAAGTTTTGTTAGTATAAACCACACAGTCTTTTACTATCCCCCTTAATTGTGAAAATATTTGAAGAAAATATCAGAAATGCACTTCATGGATGCACTCATTCCATAAGACAATATAATGCTGACACTTAAATTAGAGGTATAAGGTCATAACTTACCATAAATCTAATTGAAGAACTCCATGGTCACTTTAGCATTAAACAATTACAGCACTAATCATTTTAAAGTATTATTAAAACATACCCTTTAACTAGATAGAGATTTTTTTTTGCTTTTTAAAACCCAAAAGTGGAGATAAATTGATTTAAAATTGCAAAACCCTGTTCTACTTACAGGCAATGTAATTGAGAGTGGACAGTAAAATTAAGCAGCTGTCATAGTTTTCTTTTCTACTGACTGTGATATCTTAGAGAAGCACAAGCTATAATTGATACATTTCTGCTATTGTGTGTGTGTGTATGTGTGTGTCTGTGAGAGAGAGAGAGACAGAGACAGAGAGAGAACCCACATAGGTATGAATACATTTTGCATATACCTGTTTTGATAGCAGTATAAAGCCACCTGTAAAGAAATTCCCTCCACCAGTGCTTATCTGTAATTGACCTGGTAATTAGGAATCTTAGCGCTCCCTAGGGTATTGATTGTCAGATCCACTGACAGGATCCTATAACCAGAGGCAGAATTTAGGCCCCAGTCATTCCCACTAAGACTTTCCACACCCACCCACTTTACTTGGTTGCCTCTCTGTATACAAACACAGTACTTGATTTCTTTTCAATTCAGGAATCAAAACCAGCATTTCCATAACAGTACAGTAAAGGTACATGAAGGTACACGTGAAACTAAGAATCTACTATGTACAGCTCTTCATATTCTCCTATATCAGTATGTACCCTGATATAGACAGGGGGGCCTACTGTCACAGATTCTTTGATCTACATTTCTAAAAGAAAAGCAATTTTTGAGGGGTTAACAATTTCCTTTTATCAAGCACATATATCATTTACCAATAGAGGAAAATACAAGAAAAGCCATAAAGACCATCAGACAGGCTTTCAGCTATCTGATAAGCAATACACATATTACAAATCAACAGACAGGTCCAATTGTTTGAGCATAGTTACCAGAGAGGGAAGCACCAATATCTGGGTTTTCCGAGCCAGGAGGCTCCTTAACAGCTTCCCAGAGTCTCATCTGGCCAAACAAAACAGTACAAGTCAGTTAAGCCCCAAAGTAAAACTCAACTCAGAGTATTTATACATTTTTTAGAGCTGAGGCCATCATAACCCTTCAGAAAGAATGTCTCATTAGAAATTTTAAAAAAAGTTGTGGACCTTCCTACAAATCTTCCCTAATCAAAATCCCCTTAATGGGTAGAATCATTAATGGTTGGGGAAGATCTTTAATCAACTTAAAATAATTAACAATACAAATACATATAATGTTTCTAGTTAGAGACTCTTGTTTCTGTACTTTACTTCTAAGAAATACTGTTGGTTGATAAAAGCAAAATTCAATCAGAGGCACTAGACTATCTGAACACAAAAATAGCAAAGTATCTTACTTTGCCATCACACCTCCAAATTTACAACAAAGTTTTCATGTCAATTTCTTTTTTCCTCTCATTTTTTTCTGCCATTCCTCCCTCACCCACCCTAGAGATGGCTATCATTTGGCACAAATACATGTGTATGCATGTTAATATATAGCATAAGTAATATATAATATATATTGACATATAGGAATAATATAAATAGGTATATGTATGTATAAATGAGTGTGCACATGTGTATCTGTGTGTATGTATATATATATATATATATATATATATATATATATATATATATATATATATGATTCTATTCATACTTTTTTCCCCTAGTTATTTCTACGGATACAGATAGCATCTCTCTTGATATGTCCTTTATTTTTAATATGTGTATTTATAATAGTGAAAATGAGTTAGTTGCTCAAGGTCATCCTTAAAAGAATATTGCTGTTATTGTATACAGTGATCTCTTGATTCTGATCACTTCATTCTTCATCCTTTTGTGCAAATCTTTCCATGCTAAGACCAATGAGCTCATCATTTCTTATAGCACAATAGTTTTCCATCAAAAACGACATATACTGCAACTTGTTTATCTATTTTTCTACTGATGGGGATCCCTGCAATTTCCAGTTATTTGCCACCATGAAGAGAGATAATATAACCACCTTATAGACATTTAAAATTATAATTGCTCTCTGTGAATTTTCCTCCGTATATTTGTGCAATTACATATGAACGTACATTTGTACAATTCTATATTTTTTGTAAAAAAATACTTTAACCATTGCTTCAGTATTGATCATGGACAGCTCTTTAACCTGAGAGTTTCCCCTTGGTAGTGCTTTCCTCTACTTCCTCATAAAGATCATAATAATCACACATTTATTTAATGTTTTATGATATGAAGCTATAAGTTCTGTAATTAAAGCAACCTATCCTAGAATGAAAAAGAAATGATAAAACTCACTTTCTCTCCTTTGCAGAAGTGGAGGAATAACAATTTAAAATATAACATATTCAGTCAATGTCACTTGCCCAAATCATACTTAGAGAGTAGATTCATAGATTGTTAGAGTTAAAAGAGAACATTATGATTATTTATTTCAGCTCTCTCACTTTTTTTGGAAATTATTTTTAAATATATTGAATTTGAGAAAGATTTATAAAAAGGGCACAATTTATTTTACATAAAATCATGTAAAATGAGGCATAAATGGATAATTTCAATGACATTCAATGAAAAAGCTTTTGTACTAAATTTAAAATGTAGCCAAGAACTGAAGGAAAACAGAAATTTGAAAAAAAAAAACACAGTTTCTCAAACACAAGTGTCATATCTCAAATATATAACGAACTTTGGTAAATGAGTCATTCACTAAATGATAAATTGTCAAAGCATATGAAGAGACAGCTTTTAGGTAAAGAAACAAAAAAACAATTTTTAATTATATGAAAAAGTTGTAAATTCCCATTGATTAGAGAAAAGCAAATTAAAACAAACTTGAGATATTATTTTACATCTATCAGATCAGGTAAAACTATTGAAGGGGAATGCAACAAATGTTCAAGGAGATATGAATAAATTAGGACACTGATTTATTGTTGATGGAACTGTCAACTGAGCCAATCATTTTGGGGAGCAATCTAGAATTATGCACAAAGAGTTATCAAACTGTCTATACCCTTTAATACAGCAATATTGATGCTAGGTAAATTTCCAAAGATGATTAGGGAAAAGGGAAGAGCTTATGTGTTCTAAAATATTTATAGCAGCTTTCTTGTGAGACAGTCCATCAATTGGGAAATGCCTGAATAAATTGTGGTATATGATTATGATACAATACCATAGTTCTACAAGAAATGATGAGCTTACTGATCTTGGAAAAGCATGAATAAGTTTCTTTGAAAAAGGAAGAGTGAAATGAATAGAAAAAGAGAATATCATATACAGTAACAGCAGTATTGTTTCAAGAAAAATTTTAAGTGAATAAGCCATTTTGATGGTTATAGATTCACAGATTAACAAAAAGTACATATGAAGGAAGACTCTGCACTCAAAGAAAGAATTGATAAATGTAAATATATATATATATATATATAATGATTTCACGTGTGTGTGTGTGTGTGTGTGTGTGTGTGTGTGTGTGTGATGCTATCCCTCTCTAGGGCAGGGGAGAAGGAAGAAAAAAATAAGTTTAAGTGGCAACTTAATTAAATATTTAAAAGATAGCAAGTTGTACATAATAGATTTTCAGTTTCAGGTATATCATTATTTTTTATTATACTATGTTATAGTAATGCTTATTTTACTCCATAAATTGAAAATAAAATAAATAAGAATTTAAAAGCAAATACATTTATCATTTTAGGCCTCCCTTGAGTCTTCTGTATCACTGTAAAATTTTCTATTCAGGTCTCTTCTTTTCATCAAGAATTCCTGAAAGTTCTTTATTTCATTAAATATTAATTTATTCTCTATTAAAGAATTACACAAATTTTTCCTGGGTGTGTTATCCTTCTTTATAATCCTACCTCCTTTGCCTTTGGGAATATCATTTCCTAAGTCTTCTGTTCCATGACTGGGGAAGTTTCTAAATATTGTGTGATCCTGATTGTGGTTCCATGATAATTAAATAATTTCTTTCTGGCAACTTGAAGTATTTCTTCTTTGACCAGGGATTTCTAGAATTTGGCTATAATATTCCTTGCAGTTCTCACTTTGGTATCTCTTGCAGGATGTGA
>JAJHZJ010000139.1:4273079-4438230 GCA_023548195.1 Bettongia penicillata ogilbyi
CAGTTACAGTTTACCATCTTGATTTCTGGAAGTTGAAGTAGGTGACTTTCAAACATTTAGTCTATAGACTGATAGCCCCAGGAGTAGCTGCTGCAGCTTTCATGGACCCTGTGCTTTTCTGTTACCCAATGCTGCTGGACTCCCATCCTGTGCTAAGCAGTTTGGGAATCCCAACTACTGCTAGAGATTCAGCCTGCCAGTGGCCATTCTCATTACAGCATGGTCACACCTGTGCTAGTGCCTGCACATGCTCTGTGCTCTCCCAGCCTGGTGTAACACAGCCTTTCCTTAGATCCTTCACTGTGCTGGGTTGGATATCTGCCACATTTTCTCTCCCAGGGGACTCTGCCACTAAAAAATTCGTTCAGATTCCCTTCTTAGAGGTATCTAAGGGAATTTGTAGATGAGTATAGGGGGTACCTACTTTCACTCCACCATCTTGGCTCTGCCTCCTTCAAATCACTTTTAAATGTATTTTGTACATACTTGTGTGTGCACATCCCCTCCCCCCCCACGCCGAAGAATGCAAGATCCTTTAGAAGGATTGTATCATTTTGTCTTTTTATTTCCAGTAGCTAGCACAATGCCAAATTAATAGGAAACACTTGATTAGTGAGGATTGATGGGCTGATGGTCAGCCATTAACCATAGTAGGTGTTGGTATCTAGGAGCCTCTGTGCCTTTGTTCTGATCTTCTAAAAAACAATATTGGGCTAGGTAAACATTAATGCCTTTTCTAGTTTGAGCCTTCCATAATTTTGATGTTAGGGAGGGAGTGGTATGGGAATAGAAGGGGCCTCACTGCATTGTGGGTACAATAGGAAGAGTGCAGAATTTGAAGTTAAAAGTTTTGAATTGTGTCTCTGTTGCTACCTTCTCCACCTTGGGAAAATATGCCAGTTTACCTTTTCGGTATTCTCACTTCAAACTTACTAGGAAGGAAAGGTGAAGGTTAACATCCCTTAAGTTTCTGAATCTACAGTTTGGTGACTCTAATGTAGTTATAAGAACACTCAGTCTACAATCAGAAGTTCTGGCTTCTGATACTAAATCTGCTATTTAATGATCTCTGTGACCTCAGAATTTTCCACATTTGGGCCTCAGTTTCTTTGTCTATAAACTAGGGATGTACTAAATGATTTCTAAGTTCTCTTCTGCTTCTAAGTCCTATGACCTTGTGAAGGATTTATTGTTTTTTCCCACCTGACTTTCAATTTCTCCCACACTCTACAAGGGGCTGATTTGTAAGATTCTGAAGTGGTATCTACATATGAGCATTACACTGCAATCAGAATGAGAAAGGACAGAAGGAAATTGAGTTTTCTCTAGTTCTGTTGTTTTATTTAGACTTCCAATGCCTTAAATAATCTAAACACCTCTATATCACAAAGGAATCTAAGCTACCATGCCATCTACCAAACCAAAATAATTTACCAGTGTACATTTACATACAGATGTGAGAATGTATGTGATTAGGCTCATGCCTACTTTTGGATAGAGAAAAAATTGGACCTGAAAGTCAATGGCAGTTTCCTTCAGAAGTTGCTTTCTATTGTATTCCAAATATTTCCTTATTCTTCCTAATTCCTTACCTACTTCCTTTATAAAGATATTTATTCTGTCTCATCTAAAGACACCTTTGTCAAGCTTGAGAATGAGCTTTTAAAAATATTTGTTTTAAGAGGCAATTGCAATGTAATGCAAAAAGAACTGAATTTTGAGTCAGAAAACTTGGACTTAAATCCTACTGCCGCTCTGGCAATCTGTTCGTTTTATTTTATTTTTAATTTATTGACTAAAACAAGCATTTCTATAACATACTATAATAAAAGAAATGATTGCACTTGAAATTGCAATCTATTATGTATACCTTGTTATTCCTTTGAAATATAATAATATGTAATATATTAAATATATAATGAAACTTTAATGTAAATTTCTTGTTTTCTTCTCTCCCCCTCACCTGTCCTAGATATGGCTAACATCAGACATAGACATATGTCTATCCATATATGTGTGTCTATATATAGTTACATACATACACACATACATACATAGAAAAATATATGCATAAAATCATCCCATACATACTTTTATTTATTTATTTCTCTGAATGCAGATAGTGGCCTCCTTTATATGCTCATTTAAGTTAATTTGCCTATTTTTAATGTCAAAATGACTTGAGAATCAGGTTTCTCATCTGGAAAATCACAGAAATAATGTTGCTGCTACCTCCCTCCCGGGTTTAAAACCAAATGGGATAATAAATAAGTGGAAGCTACTCTTAGGATCTGAATAATTCAATTTCCATGGAACACTTTAAAAACACAACAAAACATGGATACTTTGTGGAATTGCTCAGATTAGATTCAAATTAATTGTTTTATGAGGTGGTTTTTATATGTAGAAATACATACCCTTAAGTAACTGACCTCATTCTCAATTTCTTCACCTTTACATAACCTGGATCTCATAGTCTTCAAAGCTCTGGAGTCTTCTATTGGGTTCTGACTTACTTAATGGTCTCTTGCAAAAGTTACATTCTGTCTCTTTGGTTTTTTATTATTATCCTCACTTGGAATTTTTTATTGGAAATCTATGAATATAGGGCTCTCTAGACATATATATTTGGAGACAGAGACAGAGACAGACAGAGAGAGAGAGAGAGAGAGAGAGAGAGAGAGAGAGAGAGAGAGAGAGAGAGAGAGAGAGAGACTGGGGGGGGAGGGAGATCATGTGCAGGTTTCCCCAAATGTGGATATAGGGTTTCAGGTTCTTATGCAAGTAATCAAGGTAACAAATACATGTCTGCTGCAGGACAATCTTTATTTTGCTCCACAAAAATATGTGTTCATAGGGTCAAGGACTGAAAATAGACATTAAGCAGATTCAGAAGATGAATATATACTCTATTCACAGTGCCTTTCAGAAAAGAACCCAAATTGGAGTTGCAAGCAAAGAAATGCTTTTACATTTCCATGAAATGACTTTTTGTCACATACACACACACACACACACACATATATATATTCATGTATGTGCACACACACACATGCATACAAACATGCATACTTTGGTTCCCATGTGATCCTGTCTGAAGGTAACCTTTGACATTTCAGGTAGAGAGGGAATGAATGTCTTCTTTTCACTACTGAGGATTCCCACTCCCCAGTTGTACTCTGGAAAGAAGTATTAGGGAAAAGGAAGAGAAGAACTAGTAATGAATTATTGTCTCTCCTTTATAGGCCAGTACAGAAGAGTGGTTCCTTTGATGAGTCTATGTTCCTAAAAATTGGCAGGGGAGGGGTTATGTGGAATGGAAGCTTAGCCATGGAAATTCAATGAGACAACTATCATCTGTCATCTTAACAGGATGTTAAAGGGCATACCTACACTAGAGAGAGAGAAGTGTGGACAATTAAGTGTTTCAAAAAAAAAAGTTCACTTCTCCCTATACTCATCTAATGAAGGGATTGGAATGAAATTACCTTGAAGGTGTTTCCCATATCTAAAGGCTATAATTATATGATAATTTGGGACAGCAGTGAGAATATCTACATTTAATTTATACAGTTGCTGAAAACAAGCAATTTTATCAAAGCATTCATCTATTAAGTACTCTAGAGGTTCAGCAATTCCCAGCCAACTTCTCAGGTAATAGTTTTCCCTAAGATCAATTTCAGGTTTCTATAGTAGCACCTTCTGTTCACTTGGCCTTCACTTTAGTCAACAGGAGATTCAAAGTAATGCAGTCAAATTCTCAGGCCTATTCTACTTGTACATGGGATAATAGTGGCGGTTTTGAACTCTGCTCCATTGAAATAACAGTTTTCAAAGCTAAATTAGAATGAAAGTAAATTGTTTATTTTAAGAAAAAAAAACTCTTTGAAGAATCCATTGAACCTTTATAACAAACAACATTTTTCTATATACCACTTTCTAAAGATTTTGCTGAAACTCTCATCTGTCATGAACTAGAAAACATGAGAACATTAGACAGAAAGCTGAGCTTTGTCTACTGATAATGAACCCATTTGCAATGTCAATTTCCAATAATGTTGGTCATAGAGTACATTGAAATACCACTTCCTTTCCAACAAACATGTATAATGGTGAAGTACTTTGGCAGAAGTATATGCTGCAGAAATACTGGTTAGAGCCAACAACCCTAAAAATTAGGCTGATTTACTTCTGACTTTAGCTGCCTCCCTATCAGCTCTTGGCAGACATTGTCTCTTTAAACAACGATGCTGCCATATGTTCAGTAATTCATCATTTGGCAGACTGAATCCTATTAGTATAGCATCCATTTCAATTTTTTTTTAAGCGATCACCTGTGCTATAGACCCACATGCTTATGATTTATCAAGGAGATCTCTAATGTCATTATCAACTTTATCTAATACCCCTAAATGTCTGTGCATAAAACTTCATATTTACTAGGCCCTTATCCAAAGTAGAGATCATTTCTAGATTCCAATGTGACACAATAATGTACTAGCCAAAAATAAAATTATAAACACATTAAACAGGAAAGAGAGCAATTATTATATACTGTTTTGCTTTGAATAAAATACTTCTGCAGGAAGCATTTCAGACTGTGAAATTCTTTATCAAAAGTCATATTATCAATTTTGTTTTTATTCTTTTTTTCCAGATCTGTAATTTCTTTCATCATTGTGAAAGAATTCCAGAGTGGAAATTTTCTTTACTCATAGAGATTTAAGATTAACCTATAATTTATAGCTTTTGAGAATTCCCTGAGTCACTGAGAGTTCACGTGACTTGCCCATGGTCACATAACTCTGGTATGTGTCATAAGAAAGATTTAAATATATTTTTTCCTGGCTCTTAGTTCAGGCTGCTATCTATTATGCTTGTAGTCTCTAAACTTTTTTTAATGGTGTACCTTATCAGAAAAAAGAATGAGTATGCAATCCCTATATGTATGGCTAATACACACACACACACACACACACACACACATTGTTCCAAAAGTCTTAGTTCAACTTTAAGCACTAGACACCTTGTATATCTTCCAGTGAGCTAACACATTTGCCCCATTACAAAATTAATGCACCCAAAAAATTGAAACGTTTAAGATTAATACAAAAGATGTATTTTTAGATATCATTTATTAACAGTATATCATTTTATTACTAATAATTTAAAGCTGAGTATGATGGTACATAATTTGAATTGCTGTTACCAGCAAGACTGAAGCTGGTGGATCACTTCAGCTCAAAAGTTCTGAGCTGCATTGTGCTAAGTTGTTTGTGTGTCTTCACTAAACTTGGCACCAGTATGGTAAGCTCAAGGAAGCTAAAGGGTACAAGAATGCATAAATCATCCTTACAAAATCCAATTATAAATTGAAGCAAAGTACCTGAAATGGTGAAGCAATGAGGTCTGATCAGATGAATAGCAGCTCTAACCAGCCTGAGTGATAAAGACATGCTCGTGCTCAAAATAATATTAATATTAATGACATGAAAATAGCAATTAAATATATATATAATTATATTTTGAAAATTGACTTAATAATTTGCAATATAGTGATTCAAAGATCAAATTTTAACTTGTTCATGATAACACTAGGTTTTTATTAGTGTGGCAGATGAAATGTGAAAAATTTACAGCCTATATTCAGCAGAATGTACCAAACAAAATTAAAATAATGAAGGAACAGATAGGTGAAAAAATATTCTTTTAATCTCTAAATCATTATACTCATTTTTTCTTACTTTTTCAAAAAAAGAAAATGTGAACAAAAAAGAATTAAAAATTTAACTAGATAGATAAATGAGAAGTTAAACAGTTTTTAGTTGCTAATAGTACCACCTTCTTTAAAGAAATAGTAGAAAATTTCTTCAGTTTTTTATACTCTACTCATCCTACTTCTGTGGCTTTAAAATTATTTCTTATTTGTTTCACATTTAGTTATATGTATATATAGTATGTTACATACATATATATATATATATACATATATATATATATTATTTTACCAGTAGAATATTCTTCTTGAGGGCAGGCACTGTTTTGCTTTTATCTTTTCATTTACAAATGCCTAGTATACACAATAGGCACTTAATAAATGCTCCTAGAATTGGCTTATCATTCTTTGTAAATTATCATACACAGCTTTTACTTATACTCCTATATTGAGAAATGATTGGTTGTGAAGGCCAGGGAATAATTGGTTCTATCCAGTTTTTACAACACAGAACTGAAAGCAATCATATAACCTGATCTTTGTCATATAACAATGCTGGAAAGGTAGGTATGGGAATATAAATAAGAAGAGAGATGACATTGCTAGTTATAGGAGCAATTTCCTAGAACATATACCTCTCCCCCACACACCAAAAGTCATGCTCTAGTATTCCTTAAAAGATAATGAAACCATCTTCTATACTTCATTGACTCAGGGGACTGAAGCTATTGACATCAATTTCAGATGATCCAAGAACAAAATTGTCATGAGTTACTCTCAACTTCTCTCTCATGCTTGGTGAATATGGTTAGCTGAAGTAAAGGAATTTAGCTCAGTTTAAATCAATTCAGTGTTCCTTTTGCCTGCCCTTGTTAAATATCTTTCTGATGATATGGTTAAGTCAGTCTCCATTTGTTGATTGCTGAGTTAATTATGAGTTTCTCATCTTATTCTAGTATTGAACCTAAACTATAATATTGAACCTAATATTGAAACTAAAATGAGAGGAACAGTCTAAGTCTGGCCCAACCCAAAACTGGTGCCAAAGCAGGAACAGACAAGTAGAGGGTAGGGATGGTTTCACCTTCTGCATTGTAATAGGAGTAGAGTAATAAGGGCTAACTTACTTGAACCATCCTATGCTAGGCATTTTTGTTTGTTTGTTTGTTTTTTGTTTTATTTTTGAGTTTTAAAATCAACTTGACCTAGAACATAGAGAACTGGCTTTGGAGTTAAAAACATATATTCTTCTAGCATATACTGGCTGTATAACCCTCAGAAAATCACTTAACCTCTCATTAGGTAATAAGCCAAAACTCGAAACTGCAGAAAAGTTGCTAGCCTGAATCTATAGAGTGAGTTTCCTTATCCAGGAGTTCCTTATACCAGTGGAAATGATGAGTTCAGGGTGCACCCTAAGAATGTTGGAGTGCCATATGACATGATGAGGAATAGATATGTTCATCCTGTCATCTTGAATGAATTCACCTGGACAATCTCCAAGTTAAAGAAAAGTATCTATTGGGATGATGCAACCCACCTGGCCTGCTCCCATGTAGGAGAGACAGAACATAGGTGGTAGACCCCACTCTCCTAAAGGAGCAGAGTGGCCCCTGCTTCCCCTAAGAAGCAAAGCCAGTTAGACAGATTGAAGGCATGGTTTGAATATAATTTTATGGAATAGGGGAAAAGGAGACAAAAGAATGGGAAATGCCTGGGAGGATAGTTACCTTTATCATACAGATAAGCAAAAAGAATAGGTAAGGGGAGGGGAAGAGTTGCTCTGGAACTGGGCTTGCTTTATGAAAGCACACAGGTTAGTCGCCAGTGTGGGGTTTCAACATGTAGTCTCCTTGGATCGCTTTTCCGGCTAGTCACATTCTGCCTCTTTATACCATATCTCACATCGTGCATCCTGCTTGCTTCATCTGACTCAAGCACTCCTATTTATCTCATCAAAACCACAGGTCTAGTCTTTATACTTTGCTTCCCTGTGACTCAACGGTTAGTAAAAAAGTGCTTATAAGTGATCTTTATAAAGGCATTTAAAAGTACTATAGCTACTTTGGACTCCATTCTATTTTATAAACAAGGACAACACTAGGGTAAATGGTGAAGGAGGCATTAGTCTTCTGTCACCTCAGACTTCTTTCTTTGTACCTTCCAGCAAAATCTGAATCTCACCCTTATTACATCCTTCCCAAAGGAAAACATATAGTGCCAGCCAGTTTTACTTTAGGGTCATTTAAAGACAATATGCTATTTCTCCCTAGGGCATTTGCATTTTAAACTTTGTTTATAATTAACTAATGAAAGGTTTTGTCCTCTGGTAAAGGCAATTTGAATTACTGGAGGAGGAGAAGTTTTACTGGGGGGGGGGAATCTTTCCAGGTACCCACAAAATTAAAATAAGTTTATCTAAAACTAGCTTTGTTTGGTAAACAGTATCAATTGAAGCTTGAAAACTTGAATAGCAAGGTGACATGTTTCTAGAAGACAAGATCATGGTAGATAATAATTATGGAGCCACTAAGAGGAAGATGAAACTGTTCTACGCACTATGCTTTGAGGACAATGCATTTTTTCTTAAAATCTTATATTTATTTATTTATTTAACTTTTTACGTTCATTTTCACAAAATTTTGGGTTCCAAATTTTCCCCTCATTTATCCCCTCCCCCCACCCCAATACCCCAAGCACTCTAATTTTCCCTGTCACCAATCTGCCCTCTCTTCTATCATCCCTCCCTTCTCTTCTTCCCATCTTCTCTTTTGTCCTGTAGGGCCAGATGACTTTCTATTCCCCATTAACTGTATGTCTTATTTCCTAGTAGCAACAATAATGCTCAACAGTTGTTCCTAAAACTTTGAGTTCCAAATTCTCCCCATCCCTCCCTCCCCACCCATTCCCTTTGGGAAGGCAGGCCATTCAATATAGGCCATATCTGTGTAGTTTTGCAAATGACTTCGATAACAGTCATGTTGTATAAGAATAACTGTATTTCCCTCCATCCTATTCTGCCCCCCATTGTTTCTATTCTGTCTTTTGATCCTGTACCTCCCCAAGAGTGTTGACCTCAAATTTCTCCCTTCTTTCATTGCCCTCCTTTCCGTCATCCCTCCCTCCCTGCTTATCTCCTTCTTCCCCATTTTTCTGTACTGTAAGATAGGTTTTCATACCAAAATGAGTGTGCATTTTACTCCTTCCTTTAGTCGAATATGATGAGGGTAAACTTGATGTTTTTTTCTCAGCTCTCCTCTTTTTCCCTCCACTAAAAAGTTTCCTGCTTGCCTCTTGAATGAGATATAATTAACTCCATTCCATTTCTCCCTCCCTCCTCCCACTACATTTCTCTCTCACCATTTACCTTAATTTCTCTTAAGATATAATCCCATCCCATTCAATTCACTTTGTGCTCTCTGTCTCTGTGCGTGCATGCTTGTGTGTATGTGTGTGTGCATGCACACATGTACATGTGTGTGTGCATGTGTGTGTGTGTACATCTGTGTGTGGTCCCACCAGCTACCCAGATACTGAAAGGTTTTAAGAGTTACAGATATTGTCTTTCCATGTAGGAATGTAAACAGTTCACTTATGGTAAGTCCCTTAAGACTTCTCTTTGTTGTTTACTTTTTCATGCTTCTTCTCATTCTTGTGTTTGAAAGCCAAATTTTCTTTACAGCTCTGGTCTTTTCATCAAGAATGCTTAAAAGTCCTCTATTTCATTGAAAGACCATAATTTCCCCTGAAGTATTATACTCAGTTTTGGTGGGTAGGTCATTCTTGGTTTGAGTCCTCGTTCCTTTGACTTCTGGAATATCCTATTCCACGCCCTTGGATACCTTAATGTAGAAGCTGCTACACCTTGAGTTATCCTGATTGTATTTCCACAATACTGGAATTGTTTCTTTCTAGCTGTTTGGAATATTTTCTCCTTGACCTGGGAACTCTGGAATTTGGCCACAATGTTCCTAGGAGTTTCTCTTTTTGGATCTCTTTCAGGTGTTGATCAATGGATTCCTTCAATACTTATTTTGCTCTCTGGTTCTAGAATCTCAGGGCAGTTTTCCTTGATAATTTCATGAAAGATGACATCTAGGCTCTTTTTTTGATCATGGCTTTCAGGTCATCCCATAATTTTTAAATTGTCACTCCTGGATCTATTTTTCAGGTCAGTTGTTTTTCCCATGAGATATTTCACATTCTCTTCCATTTTTTCATTCTTTTGGTTTTGTTTTATGATTTCTTGTTTTCTTAAAAAGTCATTAGACTCCATCTATTCTGTTCTAATCTTTAGAGAACTATTTTCCTCAGTGAGCTTTTGAACCTCTTTTTCCATTTGGCTAATTTTGGTTTTGAAAGCATTCTTCTCCTCATTGGCTTTTTGAACCTCTTTTGCCAATTGCATGAGCCTATTTGTCAAGGTGTTATTTTCTTCAGCATTTTTTTGGGTCTCCTTTAGCAAGGTATTGACTCGTTTTTCATGCTTTTCTTGCATCTCTCTCATTTCTCTTCCCAGTTTTTCCTCCACCTGTCTAACTTGATTTTCAAAATCTTTTTTGAGCTCTTCCATGGCCTGAGCCCACTGGACATCCACCTCGGATGTCTGGGATAGAGAGGTCCCGACCTCCACATCTTTCTCCGATGGCAGTCATTCTACTTCGTCATCAGAAATGAAGGGGGGAAGGAACATCTCTTCCCCAATTAAGTAGCTCTCTATGCTCTTATTCTGCTTCCTTTTTCTGGGCATTTTCCTAGCCAGTTACCTGACTTCTGAGATTCCTCTCCACCCCTGCCTATATCTGCCCAGCTAGTGCTTGGGGTCTGAGATTCATATGCTGCTTCCCAGTCTCAGGGCTTTCTGTGGCCGGAGTGGCTGCTATTCAATGTGAGCTTAAGTTCTGGTGCTGGTGTGGGGGCAGGGCCTCCTCCCAGCCTCAGTTCCCTCAGGGGCTTTATGCAGAGACCTGAACTTCTGCCTGCTGCTCGGGGAGTCCCAGGCTGCTGCTGCCTCTGCCCCTGTCTCTGCCGCTGCCGCTACCTCTGCCGCTCTGTCTGCCACTGCCTTCTGAGGGGGCCTGAGTCACAGAGACACCCCGCTCCCCTCTTGGCCATCCCAAACATCTCTCTCACTGACCTGTAGCATCTGTTGGTGGAGGGATCTTCCTGGCAGCCGGAGGTTCTGTCCCTGAAGCCTGCTCGAATCTGCTCCTCTGAGGCCCTGACCAGGGTAGCACTGGGGTGGGCCCCTCTTTCCGGGGCATGACGGACCCCTGGGGATCGCTCTCCAGGGCTCTCTGGAATGGAAATCTCTTCCACTGTGTTTCTGTGTTTCTGTGCGCCTTGCATTTACTGTGTGTGTGTGTTTTCATTTTCACATATGTAAAGAAGAGAATCAATAGCAGAAAATCTTACCAAAACAACTCAAAAAAAAAAAAAAAACTAAACTCAGTTCATTGCTAAAAGTACAGGGTTACAGTGGTATCTGGAACTGATGAGATTTAGGGATGCTGGGCACCCCAAAATATCAATTCTCGGGGTCCTGCTCAAATGAATTCGACTCGTCTTCTTAAAGCCAAAGAAAAACAAGGTTTATTGAAGATTCACCACCTTGGGTTGGGTCTTAAGGAGCCTAAGTATTTGTGACGCTTGTATTCACAAGTGGGTCAGATAGAATCCCAGCTAGACAGAGTCTGAGCTGGATTGAATCTGAGTGCCTTCATGGAAGCAGAACTTAAATACAGAAAATACCATAGGAGGAATCTGTGGGTGGTCTGGTAGTCTAGGGTGATGGGAGGAGGGGTTTGGGGAGGATCCTGAGGAGTCAAGACTAGCCAAGAGTTCAAAACAGCTGGAGGCATTCAGGAGATATCAGACAATGGAGGGCTTGGGTGGGAAGCAGGTGGAGCAATCCAGAGATCCTGATAGAGGTGGTGTGGGAATGAATACAGAACTTGATGTGAGTAGTCAGCAGCCTGGGGAATGGGATTTTAATGGGATCAAGGGTGGGGGGTGCAACAGAAACCTGAGCATAGGGATTATGGAAAGCCCATGGGCTTCCTGAGATTGCTGAAACAAATGGGAAGATTAGATTTGAGTAAGAAAGGCCAGATTAAGTGAGAAGATTTAAAGGGAGCTAAAGGAGGCTCCCAGAGTCTGTATCCCATCAGAGGCACTAATTCTGGAACTCCTAATTAAATTTACCATTTTGGTCTAGATATGCCAATGGGCTGAGAAGAGAATTACAATTATCTATCAGTTGTTTAAATGTCATTAATAGGTATAGCAACCAAACAGACTGACTGGGCTCAAAATTAAAATTAGGATAATTCTTGAAACAATTCAGCTTTGTTAACCTCTTCTCCACAGATTAAAATTTTTAATTTTTTTCTCTAGTACCTGATTTCCAAGTATTTAACTGCTAAATGAAGATTTAATTTTATTATTGGAAACAATTTTCTTTGAGCACCATTATAGACCCTGCCATACTGTAGATGGTCAATATACCTTAATGTAATAAAATTTTGAATGGATGGATGGATAGATGGTTGGAGGGATAGAAAGTAAGAAGTATTATTAAAATAAAATCATTTATTACTTTAAGATTGATTTAAAAGATGCAAATTGATGTGCTTAATAAAATATAACTGCAATAATAAATTCATGACCTATTTTCTAACTCTCCAGTCTATGATTCTCATGTTATGGCCTAAAATTGTCACTCTTTTTAAATGGAATGACAAAAACATTGATAACTTCTGCTTTTCTGGTAAGGTAGGGTGTGAAATGTGCTGGATGATATGACCATATTAGATCTCAGAAGCTTCTGTAGTTGACTCTCACTCAGTGTTTGGAAAGAAATTGTGATCACTTTGTGATGTAAGCCACAATTGGTTTTCTTGCCAGCCCCTGCTCTGGAAACAACTGTTGCAGTGAGCACAGAATAAGGGTTATAGATTTAGAGCTAGAAAGGACCCTACAAGTCATTAAGTATGCCCCCTCATTTTGAGGATGAGGAAATTGGAGGAGTATAAATTAAGTGATTTATGCCATACATAGAGTGAGAGTCTGGATTTTGAACTCAGATTTTCTTGATGCCAAGTCCAAATTTTTACCCACTACACCCTACTAACTATGGTAATTATCCTAGGATACTTGTTACATTTGTAATAAAATAAAATATCTTTATCTGCATTTCATCCTCTACCCCAATCTAGTTAAACAAATTTGACAGCCATTTCCTAACAACAATATCTCTAAACAGACAAATGCAGTTAACATCACCTTTCCAGTAACTGGATAACTTCTTCTACTTTCTCATATGAATATTTTATAATGAAAGACAGAGGCTCTTAATCTATCATGTGAATGTAAAATGGCATTCAATGTTATCTCAAGGAAAGGATGAGGATAAATGCAGTGGGGAGGGACTGGGTAGTAGAAGAAAGGAGAAATGATAAGGAGATGGGAAAGAGCCATAAAGTCCATTTCTATCTGGCAATTATAACTCCCTTTTGTTGCATAACTTTCTGGAATATTAATCACTTAATCCTAGAGTTTAAATTCTTCTCAAAATAAAACATTAAGAAACAGAGGTAATGTACCCTTTTAATGTTTTTTTCACATATGATTACAGCAAGTATCAATGAGCTAACTCTTAGCAACAGTGCTGCTTCCTTGCATTTTACAGTGTTTAATGTTCAGTAATTAAAATATAGTCATTCAATTCAGGCAGATCTCAATTATAACTTAACCCATGATACTGATGAATCATCTTTTTTTTAAAATTATTTTTAATTTGTCTCTAGGATAAGCCTCTGTGGCAATTACACATTAATTTGAACACATTTGTCCAGGTTTTTTGTTTTTTTTTAAGTGTTCAGATAACATCAATTGTGAATGGATAAAAATTCCTTCTTTACTTGACATCATTTTCTCCCATTCCAAGCATCCAACTTAATTGCCTAAACTGGTTCAATTTCTTTTGTATATTCACAACTGATTTGCCCTGTTTGATTCTTCCACACATTCCTATTTATTGCTGTTTGAGAAAGTTCAATGTCCTTTATAAAAATAATGTCTAAGGGGCAGACTCAAGATGGTATAGTAAAAATATGGACAGGCTCTAGCTCTCCCCCCAAAACCCTTGAAATACCTGTAAAAAATGACTTGAAACAAATTCTAAAACAACAGAAATCACAAAATGACAGAGTAAAATGGATTTCCAGCCCAACAAAAAACTGGAACACTGATAAGAAGGGTCTATTACAGACTTCAAGCAGAACTCAGTCCAGGTTGGGTCACACTGGCATGGATGAGACTAGAGCAGGTTCAGGGCACTAAATCATGGGAAACTACTGTGGTTTCCCGATTTTCCAACCCACACATGCAAAAGACAGCTTTAAAGGCCAGTGAGAAAACTCTCTAACCTGAGTGAGCAAGGGAACATGATCAGGCCCTAGCCCCAGCTTCAGTCCCAAGGTGGCAGCAGCCACTTCCTCAGCAGCTGTTGCTCTCTCCCTCTACAGATAGTGGTGGAATCTAGCAGCTATTATGGGTTTCATTCCTGAGTGGTGGTCCTGGGGTGAGGAAGAGTGCTAGTGTGGCACAGCTGGTGGCAGCTGTGGAAAGGGAATCTTACTCAAAGTTCCAGGGCAGAAAAGAGTGCTTGTGATAGCTCACAGACCAGAGGGCAGGACAGGGGAGGAATACACACTACTCCCTTGATTACACCACTTAAGAGGAATTGCGAACTTACAGGTCCCTAGAGGCATCTCAGAGAACAGCTACACAAAACCTCTGAAACATGGGGTAGTATACCCTGCACTTGACAAACAGCTCAAAATTCAAGTGATTGACTGGGAATATACCACAAAAAGGGGAAAAATAAGACTATGGAAGTTACTGTATTGGTGGAAAAGGTATTTTCTTCCATCATTTCAGATGAGGAAGCTCCAACCATACAGGCAAAGGAAAACCAAAGTATACAACTGGAGGAAGACAGCAAGATCAAGGAATCAACATCCAACACTTCCAAAAAAATATATGAAATCGTCTCAGTCCGTGGAAGAGCATGAAAAGGATTTTGAAAATCAAATAAGAGAGGTGGAGGAAAAATTGAGAAAAAAAAATGAGTGACGTAAGAAAATCATGAAAAATGAGACAACAGCTTGCTAAAGGAGACTTACCTCAAAAAACACGATACCACTTATAAAAATAGACTAATCCAAATGGCAAAAGAGGTCCAAAATCAAATGACAAGAATGCCTTAGAAAGCAGGAGTGTCCAAATGGAAAAGGAGGTCCAAAAGTTACCTGATGAAAATGGCTCTTTAATAATTAGAGTGGACCAGATGAAAGCTATGACTATGAGAAATCCAGAAATTTTAAAATGAAACCAAAAGAATTTTTAAAAATAGATGACAATGCAAAATATCTTATCAGAAAAGCAACTGACTTTGAAAATAGATCCAAGAGAGAAAATCTAAAAATTATTGGTCTACCTGAAAACTAGGATTAAAAAAAAAAGCGTAGAGATCATTTTGCAAGAAACCATCAAGTAAACTGCCCTGATATTCTGGAACTAGAGGATAATATAGAAGTAGAAAGAATTCTTCAATCACCTCCTTAAAGAGACTACAAAAGGAAAACTCCTGGGAATATTTTAGCCAAATTCCAGAGTTGCCAAGTCAAGGAGAAAATATTACAAGCATCCAGAAAGAAACAATTTAAGTATTGTGCAAATACAATCAGCATAACACAGGATTTGGTAGCTTCTACATAAGGGATCAGAGGACTTGTAATATGATATTCCAGAGATGAAAGGAGGAAAAATGGAATTTCAATGACTTCTAAGCATTCTTGTTGAAAAGATCAGAGCTGAAAAGAAAATTTGATTTTGAAATACAAGACTGAAAAGAAGCATGAAAAGGTAAACAGAAAAGAGAAGCCATAAGGAACTCAAGTTGAACTGCTTACATTTCTGCATGGATAGATGATATTTGTAACTCATGAGACCTTTCTCCACATCAGGGTATTTAGAAGTTATGTGTGTGTATGTATATGTATGCATACCTATACGTATATACATATATGTATATATGTGTATGTGTATATGCATATGTATATATGTATGTATGTGCATGTGTGTATATATGTATAAGTAGATGTGTATAAATATGACTATAGATACACTCACAAACATGAACATATACATATGTATGTATGCACATGCATATTATATATTTGTATATATATATGTTTAGTCATATATGTACACAAAAGGGGAGCTGAATATGAAGAGAGAATACCTACAACATAAAATTTACTGTTGAGTGAAATGCACTAGGGGAAAGAGGAAAGGAGAGGTAGAATGTAGCAAATCATCTCACATAAGAGAAACAAGAAAGAACTTTTATAAGAGGGGACGAGGGGGGAGTTATGAAAGTCGATACATGAGCATTACTCTCATGGGATTTGGCTTAAGGAGGGAATAACACACACTCAGTTTGGTATGGAAATCTATTTTACCCTGCAGGAAGGCAAGGGGGAAGGAGATAGGAGAGGAAGACAATAGAATGGACAACAAATTGGGGAAAGGGATAATCAGAAACAAACACTATTGTGGGTGGACATGTCAAGGGACAGAATGGAATAAATGGAGGGCAGGACAGGACAGAGGGAAATGTGGTTAGTCTTTTGCAACATAACTGTTATGAAAGATTTTGCATGGTTGCTCATATACGATCTTTATCAAATTGCTTGCTTTCTCAATGAGATTGGGTGGGGATGGACAAAGGGAGAGAATATGCAACTCCAAGCTCTTAAAATAAATGTTAAAAATTGTTTTAGAATGCAACTGGAAGAAAAGATGTACAGGCAATGGGGTATAGAAATCTCTTTGCCCTACAAGAAAATAGAGAGGAAGAGGATGGAAGAAGGGAAGAGGTGATAGAAGTAAAGACAGACTTGGGAAAGGAGTGGATGTGGTGCACACTATACTGGGGTGGGGGAAGGGGAGAGATAGTGGGAGAAGTTAGGGATTCAAATTCTTGTGAAAGTGAATGTTGAAAACTGAAAAATAGATAAATATTATATTTAAAACAGTGTCTAAACTTTTTCACTCAATTATCATTGAAAAAGAAATTCTAGAAGTTGACTGAGGGCAGAAAGGGAAGATAATAAAAATATCACAATCCCATAAAATGTTTGTCACATTATAACATTGGAACAGAATATCATTTATATGTGTTAGAATCAAGTTTCTGGGACTATTCAGCAGTTGTCACTTTCTCATGTGCCGCAGAAGATATGGCTAGAGTGTATCAAGGGTGGGGTCACTGGTTGCATCCAGTTTGTGATTCTGTGACATGTATGACAGTCATTGGTACAATTCTGGTAAAGAAGTTCATAAACTAAGCTATAGGAGGAGATGTGAAAAACTGATAGAGGAAAGGGCTATTTTCCTTTCTCTTCCATGTGACAAAGGAATTTCCTAACATCTAAAAGAGAAGAAAGGTCATTAAATATACAAAACTTTGTTATTTAATTAAATATTTGCAATAGAATATTACTTACAGAATGTTGTTATCCAAAGTACTTGTCAGCATATTTCAAATTCTTGTCAGATTACTAAGAATAGTTTAATAAAAACCAATATTTATTTAGCATGAAACTTGAGTGGGAATGTTTTCTTTTTTTTAATAGTCCATATTAAGAATGGTTTATATTATTAGGACTTAGAGCCATCACATCTATTTTTAAATAACAAGATAGAAACTTAAAACTATTAACATCACTGAAAAAAGAAATATCTTTCTACTTCAATGGCACCACTATTCTTAAATATTATAGGTCTAATTCTAATTTCTTATATTAAAACAAGGTTATGGAGAAGGGTAGTCAAAATATTTTTTTAAAAATATTTATTTATTTATTTAACTTTCTACATTCGTTTTCACAAAATTTTGGGTTCCAAATTTTCTCCCATTTTATCCCCACCCCCACCGCAATACACCAAGCAATCTAATTTTGCCTATCTCCAATCTGTCCTCTCTTCTGTCATCCTTCCTTTCTCTTGTCCCCATCTTCTCTTTTGTCCTGTAGGGCCAGATGACTTTCTATTCCTCATTAACTGTATGTCTTCTTTCCTAGTAGCAACAACAATACTAAACAGTTGTTCCTAAAACTTTGAGTTCCAAATTCTCCACATTCCACCCTCCCCACCCATTCCCTTTGGGAAGGCAGGCAATTCAATATAGGTCATTTCTGTGTAGTTTTGAAAATGACTTCCATAATAGTCGTGTTGTGTAAGACTAAATGAATTACCCTCCATCCTATCCTGCCCCTCATTGTTTCTCTTCTGTCTTTTGATCCTGTCCCTCCCTGAGTGTTGACTTCAAATTGTTCCCTCCTCCCTTTGCCCTCCCTTCCATCATCACCCATCTTGCTTATCTCCTTCTCCCCCACTTTCCTATACTGTAAGACAGATTTTCAAAGCAAAATGAGTGTGCATTTTATTCCTTCTTTTAGTCAAATGTGATGAGGGTAAACTTCTTGTTTATTTTTTTCTCATCTCTCCTCATTTTCCCTCCACTAAAAAGTCTCCTATTTGCCTCTTAAATGACATATAATTACCCCATTCCATTTCACCCTCTTTCCTCCCCCTACCTTTCTCTCTCACCGTTTATCTTAACTTCTTTTAAGATATCGTCCCATCCTATTCAATTCACTCTGTGCTCTCTGTCTCTGTATGTGTGTGCATGTGTGTATGTGTGTGTGCATGCATGCGTGTACATGTGTGTGTGTGGTCCCACCAACTACCCAGATACAGAAAAGTTTTTAGAGTTACAAATATTGTCTTTCCATGTAGGAATGTAAACAGTTCACTTATGGTAAGTCCCTTAAGACTTCTCTTTGTTGTTTACTTTTTCATGCTTCTTCTCATTCTTGTGTTTGAAAGTCAAATTTTCTTTTCAGCTCTGGCCTTTTCATCAAGAATGTTTGAAAGTACTCTGTTTCATTGAAAGACCATATTTTCCCCTGAAGTATTATACTCAGGTTTGCTGGGTAGGTGATTCTTGGTTTGAGTCCTAGTTCCTTTGACTTCTGGAATATCCTATTCCATGCCCTTCGATCCCTTAATGTAGAAGCTGCTAGATCTTGAGTTATCCTGATTTTATTTCCAAAATACTGAAATTGTTTCTTTCTAGCTGCTTGCAAGATTTTCTCCTTGAACTGGGAGTTCTGGAATTTGGCCACAATGTTCCTAGGAGTTTCTCTTTTTGGATCTCTTTCGGGGGTGATCGATGGATTCTTTCAATACTTATTTTCCCCTCTGGTTCTAGAATGTCAGGGCAGTTTTCCTCGATAATTTCATGGAAGGTGATATCTAGGCTCTCTTTTTGATCATGACTTTCAGGTAGTCCCATAATTTTTAAATTGTCTCTCCTGGGTCTATTTTCCAGGTCAGTTGCTTTTCCCATGAGATTTTTCACATTCTCTTCCATTTTTTCATTCTTTTGGTTTTGTTTGGTGATTTCTTGGTTTCTCGTAAAGTCATTAGACTCCATCTGATCCATTCTAATTTTGAGAGAACTATTATCTTCAGTGAGCTTTTGAACCTCTTTTTCCATTTGGCTAATTCTGCTTTTGAAAGCATTCTTCTCCTTGTTGGCTTTTTGAACCTCTTTTGCCAATTTAGTGAGCCTATTTTTCAAGGTGTTATTTTCTTCAGCATTTTTTCGGTCTCCTTTACCAAGGTATTGACCCGTTTTTCATGCTTTTCTTGCATCTCTCTCATTTCTCTTCCCAGTTTTTCCTCCACCTGTCTAACTTGTTTTTCAAAATCCTTTTTGAGCTCTTCCAAGGCCTGAGCCCACCAGACATCTCCCTGGGATGTCTGGGGTACTGAGGTCCCACCCTCCACGTCTTTCCCTGGTGGCAAGAATATGTCCTTGTCATCAGATCCGAATGTCGGGATCATTTGCATCTCTTCAAAAAAACTCTCTATAGTCTTATTTTTCTTCCCTTTTCTAGGCATTTTCCCAGCCAGTTACTTGACTTCTGAGATTCCTGTCCACCCCCGCCTAGATCCGCCCAGCTAGTGCTTGGCGTCTGAGATTCAAATGGGCTTTCCGTGGCAGACGCGGCTGCTATTCAATGTGTGATTTAGGTCTGGTGCTGGGGTAGGGGCAGGGCCACCTCCTAGGCTCAGTTCCCTCAGGGGCTTTATGCAGAGACCTTCATTAATGAAGAGCCTGCTGCTGGGGGAGTCCCAGGCCACCACGGCCATGCCACAGTTGCCTCCGCAGCTACCCCCACCTCTGCCTCGGCCGCTTCCTACCCCTGCCTCTGCCGCTTCCTCCTGAGGGGACCCGAGCCACGGAGACCCCCCGCTCCCCTCTCAGTCAGCCCAGGTGTGTCTCTCACTGACCTCTTGAGTCTGTGGGCGGAGGGACCTTCCAGGCCAGTGGAGGTTCTGTCCCTGAAGCCTGCTTGGATCAGCTTCTCTGGGGCCCCGGCCTGGGCAGCGCTGGGGTGGGGTCCGCTTTCTGGGGTGCAATGGACCCTGGGGATGGCTCTCCAGGGCTCTCTGGAATGGAAATCTCTTCCACTATGTTTCTGCACACCCTGCAGTGATCCAAAACTTCTGGGGAGCTCTTCTTACATTAAATCTATGGGCTGTGGGTTCGGAGCTCCTATATGTGCGTCTTTCTACTCTGCCATCTTGACTCCGCCCCCCAAAATTATTTTTAGTATCATAATTTACTTGATCTCTCACCCTGATGCCTCACTTGGGATCAAAGTGGAAAGTATATGAATTAGAGTTGACTGTATCATTAAGCAATGTTGTGATATGCAAAGAAATATGTGATTTTTGAGAAGGTGCATGATGTTCAAAATTCTATTTTACTTTTTACTTTTTTTAGTAATTTGAAGAACAACATATATGCCTTCATATAAACTCTTCTTGGTGATAGCCAGAACTGTTGCTGCCTGTGGAATGAATGAAAAAGAGCAATATTGAGCACTTAATAATAACCCAAGCCCTGCACTAAGCATTGTTACAAGGTACAAGTTTAAAAAGAAAAAAGGAGATAGTCCATATTCATCAAGAGCTCACAATCTATAAGAGCGAGACAAAATATAAAGGAAAGCTCAGCTGCAGGGTAGATGGAAAGACTGGGGTGCTGTGGAGGTTCAGTGACAATGGATGATAAAGTCCAGTGAACGTTACGTTTGATGACAATTCTAGGAGGGTGTAACGCCAAGAAGCAGGCCTAGAGGACCGTAGAAAGGAGAGACAGAGTCTCTCAATAGGAAGGCATGACAGTTTTCCAACTAATGAGAAAAATTTTCCTTGATTACCCCCACATTATAGTTGCTATGTGAACAGTCAAGCAGTACAGACAGGAACTAAATTGCCAAAGAAGTGGAGGAGGTGAAGGGGGTAAGTGAGGAGAGACAATGCCTCTAGGCATGACAAATTTCTCTGTTGGACCTTCCAACACGATCAGAGACAATTTAAACTGTGTATTTGAATCCACAAAATAACATAGATGATGCCTCAGAATTTTCCTGATTATAGATAATTTTGTGAGGATCAGAGATGTGGTTGTGTGTGTGATTGTGAGTGTTAGTGTCTTTGTGTGTGTTTGTGTGCATGTGTGTTTTTGAAAATCAGCCCTAGTAAAAATTGAACTGGTTTGGGCAAGGTGACAAGTAGTAAATCTATGATTGGACAAACAGCTTAGTTCAATTGACATGTTCAAAACATTGCCTTCACTTGGTAATCTAATTCTAATGTTCTTTAACAGAATAGTTTGTTTCAAAAAAACCTTGAACTAAAAAAAATGTGGTCATGGAAAAAGGGTAGGTTCTGAAGTTTCTAACTCACTACGTATGACAGAGGAAAATTGTATTAAAATCTGCTGTGTTGTTTATTCCATTCTCTTAGTTTTGCAGATTTTCCAGTGTGGAGGGACATTCCTTCTATTTCATTGACTGAGTCAATGAGCAAGTTAATTTTACTTGAGGGATGCATCATTTAAATGGAAAAGAAAATACAATGTAATCTGACTAGAAGAAAATATTAATAAATGAAATGAGGAAGGCCTTCTCATAGAAGTGACAATCAAAGGAAGCTGGAAGTTGAAGAAGAGTCCCATACCTATCAAATGAAATGCCTCCTATGTGATTCCCTGTAATGGTCTACTCTTAGGCTTTCACTTTAATGCTGTGTCTGCACAATTCTGAAATCACAGCCGATTCAAAATTCACTTGACAAAAAGACTTGGGTTCCTGACTGAAATTTTCAATGTTTTGATAAACGGATTGCCACTCTATATGTTTAATACTTTTTCCTTCCATAAAGTAAAAATCCATGCTTTATATTGTAATACTTAGAAGTCAGTACCTGGTTGATTAAATCATTGAAAATCTCTGCTGATAGTGTTATATTTACAAATGTCTTCAAATGTTTTATCACTTGGATTTTGGTTTTCCAAATACAGGCATGCTTCAATGCATGCAGGTTGATAAGCACTGCTAATTTACCAATATCTCCAAAAAAATAGAAAGTGATTTATAATGTCTTTTCTTGAAAAAGAGCATATTCTATGAAATCGGTAAAGAAAATGATCTGTGATGTTATTATTTTATGAGATATTTATACTTTTAATTCACTGCCAGGTGAAGTTTTGCTTTTACTAAAAATCATTTCTTCACAGACTTTCATTATCTATTCAGTTATAACTTTACATATGCTACATCTGTAGCATCTATCACTTTTATTTATGGAACCTCAGAAATTTATTCTAAGTTTTAAGCATTTTGTAATAGAAGATGCTCTCTGAACAAGTAGTCTTGAGAACCCACTTGTGTAATTGCTTTTAATAGTGAAACAGAAGATACACAAACTAAAGCTGAAATATTTAATAAAATAATATTGTAATAAAAATAATGACAAAATTCCCTTCATAAACTGTGAGCTACTCACACTCCTACAAACATAAATATCCACAAGGAAAGAATGAATTTTCATAAAGATCTCTTAGATATATACATGGGAGCATATATTTGTAACCAATCTGTAAGACTGCATACTCAAAGAATATGTGTTATTGGAAAGCACATATAGGGTGGCAACTCACACCTCTAGTGTTTCTGAGCAGTCAATATCTTCTGGTGATATTATCATCTAATCTCTTATTCCTGTTGGACATCAAATTCAGCTGCTCCCTTCAGGGCATCAAAGTATGCATCTTTTGCTATTTACATCTTTGCTCTTTCTAGTTTACAGCTATCCATCCTTTAGATATTTTTTCCTTTCTATTTAAAAATATTTTATTTTCCCCAGAACAACAAATTTTCCCATCAAGAAAACAACTTTTTTACTATTCTTTTTCACATGATTTTGAGTTTCAAATTTTTCTTCCTTCCTCCCTCCCCACCAAAATTATGAAAATGGTAGACAGTTTTATATAGTGTGTGCATATGCTATCATGTAAAACATACTCATTATGGCTATAGAAGAAGAAAAAAGATCAAAAGGAGAAAAAAATAAAAGAAAGAATAAAGTAAATGAAAAAAAAATGCTTTGATCTATATTTGGAGTCCATAAGTCTTTTATTTGGATTGGATGTCATTTTCTTTTATGAGTCCTTTATACTTGTCTTGGTTCATTGTACTACTCAGAATAGTCAAGTTTTTCATAGTTAATCATCATATGATGTTATTGTTACTGTGTAAAATGTTTTCCAGGTTCTATGAATTTGATTTTGTGTTAGTTCATACAAGTCTTTACAGGATTTTCTGAAGTCTTCCTGTTCATCATTTATTATTGCACAATAGTATTCAATCACTTCCCTATACCTAAATTTGCTCAACCATTTCCCAATCGATGGGCATTCCCTCAATTTCTAATATTTTGCTACTATGAGTAGTGCTGCAACAATTTTTTTTAATTCACTTGTTTCAGTTTTCAACATTCATTTCCAAAAGATTTTGAGTTCCAAATTTTCTCCCTATCTCTCTCCTATCCCCACCCAAGGCATGGTGCATTCTAAATATCCTTTTTCCCATTCTGCCCTCCCTTCTATCACACCCCTCCTTCCCATTTTCCCATATCCTGTCTTTTCTTCTAGAGTAAGATAGATTTCTATAACCCATTACCTGTGTTTCTTATTTCCCAGTTGCATGCAAAAACAATTCTCAACATTCATTCCTAAAACTATGAGTTCCAACTTCTCTCCCTTCCTCCCTCCCCACCCATCCCCACTTTGAAGGCAAGCCATTCAATATAGGCTATACATGTGTAGTTACAGGAAAGACTAACTAAATTTTCTTCCATCCTATGCTACACCTCATTTATCCTATTCTCTCTTTTGACCTTGTCCCTCCACAAAAGGGTTTATTTCTAATTATTCCTTCCTCCCATTTGCCCTCCCTTCTATCATCTCTCCTACCCCACATATCCCCATGTCCCCTACTTTCCTGTAGGGTAAGATAGATTTTCATACCAAACTGAGTCTATATGTTATTCCCTCCTTAAGCCAAATGTGATGAGAGTAAGCTTGACATTTTTCCTGTCACCTCTCCCCTTTCCCCCTCATTTAAAAAGCTATTTATTGCCTCTTAAATGAGAGAAAATTTGCCCCATTCCATTTCTGCCTTTCTCTTCCAAATATATTCCTTTCTTAGATCTTAATTTTATTTTTTAGCTATCATCCCTTCCTATAAAACTCACACTGTGCTGCCTGTCTCTGTCTCTCTCTTTGTGTCTCTCTCTCTCCATCTCTCTCTCTCCATACATATATATAGTAAATATATATATATATATATATATATATATATATATATATATATATACTATATATAATCCCTCCAACTACCCAAATACTGAGAAAAGTTTCAAGAGTTACAAATATTATCTTCTCATATAGGAATGTAAAGAGTACAGCCTCAGTAAGTCCCTTATGATTTCTTTTTCCCTTTATCTTTTCATGCTTCTCTTGATTCGTTAGTTTGAAAGTCAAATTTTCTCTTCAGCTCTGGTCTTCTCATCAAGAATGCTTGAAAATCTTCTATTTCATTGAATGACCATTTTTCCCCTGAGGTATTATGCTCACATTCTGCTGGGTACATGATTTTGGTTTTAATCCTGGTCCCTTTGATTTCTGGTATATCATATTCCAAGGCTTTTGATCCCTTAATGATGAAGCTGTTAAATCTTGTGTTATTCTGATCCTATTTCCATAACACTAGAATTGTTTCTTTTTAGCTATTTGCAGTATTTTCTCCTTGACCAGGGAACTCTGGAATTTCGATACAATATTCCTAGGAGTTTCTCTTTTTGGGTCTCCTTCAGAAGGTGATCAGTGAATTCTTTCAATATTTATTTTACCCTCTGGTTCTAGAATATCAAGGCATTTTTCCTTGATAATTTCATGAAAGATGATGTCTAGGCTCATGATCATGACTTTCAGGTTTTTCTACCATTTTTTTTTTATAATTGTGTTTGTTTATTTTTAGATTTTGACATTCATTTTCACAAAATTTTAGTTCCAATTTTTATTCCCATCTCTCCCTTCCTCCACCCCATAACACTTTGCATTGTGATTACCCCTTCGCTCAATGACCCATCCCTTCTGTCACATCCCACCCCTCCCTTATCCTCATCTTCTCTCTTTTCTTGTAGGGCAAGAGAGATTTCTATCCCCCTTGACCTGTATTTCTTATTTCACAGTTATAGGCAATAACAATTCTCAATATTCATTTCTACTGCTTTGAATTCCAACTTCTTTCCCTTCCTCCCTCCCCACCTATCCCCACTGAGAAGGTAATCAATTCAATACAGGATATATATATATATATATATATATATATATATATATATATATATATATATATATATATATATATATATATATATATATATGTGTGTGTGTGTGTGTGTGTGTGTGTGTGTGTGTGTGTGTCGTTTTGCAAAAGACTTCCATAATAGTCTTGTTGGGTAAGACTAACTATATTTCCCTCCTTCTTACTCTGTCCCCCATTTATTCTATTCTCTTATTCGACCTTGTCCCTTCCCAAAAGCGTTTACTTCTAATTACTCCCTTCTCCCATTGGTCCCCCACTTCTATCATCTCCCTCACCTCACTTGTCCCCTTCTCCCATACTTTCCAGCAGTGTAACAGAGATTTTCATACCATGTGGTAAGAGAATAAGCTTCACTTTTCCCCTCTCACCTCCTCCCTTTTCTCCTAGATTGAAAAAGATTTTTCTTATCTCTTTTATGAGTGATAATTTGCCCCATACCATTTTTCCCTTTCTCCTCCCAAAATATTCCTCTCTCATCCCTTAATTTTCTTTTTTATTAATATCATCCCTTCTGATTCAACTCAACCCATACTGTGTGTGTGTGTGTGTGTGTGTGTGTGTGTGTGTGTATACTTAATCCCTCCACTTACTCAAATATTGAGAAAAGTCTCAGGAATGACAAATCTTATATTTCCATGTAGGAATATAAACAGTTCAGCTTTAGAAAGTCCTTTAAGATTTCCTTTTCCTTTTTGCTTCTTTTCATGCTTCTCTTTATTCTTGTGTTTGAAAGTCAAAGTTTCCATTCAGCTCTGGTCTTTCCATCAAGAATGTCTGAAAGTCCTCTGGTTCCTTGAATGACCATTTCTTCCCCTGACATACTGTACTGAATTTTTCTGGGTAGGTGATTCTTGGTTATAATCCCAGCATCTTAGAAGTCTGCAATATTCTATTCCAAGCCCTTTCATCCCTTAATGTAGAAGCTGTCAGATTCTCTGTTGTCCTGATTGTATTTCCACAGTATTAAAATTATTTCTTTCTAGCTCCTTGACCTGGGAACTCTGAAATTTGACCACTATTTCTAGGAGTTTCTCCTTTTGGGTCCTTTTCAGGAGGTCATTGGCGGGAATTCTTTCAATATTTATTTTGAACTCTGGTTCTAGAATATCAGGGCAATTTTCCTTGACAGTTTCATGAAAGATAATATGTAGGCTCTGTTTTTGATCATGATTTTCAGGTAGTTCCATAACTTTTCAATTGTCTCTCCTGGATCTATTTTCCAGGTCAGTTGTTTTTTCCAATGAAATGTTTCACAATATCTTCTATTTTTTTCTTTTTCTTTGCATTTTTAATATAAATTTATTTATTTAACATTTTTATATTTATTTCACAAAATTTTGGTTTCCAAATTTTCTCCTCATTTGCCCCCTTCCCCCACCCCAATACACCAAGCATTGTCATTTCCCCTATCACCAATCTGCCCTCTCTTCTATCATCCCTCCCTTCTCTTGTCCCCATCTTCTCTTTTGTCCTCTAGGGCCAGATGACTTTCTATTCCCCATTAACTGTATTTCTTATTTCCTAGTAGCAACAACAATACTTGACAGTTATTCCTAAAACTTTGAGTTCCAAATTCTCCCCATCCCTCCCTCCCCACCCATTCCCTTTGGGAAAGCAGGCAATTCAATATAGGCCCTATCTGTGTAGTTTTGCAAATGACTTCGATAATAGTCGTGTTGTGTAAAACTAACTATATTTTCCTCCATCCTATCCTGCCCCACATTGTTTCTATTCTGTCTTTTGATCCTGTCCCTCCCCAAGAGTGTTGACTTCAAATTGCTCCCTCCTCCCATTGCCTTACCTGTCATCATCCACCCCACCCTGCTTATCCCCTTCTCCCCCACTTTCCTATATTGTAAGATAGGTTTTCATACCAAAATGAGTGTGCATTTTATTGCTTCCTTTAGTCAAATGTGATAAGAGTAAACTTCATGTTTTTCTCTCAGCTCTCCTCTCTTTCCCTCCACTAAAAAGTCTCCTGCTTGCCTCTTCTATGAGAGATAATTTGCCCCATTCCATTTCACCCTCTCTCCTCCCACTACATTTTTCTCTCACAGTTTATCTTAATTTCTTTTAAGATATGATCCCATCCTATATAATTCACTCTGTGCTCTCTGTCTCTGTGTGTGCACGTACGTGTGTATGTGTGTGTGTGAGTGTAATGCCACCAACTATCCAGATACTGAAACTTTTCAAGAATTACAAATATTATCTTTCCATGTAGGAATGTAAACAGTTCAACTTTAGTAAGTCCCTTATGACTTCTCTTCGCTGTTTACCTTTTCATGTTTCTTTTAATTCTTATGTTTGAAAGTCAAATTTTCTTTTCAGCTCTGACTTTTCATCAAGAATTCTTAAAAGTCCTCTATTTCATTGAAAGACCATATTTTCCCTTGAAGTATTATACTCAGTTTTGCTGGGTAGGTGATTCTTGGTTTGAGTCCTAGTTCCTTTGACTTCTGGAATATTCTATTCCATGCCCTTTGATCCCTTTATGTAGAAGCTGTTAGATCTTATGTTACCCTGATTGCATTTCCACAATACTTGAATTGCTTCTTTCTAGCTGCTTGCAATATTTTCTCCTTGACCTGGGAACTCTGGAATTTGGCCACAATGTTCCTAGGAGTTTCTCTTTTGGATCTCTTTCAGGTGGTGATTGGTGGATTCCCTGAATATTTATTTTGCCCTCTGGTTGTAGAATTTCATGGCAGTTTTCCTTCATAATTTCATGAAAGATGATGTCTAGGCTCTTTTCTTGATCATGGCTTTCTGGTAGTCCCATAATTTTTAAGTTGTCTCTCTTGGATCTATTTTCTAGGTCAGCTGATTTTCCAATGAGATATTTCTCATTATCTTCTATTTTTTCATTCTTTTGGTTTTGTTTGGTAATTTCTTAGTTTCTCATAAAGTCATTAGCCTCCATCTGTTCCATTCTAATTTTGAGAGAACTATTTTCTTCAATGAGCTTTTGAACCTCTTTTTCCATTTGGCTAATTCTGCTTTTGAAAGCATTCTTCTCCTCATTGGCTTTTTGAACCTCTTTTGCCAGTTGAGTGAACCTATCTTTCAAGGTGTTATTTTTTTCAGCATTTTATTGGGTCTCCTTTAACAAGGTGTTTACCTGCTTTTCATGCTTTTCTTGCATCTCTCTCATTTCTCTTCCCGTTTTTTCCTCCACCTGTCTAACTTGATTTTCAAAATCCTTTTTGAGCTCTTCCATGGTCTGAGCCCACCAGACATCCACCTCAGATGTCCGGGATACAGAAGCCTTGACTTCTCTGTATTTCCCTGATGGTCAGCATTGTTCTTCCTCATCTGAAAGGATGGGAGGAGATATCTGTTCACCAAGAAAGTAACCTTCTATGGTCTTATTTTTTTCCCCTTTTCTTGGCATTTTCCCAGCCAGTTCCTTGACTTCTGAGATTCCTCTCCACTGCCTTGCCTCCAGATCCACCCATCTAGTGCTGGGGTCAAATGCTGCTTCCCAGCCTTGGGACTTTCAGCCAGGGTGTGGCTGCTATTCAGTGTGAGATTAAGTTCAGGTGCTCAGGTAGGGACAGAGCTGCCAAACAGGGCTCAGTTCCCTCAGAGGGTTTATTCAGAAACATTCAATAATGGATCTGAGCTCCTGTCTGCTTTGGGAGCCCCGTCTGGTGCTATCTCTGCTGCTGCCTCCCTAGGGGACCTGAGTTATGGACACACCCCTCTCTCCTCTTGGCCAGCCAAAGATGCTCTCTCACTGACCTTTGGCATCTGTGGGTGGAAGGCCCTCTGAGGCCACTGGGGATTCTCTTCCTGAAGCCTTGTCCGATCTGCTCCTCTCAGTGTCGTGCGGCCAAGGCAGGGCTGTGCCCTGCTCTGGGTTCGGTGCTTGACAGACCTTTGGTGTCAGTTTTTCAGGGCTCAGTCAAACAGAAATCTCCTCCTCTCCGCTGCTGTGTGACTTCCTCTGCTCCAGAATTTGTTGAGAATTCTTCTTTACAGGTATTTTGTGCAGCTAACATATGTGAATCTTTCTACTCTGCCATCTTGACTCCTCCCCCTCCACTCATTTTTAAAGAACAATTTTCTTCAGTGAGCTTTTGAATCTCCTTTTCCATTTGGCTAATTTTCTTTTTAAAGCCTTCTTCTCCTCATTGATTTTTTGGACCCTTTTTTTTCCAATTAAGTTAGATTATTTTTGAAGGTGTTGTTTTCCTCAGTATTTTTTTTTTTTTTTGTGGGATCTCCTTTACCAAGCTGTTGACTTTTCAAGCTCTTCCATGGCCTGAACCCATTGCATATTCATTTTGGACTTACTGGATGCAGAACCCTTGACTCACTCTGACAGTATGCATTGTTCTTCCTCACCCAAAAGGATGGAAGGAAATACCTATTCACTGAGAAAGTAACCTTCTATGGTCTTTCATTTTTTTCCCCTTTTTTTGGCATTTTCCCAGGGAGTTATCTGACTTCTGAATCCTTTATCAAGAGGAGGGTGCTCCTCCTCCCCCCCAGGACAGGGCTCAGGGCTGAGATTCAGTTGATCAGTTCCGCCAGGGTCTTTAGGCAAGGGTGGGTCCTTCACTCAGGAATGAGATTCAGATCAGCTGTTCAATTCCCCCAAGTGTCTTTAGGTTTCATGCTTCACAAATGGAAGTACCCTGCTGCCTCCACTTCTGTTGCCACTATGCCACCCCTGCTGCTGCCACACCACCCCTGATGCTGCTGTTGCTGCTGCTGCCACTGGTTCATTCGTTGCTGCATGGGGCCTGTGCTGGATGAAACCCTGGTCCCCTCTCACCCAGTTGAGAAAGCCCTCTCACTGACTTTTGAAACTTTATTTGGAGCTTGTTGGTTGAGGGATCTGAGAATCTCCCTGCTGGGAATTATGCCCTGGAAGCCTGTTCCAATTCTGTTCCTCCCAGTGATGCTTGACCAAATCTGGACTCTATCCCACTCAGCATCCTGTAGGATAGACCTTTCCTGTCAGCCTTCCAGGTTACCTTTGGCTTAAAATGTCTTTCACTCTGTTGTTCTGTGGCTTCTACTGCTCTAAAATGTATTGAGAGTCATTTTTACAGATATTTCATTTGCTGTGGGGGAAGAGCTAGGACATGTGCATCTTTCTACTCTACCATCTTGGCTCCACCCCACTCTCATAATTTTTAAATTGCCTCTGCTGGATCTATTTTCCAGGTCTGTTGTTTCCCAGTGAGCTATCTCACCTTCTATTTTATCATTCTTTTCATTTTTTTTTTGTAATTTCTTGGTTTCTCATAAAGTCATTAGCTTCCCTTTGCTCCATTCTAATTTTTGAAAAATCATTTACTTCAGTGAGTTTTTGAACCTCCTTTTCCATTTTGCTAATTCTACTCTTTAAAACATTCCTCTCCTCACTGGATTTTAAGATCTCTTTTGACAATTGTGTTAGCCTATTTTTTTTTAGTTATTCCAAATATTTTAATAAGAGACCTCAGCTAGGCATTTAAAACACCAGTTTGTGAGGATAAACTCCATTGGAGAAAAGAGAATGCAGAACACAGATAGCCACGGAGCTAAGGAATTTTCTAGACTTGGGGCAGGATCTGTGAGTCCACCGTTTTATGATCAGCCTTGCACCACTCTGTAATCTCATATTTCTCTTTTTCTGTATCAGAAATATCTCCTCCTTGGTGTCTGAGTTTATGGAGCCTCTTATTCTTGAGGTGAGCATCAGTAAGATGATTTGGAATTTTTACATCTGAAAGGTTAACCATGGTAGGCGTGGCAATGACAAATTTCTGATGGGTCCTTCTCAGAGGAACAGGGATGATGGTCAGGGATCCAGTCACCAGTAGCAAGCCACTAGCCAACTGCTTCAGGAAAACCACTCGCTTGCCCCTGTGATGGCTGGTGAGCATGATCAGAATGGTTCCTGGGGTGATGCTAGCTTGAAGTCTCCTCATGTGCTGGCTGAAGGGCTTTTTGCCATGACTTAGAAGCTTTCTAGTCACATCCTCAGTAGGGTAATACCTAGGCATTTTGCAAATCTTTACCACATGGGTTTCTCCATTCTTATTGCCTCCAACTGGCTTTGAGATAGTAGCAGATAACTTCTCTTTCTTTTTCCTTTCAATTTGGGTTTTTGGTGCAGTATATTTCCACTGGTACATGGCTCTCTGGGAATACATTACAGACATGGAGTGCCTACCAATCCCTCAGGCCAAGATTGGGTTCTGACTGCAATGCTTTCGAGGCTTTTCCACTGTCTTTTCAGCCACACCTTCCTTTTTGTTCTCCTTTTTTTTCCTTTTTAATTTTCTTTTCCTTTGGTTCCTTCAGGGGCTTTTTGTCTGCTATCTTGAGAGATGGGAAAGAGGTGTTAGTCTATTTTTAAATGTGTTATTTTATTCAGCAGTTTTTTGGTCTCCTTTAGCAAGCTGTCAACTTGCTTTTCATTTTTTTTTCAATTTAGAAATAATATAACATTTACTGATGCAGAATGAAGTAAGCAGAACCAGGAGAACATTGTCCACAGTAATATGTGTAAATGAGTTGGCTATTCTTTTTTTTTTTTTCAACTTGCTTTTCATGTTGTTTTTTTTTTTTGCATCACTCTCATTTATCTTCCCAGTTTTTCCTCCACCTCTCTTGCTTGATTTTCAAAATCCTTGTTGAGCTCTTCTGTGGCCTGAAACCACTGAATACTTATTATTGTGGAGATTTTGGATGCAGAAGCCTTGACTTTTAATTCTTTCTCTTATGTTATGCATTGTTCCTCATCATCCAAAATGATGAAAGAAAATACCTACTCACAAAGAAAGCAACCTTCTTTTGTCTTAGTCTTTTTCCTTTTGGAGGGCATTTTCCCAGCCAGTTACTTGACTTTTGAATCCTTTGTCAAAAGTAGAGCATACTCTGGGTAACTGTAAGTTCGCAATTCTTCCAAAGTAGCACAATTAAGGGACAGGTTTTTATTCCTCTCCTGGCCTGTGTGTGGTCTGTGAGCTGGATTCCTTCTCTAGAATCTCTACCAGCTCCACCATGCCAACTTTCCTCCTCACCCCAGGGCCACTACTAGGCTGAGATTCAGATCAACTGCACAATTCCCCCAGGGTCTTTAGGCCAGGGCTCCAACAATAGAAGCTTTTGCTGCCTGGGGCCAGGCTAGAATATTGTATTACCTTCTCACTCAAGTGAAAGAACTTTTCACTGACTTTTGAAGCTGTCTTTGGCATTTGTGAGTCAAGGAATCTGGACTCCACTCCTCCTGCAGGTGGCACCTTGAAGCCTGCTCCAGTCCTGCCCTTGCCACAGATTAGCCAAGGCTGGGATGCATTTCATTCTGTGCCCAGTGTAATAGACCTTTCCAGTTGGCCTTCCAGACTGTCTTGGGCTGGAAATATCTTTCCCTGTGTCATTTTGTGGCTTCTGCTGCTCTAGAATTTGTTTGGTCATTTTTACAGATATTCTATGAGCTTTGGTGGTAGAGCTAAGAATGGGTTCACCCTGCTGCTCCTCCATCTTGGTTCTGCCAAGTCCAAATACATTTTTCTTCTTGTGGGCCCTTTTCACTTTGTCATGATCTCTTTAGGGTACAGACCTAGTAGAAGTATTGTTGCATAAATGGATATGTACAGTTTGGTTGACCCTAGAGCATAGTTCCACATTGCTCATCAGAATGTTTGCATCAGTTCTCAACTCCAATAAACAGTGCATTAGTGTCCCAGTTTTCTCACATCCTCTCTAAAATTTATCATTTTCCTTTTCTGTCATATTAGCCCATCTGATTGGTGTGAAATGGTATTGTTTTAATTTACATTCCTATAATCAAAAGTGATTTAGAGTACTTCCTCACATCCCTAAAGATAGTTTTGATTTCTTCATCTGAAAACTGCCTGTTCATACTTTTGGCCATTTATCAATTGGGCATGGCTTGCATTCTTATAAACGTAATTCAATTCAGTGCCTGTTTGGCCTATGTTGCACTGAAGCAACACAATGGATGTCTGGACACTGGAGGACACCTACCAGCCTGGAGACACTCTGAATCACATGATGGTCCAGTTGCCATAAGACTCCCACCCCAGTCAATGCTGAAGTAGGTGATATGGACTCTAGAAGATGCATGCCAGTCTGGGGCAGAGAAGAAGTACATAGTGGTTCGTGGAGCTGGAGTGTGATACTTCCCCGGCTATGCTAAGGCAAGTGGGGGAATCCTGGTGTTGGCATTTGCCTGATCCACCACACTGGAGCTCAAGATATCAAATTGGTTTCCTGAGGTGGAGATTGCTGCTGGCTTTCTGGGGTACTTCCTGTCTGGGGATGTGTTTCCCTTTTAACAGAGTGAGATGGAACTTTCTTCCCAATCTTCCAAGTCTCCCAGGCTAAAAGACTGCTCCACCCCATCTTTCTGCTGACTCTGCTGTTTTCAAGATTTATTCTGGGGCACTATTTTATGGTTGTTTAGAGCCAAATATGAGAGAGCTATGCTGATTTCTTGCTTACTTTACTCTCTTGGCTTCATTTATCCATCATCCACCTAAAGTGTTGTGCTTGCCAAGTCTCTCCTTTTTCAGAAAGGATGCAACTCTGCTAATCAGATATTTTTTTCACTTAGCTCATCTGCTGGAGGGTGATAAGATTATCATATTTTCCCCACTACGTGCAGCACTTTTAGGCTCCCTTCTGTAGGAAATTCTGCTGAATAGTTGTTTGGTCATGTCCAATTCTTCATGAACCACTGGATCATATTGTCTATGGGGTTTTCTTGGCTAAGATACTGCTGTGGTTTGCCATTTCTTTCTTCATTGGATTATGGCAAATAGAGATTTTTCTGACTTTTGCCCAGGGTCACACAGTTAGTGAGCATCTGAGGCCAAATTTGAACTCTGGTCTCCCCAGCTTTAGGCTCAGTGTTCTATTCATTAAGCAATTTAGTCACTTATGATTTTTAGCTAAGGAGTTTTCTTCAGTGTTGCTTTCTCCTCTTTCCACCATCCATTTAAAATATCTATTCTTCATAAACTTTCCCTACCAAGGTAGATACTTTCCTCAATCATGTCTCTCAGTAATTTGGCACTTTACAGCACCTTGAGATCAAAAATATGGAGGCTGAAAGTACCTCAGAGGGCATCTGCTCAAATCCTTTATTTTATATATGAGGAACTGAAGCCTAAAGTTACACAGATTGTAAGCATGAAAGATGTGGAATCTTTCAAACAATGGCTATGGTTCTGTTCCTCTCAGTCAGATTTCTCCCAACTAGGCTAAAATAACATCTCTTTTTTAAAGTCTTCACTTTTCTACTCTCTCTTTTGACTCCCTCCATTATACTTTCATCTGACATAGTCAAAAATCCTTCGAAATTCTTTTCTGATTCTCTGCAATTATGGGAATTTTTCCCAGGTCTCTATTTCCTCAAATGAAAAATATCCTGAATAACAAAAATTAAAGTGAATCTTCTCCCCATCATGATCTTATCTGTAATGGCTTTTTGAGGTCACAGGCATTTGATCCTGAAGATCTGGTTCTGGTGGTATGACTCCAAAAGACCAATATCTCATTGACTTTTATCTCATCCCCAGAGATTTATTTTGGAGACAATCTTATGGATAAAGTTTAGAACTTACTTATGTATAGGTTTACTAAAGAGTGAATAACAGGATCCTCAGATCCTCCACAGACACTCAGTGCCCATTATAAGTACTGGGTATGGTAGCCTTTGCCCCATATGTAGTAGTAAATGTATAAGATTCAAAGAACTCATAGGAATCCATGAACAATTTTCTTTATTTTGCCTTTCTCTTCTGAAACCATGCTATTGAATGTGTAGTATTGATGAGAGGTTAAAAAAATTTATTCTGTTGAGGTCATCAATCTATTAACCAAAATGTCAGAATGTCTACCAATATTTTTATTTTTGTGATGTCATTTTCCATGCATTTGTGAATCACCAGAAGTTTTCATGTGTTTTTTCATAAACCTTGGGAACATGGTTTGGACACATGTAGGTCTCTTTTTATTGGGTAAACAAATAAGGACCCTAGTACCTATTATTACCTATAATCATCATCCATAATCTTTTCATGAATCCCATTCTTCTTGTCGATAGTTCCAAGGAAGTTTATTTTCGCTACTGTTGCTTGTTCCCAGTTTTTACTATTGCTGCTAGTCCTGTCCTCTCAGGACAAGAAAAACAAATTTATTTCATTTTCCTTATGATAGGATTTCAGATAATGAAAGATTTCTATTATGCCTCCCTAAATCTTTTCTTATGAAACTAATCCTCCTCTTTACTTTCACCTAATCCTCATATGGTGTGCTATTTATCCTCTTGGCGATTTTGGTTTTATTCCTTTGACTATAAGTACTAATCTCTCAACTGTTCTCAAATGTGAACATTTGTGGATGTCCAGCTGTGAACACTTGTGGATGTCATCATTTCTTTGAGGATAAATAAATACTTCCTCCTCAGAAAGTCCAAATATCTGCTTCTGGAGGAAGTTTTATGTCTGATAATTGGCTCCAAGTGTTCAGTGGTTGTTCTTCTTCCCATTTTCTTCTTTTCATATTCTTTTATCTATCATGCTTCTGGCAAATGTGAGGATACCTTTATGTTTTTCATATCTTTTTTTTTCTGTTTTCATATTGAAACTCTTCTTTTTTTTCCCTTTTAAATAATTGTGTTTTGAACAAAGTGATGAATAAACTAAACCATCCTGGAACAATATTACTACTGAATGTAGAAAACGTAGGAGCAGTTAGGTGGCACAGTAGATAGAATGCTGTCCATGGAGTCAGGAAGATCTGAGTTCAAATTTGGCCTTAGACACTTACTAGCTGTGTGACTCTGGGCAAGTCACCATTTTTTTTGCTTCAATTGCTCACCAATAAAATGAACTGGAGAAGGAAATGGTAAATCACTCTAGGACCTCTGACAAGCAAACCCCACGTGGAATCATACAAATTTTCAATTACCTCACAATACTTTCCAAATTAATCCCCAAATCCAGAAAACTTCTGGGAGGCAAGATGGTAGAGTAAGCAGTAAATTGCTGTACCTTCTATGGAAGTTATCATAAGATTTAACCAGTGTAGAGAGCAGGTGGATAAAAAAAATAAAAGTTCATCTCAGATGACAGGGCAGTAGATTTCAGAACAGAAAGTGCTCCAACAAGTCCCACCTCAGCAAACCAGTGTAAGATCCTGATCCTCAGTATCTTGGAGCAGATGAATGCCAACACCAGGAACCCCCAAATACCTAAGCATAACCAGGGGAAGCAGCAGACTACAGATCTGCGAACCACCATATGCTTCAGTACAGCTGCAAGAAAATGTGTAAAAACCCCACCTAACCTCAGCACATAACCAGATACCACCATTAGAACCTCCGCTCAGCACCAGGAATGTTTTCAGACTCCTACAGCCTCCAACAGGTTTAGTCTCCCCCTTTCACATCACCTCCATGCCTCAGCAGAAATAAGGGTCCCCTGTGGTGCTCAGGGGAACATCAGAGTAGTTGTAGCTAAACAGCCAGGATCTGCAGCTACTGACACAAAGAGCCTGCAACAGAATTCATCCTATGAGCAAATGTAAAATTTAAAAGAAAGGGGAAAAAAGCAAACCAAAACAACAAGAAAAATAATTTGACCTTGGAAGGTTATTATGGTGACAAGGAAGACCAAGACACAAACTAAGAAGAGGACAAAAATGTCAAAACATGTATGGACAAAACCGAAAGAAAAACGGGAAGTGATCTCAAGCCCAGAAAGAACTTATAGAAGAGTTCAAAAAAAAGGAACTTAAAAAACATGTAAGAAAGGTAGAAGACAAATTGGGAAAAGAAGTGAGAGTGATGCTAGAGAACTATGGGAAAAAAACAGACTCAACAGCTTGGAAAACTGCTTAAAAATTAAAACTGCTCAAATTATAAAAGAGATACAAAAATCTACTCAATAAAACAACTTCTTATAAAGTTCAATTTACCAAATGATAAAAAAAAATACAAGACCTAATTGAGGAAATATGACCTGAAAAACTGTGATTGGGCACGTAGAATCAAGCAAATTCAAAAGAATGAAAAAAAAATTGGAGAAAATATAAAATAATTCTTGAGGATCAAAAACTAACTGTCCTGAAAATCAGATACAGGAGGGACAATATCAGAATCATTGGATTACTGGAAAGTCATAAATGAAAGGAGGACCTGAACAACATCTTTCTAGAAATAAAATCAAGGAAGAGTGCCCTTATGTCTGGGAAGCAGAGGACAGAATAGGCACTGATCATCTCAGGAAGGAGATACCAAAACAAGAGCCCAAAAGAACATTATAACCAAATATAAGCACTATCAAGTAAAGGAAAAAAATACTTCAATTGGACAAAAAAAAAAAAAAAACAATTCAAATACTAGGGAATCACAGTCCGGATCGAACAGGACTTGATAGCTGCAACTTAAATGTTCAGAGGTCATGGAACATGATATTCCAGTTAGCAAAGCAGTTAGGACTCCAGTCAGTAATTACTTACCTGGCAAAAGTAAGCATACTACTTTGAGAGAAAAAATGATAAATCTTGGAAAGGACATGGGAAAATTGGGAAACTAATGCACTGATGGGGGTGTAGAGAACTGTTGTGATTATTCTGCAAAGCAAATGCCCAAAGGGCCATCAAACTATGTATACCCTTTGATGTAATAATACTTCTATTGCATCTGTATCCCAAAGAAATCATAAACAAGCAAAAAGGACCTACAAGTACAAAAATATTTATATCATCCCTACTTGTGAAATTGAGGACATTTCCACCAGTTGGGGAATGGCTGAACAAGTTGAGAATATGAATGTAATGGAATACTATTGTGTAATTATAAATGATGAACAAGAAGTTTTCAGAACATCCTGTAAAGACTTGCATGAACTGATGCAAAGTGAAATGAGCAGAACCAAGAAAACACTGCATACATGGAATCATCAACTATGCCTGATGCAACTTTTCTCAGCAACACAATGATCCAAATACAAAGGACTCAGGAAGGAAAATGGTATCCATACCCAGATAAAGAATGAATGGACTCTGGAAATAGATTGAATATATTCTTTGCACTTACTTTCTTCTTTCTCATTCTTTTTTCCTGATCTGTTTCTTCTTCCACAACTGTGATGAATATGGAAATCTTCTACATCACAACATATGAATAAGCTATATCAAATACCCCACCACTTTCAGAAAGAGGAGGGGAGGGAATAAGGGAGAAAAATTTGAAACTCAAAATATTGGAAAAATGAATGACAAGAATTTTCTTGATACGTTGTAATGGCAATGAAAGCAGAATATTTTACTGTTTGAGTTTTAGCCGGTCAAGTGCCTTCGATTGAGTATTGCCTTTGATTAAATCAATCAAGAGGCTTTAATTAGAAGTAGAGCTTAGAAAGATACCATGAGTGGGCAAGGGGAACTTGCTTGTGAGGAGGCCTAACAGAAAGAATGTTGTGATGTTGAAGTCCTATCTGCTGATCTGTGTTGATTTCTCAGACGGAAGCTCTGTCTCTTGGTCTTTATGAGTGGATTGAGATAATGATTTTGGTAGCACATATAAATATTGTGATAGTCCTGTTAAACTTTGTTTTCCTAGAATTAGGGAGGAGTTTGGAATGGAACAGTACCTGTGAGTTGAGACACAGAGCAGGAGCAGAGAGCTGCCTGTGTATTAACCCAGGCAAGAGCTGGGAGTGGTTGACCACAGAGGAAGAGCCCATGGAGGAGGAGTCATGGGGTGTGAAGTCAGCCTTAAGTAAAGATGAGAGAGGACTTGGACACTGTGTATTGATTAAGAAGATTGTTCTTACAGTCACCTAGGGGTGTATGTTGTGGCATTTTGAAAAAAGGACTTTACTTGGATCTTTGGTATTGATTAAGGATGTTACTATTGGTTTTTTTACATACATGTACTACATACACACAGACACATATATACACATATGTATGCATGCATGTATATGTGTATACACATATCCATTGTGAACATGTGTATAAGATATATGTGTGTGCATGTATGAATAGGCACACATGTATATATGCACATGTGTACATGTATGTATGTGTGCATACATATGTGTGTATACACACATGCAAATACATATGTACATGCGCATATATTTGTACATACATACATACATACACATACATATATTTTTATATTGAATTATGTATTTTAGTTAAGGGTGTTGCTATGAATGTTATGCTTTATTTAATGATGTTTAGTTTGTTGCTAAAGAAGTAGAGAGTTCATTATACTATGTGATTAGACCTTTGAAATCATTCACAGCAGCAGTCCTCATGTGTGTTGGCATGAGTGGCTTTACATATTTTAATTTTTTGGAAAAAATGATATTTAAAATTTTAAAAATAAACCCAAACTCCTTAACCTACCAATCAAGACCCATCATCATTTTTTTTCCTACCTAGTTTTACAATCTCACTTCTTCTGTGCACATCCTATCTATGTTACTGGGCAATTAGATTACTTTCAGGTTGCTATGACCTATTTTTTCTTCCTTCCCTGGATTTGTTTATTATTTTTCCTAGAACTCAATGCAGTTCAACAAACATTTATTTAGTGCCAACTGTGTTTAAAATAGTCTTTTCAATACATGTGGTTAAAAGACAAAAAACAAAAATATACAGTTCGTGCTTGCAAAAAGTTTACATTTTGTTGGTGAGGTATGACACACAAAGAAATGAATAAATAGGTAAAATGAGGAGGGAGAAGACACTGATAACTATCAAAAAAGGGTTCATGGAGATGCAGATAATTTGAAGGAAGATAAGTTTTCTAATAAGCATAGTTGGGAAAAAAGCTCATTGGGATCTTGGATGAAAGGTTATGCAGAAACAGTAAGACATGATATGCAAAATTATGGCAAGGTTTCTCATCTTCCATTTTCACTGGTGTAAATTCTATTTGTCCTCCAAAATCTAACTGAACTCCTCACCAACCTCCACCCCTAACCACCCACAAAATAATATTTTCTGAGCACTCAAGTTAAAAACTATTTCTCCTTTCTCTGATATGCTACATAACTATAACATGGCATTTACTAATTTCTCTATTGAATTCTTGTTACTTGTTTTAGAGTTATTATGAAAAATAAATATTAGGTGAGTATCAGGCTATGTCCACATGAAATTACTGAAGAAAAAAATTATAACCTGCTCACTCTCCCCTGCAAAACTCACTAAACATAACTTTCAAATACATTAGCCAATACCTTCACTCTAATAAAAAATGCAAAAGACTTCCCTACTCTGAATAATAAGGGAGAGTAGTTTCAATGTGAAAAAGACATACATGTGGACAAACATGTGTACATGCATCTATATATGCACATATATGTATGCATGTATGTATATGTGTGTATACCCAGAACACTCACTTGATTACCATATGGTGGATCACTATACACACTTATGCATGTATATGTACAATTGCATATAAGTATTAGGTTTTATATTCGTATACCTGATGCATACTTATATAGTTAAGATATTCAAATATCAATATGTATACACACATATATAAAGATGCATGTGTGCTTTAAATGTTACAGTGTAATATAAATAAGATACAAGCTGATCTTCCTGCAAGGAGTTTACAATAATCAACAGGGGAGAGAAAAATTATAACTAACATTTACATATTACTTTAAAATTTGCAAAACATATTGCATAAGTCTCTTACATGATCATCTCAGCAACTCTTAGAAGCAGATGCTTCTAATATTCCCATTTTACAGGTGAGAAAATGTTGGCTTGGAGAGTTTAACTTATTTGCCCTAGATCACATATCTAGTTAGTGTTTGAGGCAGAATTTGAACTGAGATATGATAGATATCTTGATCTCAGTTCAGATATATACACACATGAGTATATTTAGATTTATACACATATACATGCATGCGCACGTATGTTGTGTGTGTATGTTGAGTCATTTCAGTCATATCTGAGTCTTCTTGAACCCATCTGAGGTTTTCTTGGTGAAGATACAAGCATGAATTGCTATTTCCTTCTTCAGTTCATTTTACAGATAAGGAAATTGAGGCAAACAGGCTTAAGTATTTTGCCTAGGGAAACAGAACTAGTAAGTGTCTGAGGCCAGATTTGAATGACTGAAGATGAATCCTCTTGTTTCTACACCCAATCCACTGTGTCATCTAGATGAATAGATAGATACAGATAGATGTGTGTAGATGTGTGTGTATTCATATATGTACATGTAGGTATGCATGCATGAATCTATGCATGTAGATGGTTGGTTGACTGTAGTCTGTTTCTGAAGAGGACCAAAATGACATCATATACTAGAGTCAAGTTTCAGTGTGTCTGCCAGGGTGGATCAGACCCATATGAACTCAGAATGCTCTACTACAAGTTGGGCACAAATAGTCCATATGAACATTTGGGGTGGATTCTCTAAATTTGCTCATCTTGCATTTCTTTTGAGATGTTTCAATTCTGCTTTCCTCATAGAGCATAATACTGTCTCTGATGTGGGCACACCAAGCTGAGCAGTCAAGTGCCAGTGTCTCTCATGTAACCCAATCAGTTCCAAAGTTCTTAAGAGAGACCTGGAGAGTGTACTTGTATTGCTTCTGACCAACTGGTGAACCCATGAAATAGTCTTTTTGGCAAGCATAGGTTTTGCATTTGAACATCATGACCAGTCCATTGGAGTTGCACTCTCTGAAGTAGAATTTGAATGCTTGAAAGTTTAGTTTGAGTAAAGACCTCAGTGTCTGGTAGCTTATCCTGACAGGTAATCTTAAGAAACTTCCTAAAATAGTTCGAATGGAAGTGATGCAAATTCCTGGAATGGTTTCACAGACATATAACAATGAGGTCACCAAAATGACTCTGTAGGCGTTTAGTTTGGTAGTCAGTCTCCCCCACACTTTCATTTGGAGTCTCCCACAGGTAGCTCTGACAATGCCTGTGTCAGTCTCATTATTATTGTGTACATCCCTGGAAAGTGCACTACCAAGATAAGTGATCATATCCACAGCATTCAAAACTTCATTTGCTATAACCAGTGGTTCCACATATGGATGAGGTGGTGGTGACTGATGAAGCACTTGTCTTCTTGATGTTAATTGTTAGGCCCAAATTAGCACTTTTTTGTATCCCAACTTCAGAGACTGCATTGAGAGCACAATAGTTTTCAAACAGAATGTCATGCACCAACACTTCCTGCCACTTTGGTCATGGTTTGTAGACTTTTCAAGTTGAAGATTGTACCATTAGTGCAATAGCTGACCATGAGGCCATATTCATCTTCATTACAAACACTTGATAAGACGACTTTTGATGCTAAAAGCATCAAAGCAAGCACACAGCCATTATTCACTCCATTGGTGACTGGGAAAGCAGAAGAACATTATCTGTTATCCAGAGTCTGGGCAAGCACGCCATTATAAAATTGACATACAATGTTGATTAACTTCTCTGGGAACCCAAATTTTGACCTAATTTTCCATAATCTATCATGACTGACAGTATAAAAGACTTTGGTCACATTTACAAACATTGTGTACAGACAGACCTCTGTTCTGCTCCTGGCATTTCTCCTGGAGTTGTCAGGTAGCAAATACCACTGAACTTTCTCAACCCTTTGTGAAGCCACACTGGCTCTCAAGTATATGATCATCTTCCAGGTGAAGGATCAGCCTATTAAGGAGGACTCTGGCTAAAACCTTTCCATCAGTGACTAAGAAAGAGTCCATCCTGTGGTTGTTACAGGACAAAGTATTCCATTTACCTTAATAGATATAGACAACGGAGGCATCCTTGAACTCCTGGGGAATAACTCCTCTTGTCATATAACCTGGAAAATTTCAGTCAGCCTTTATATGAGCAATGAAACCATCACCTTGTAAATCTTAGTTGGCTTAAATTTCTCTGCAGGTTAGTAATAAGTTGTTCCCACTCAGGGAAAGAGTTGATCTGTTGGCATTAATTCTTCTGGTACTCATTTTGCCTTGGGAATAACTTTTTTGTTGAATGTGAATACTTAGTTCAGTTTGGTGAGGAGTGATCAGTACAGCACTCTGCACCATACATTACCTCTGTCACTCTCAGATCCTGTCTCTTCTCCTTACAATCACATATTCTATTAAATGCCAATGTTTGCTGTGAAGAAGCATCCACACATTTTTATTCACATTTATATAAACAGAATACAGTGTTGGTGATGAGAAAGTCATGAAATGCACAAGTCTTCAGTAATAAGTGACCATTACTATTGCTTGTTCCAATGCCAGTTTCTCCCTAGGTCTCTCTCTCAAGTCTTGTAGTTGGAGCCTACTCTAGTATTAAAGGCATTGAAAATTATAAGCTTTTCGGGGGCAGAGTCAAGATGGCAGAGTAGAAAGATGCATGTATGCGAGCTCCAAACCCACAGCCCATAGATTTAATGTAAGAAGAGCTCCCCAGAAGTTCTGGATCACTGCAGGGTGTGCAGAAACATAGTGGAAGAGAGATTTCCATTCCAAAGAGCCCTGGAGAGCCGTCCCCAGCCCCAGAAAGCGGACCCCACCCCAGCGCTGCCCTGGCTGCGGCCCCAGAGAAGCTGATCCGAGCAGACTTCAGGGACGGAAGCTCCAGCAGCCTGGAAGTTTCCTCCGCCCACAGACTCTACAGGTCAGTGAGAGACATGCCTGGGCTGACCGAGAGGGGAGCGGGGTGTCTACATGGCTCAGGCCCCCTCGGGAGGAAGCAGCAGAGGCAAAGGCAGGGGCAGGAAGCAGGGGAGGCAGAGGCGGGGGTGGCGGCGGAGGCAGTGGTGGCGTGGCCACCGCGGCCCCGGACTCCCCCAGTAGCAGGCAGGATTTTCATTACTGAAAGTCTCTGCATAAACCACCTGAAGGAGCTGATCCTGGGAGATGGCCCTGCCCCTACCCGCTCCATTACTGAAGATCTCTGCATAAAACCCCTGAGGGAACTGAGCCTGGGAGGCGGCCCTGCCCCCACCTCAGTACCAGAACTAAAGCTTGCCGCGGAAAGCCCATTTGGATCTCAGACCCCAAGGACTAGCTGGGCGGATCTAGGCGGGGGTGGACAGGAATCTCAGAAGTCAAGTAACTGGCTGGGAAAATGCCTAGAAAAGGGAAGAAAAATAAGACTATAGAGAGTTTTTTTTTGAACAGATGCAAATGATCCCAACTTTCGGATCTGATGACAAGGACATATTCTTGCCATCAGGGAAAGACATGGAGGGTGGGGCCTCGGTACCCCAGACATCCCAGGTGGATGTCGGGTGGGCTCAGGCCTTGGAAGAGCTCAAAAAGGATTTTGAAAACCAAGTTAGACAGGTGGAGGAAAAACTGGGAAGAGAAATGAGAGAGATGCAAGAAAAGTATGAAAAATGGGTCAATACCTTGGTGAAGGAGACCCAAAAAAATGCTGAAGAAAAAAGATGTTATTTTCTTCAGCATTTTTGTGTCTCCTTTAGCAATCTGTTGAATCACTTTTCAAGTGTTTCTATGGTCTGAGACTGCTGCATATTTATCTTGGAGGTATTGGATGCAGAAACCTTTACTTCTTCTGACAATATGCATGTTCATCCTCATCCAAAAGGATCAAAGAAAATGCCTTTTCACCAGGAAAGTAACCTTTTGTGGGCTAACTTTTTCCCCCTTTTTGGAGCATTTTTCCAGCCAGTTACTTGCCTTTTTAATTCCTTTCAAGAAGAGGGTATACTCTGGGGATATGAAAGTTCTCAGTTCCCCCAAGGTGTCACAATGAAGGGAGTGGAGTTCACTCCTCTCCTGGTATGCACACTGATCTGAGACCAACCAAAAAATTTTCTGCCCAGAATTTCCCAATAGTAAAATTACCTCTCCACAACTCCTCAAGCTCTGCCACTCCTCCTCACTCCTGAGCAGGACTCATGACTGAGATTCCGGTAAGCTGCTCAATACACCCAGGGGTTATAGGTGGGGTCAGAGTTGCCACTCAGGGCTGAAATTTATATCAACTGCTCAGTTCCTGCAGGGGCTTTAGCTGGAGGGCTGGGCCTCCACTTAGGGCTAATATTCAGGTCAGCTGCTCAATTTATCAAGGAGTTTTAGGCTAACTCCTCCAGCAATGGACTCTGCTGCTGCGAATACTGCTGGCACAGCTGTGAAGTGGGACCAGGGCTAGGGGAGAACTCTGCTCCCTTTTCACCAAGGTGAAAAAGTTTTCTCACTGACCTTTGAAGCTGCCTTTGACATTTGTGGATTAAGGGATCTAAGAACCTGCAATACTGATGAATATTCTGCCCCCAAGGCCCCTTCTGGTCCTGTTACCCATGGTGCAGTGTGACCAAGGCTGGGGTGAGCTCTGTTCTGTGCCTGTGTGATAGACCTTTCCTGCCCTTCCAGGTTACCTTGGGCTGGAAATCTCTTTCACTCTATCGTTCTGTGGCTTATGATGCTCTAGAATTTGTTGAGAGTAATTTTTTACAGGAATTTTTTGAGCTGTGGGAGAGGAGGTAGAGCATGTGCATCTTACTACTCTGTCATCTTGACTCTGCCCCCCTCTCTACTTAACTTTTGCATCACTTTTTCCATCTTTCCAATTGTTCATTTTAAGGAGTTATTTTCTCCAGTTAGGTTTTGTACATCCTTTTCTATTTGTCCAATTTTCCTTTTAAATTCTTCTGATTTCTTTTTTCATGTCTTTAAAATCATTGGCAAGTTTTTCTTCTATTTCTCTGATTTGACTTTTAAAGTCCTTCCTGAACTCTTCCACGAATGTTCTTTGAGCTTGAGACCAGTACATATACCCTTCTCAAGTTTCAGATGACAGTATAGTCTCATTGCTGACCTCTTTGGTATTCATGTTTTGGTTTTTGTCCCCATAGAAAGATTCTATGGTCTTTTCTTTACTATTTTGCTTCTTACTCATGATGACCATCCTTTTTCAGGCTTTTTAAGTAGACCTCTGCTTCTGAGGCACAGGAGCTCTGTCCCTTAGTTCTTGTGAGTAGAAGTTGAGGCTTTGAGTGTTTTGGTCTCTGGTTCTTTCAACTAGAAGCTAAAATGCCACAGCTTACCTGGTCCTATTCTGGCTGGTGTTCCATAAGTGAAGCCAGGTGAAGTCTATCTGGGTTTCCCTCGAATTACCCTAGAACTAGCTTCTTTAAGTATGGGAGAAGAGTGGTCTGGCCACAGGAGGCCTCCTCTGCTGAACTAGAGCACAGACAAACTCAGCTGTTGGTCATCCTGTTTGCACTAGTGTCTTCCTGATTCCCCTAAGGTGCTGAACTACGCCTGGGGTCCTGGTGTTGAAAACTGTGGACTCCATCCCACTTGGACTGAGGATATCCTCGAGGTTCACTGAGGTGGGGTTCTCTGGGACAGCTCTGATCCTACACTGGTCTCCTTCAACCACAGTAAAAGGGACTCTCCTTAGCAATTTTCCTAGCCTCATGGGCTAAGAGACTATTTACCCCTTTGACTGATCCCATTGTTCCAGGATTCTTCCTGGGGAAATATTCTCTGGCTCTTCATCACCAAGAGGAGGGCAAAAGTAATTACCTATCACTCCGCCATCTTGGTTCATGGAGTCAATTCCAAATTTCTTAAGAGAGACCTTGGCTTGTTTTTTCTGACCACCATCTGAGAGTTTGCCCTGTGTGAATTCTCCTTAAAATAACCATTTTTGCAATTGTATATTTGGCATTCAAACAATGTGGCCAAGTCACTGGAATTTTGCTCTCTGCTGTAGAATTTGAATACTTGGTAGTTTAGTTTAAGAAAGGACCTCAGTGTCTTGTATCTTCTTATCCTGCTGTGTGATCTTTTTTTTTATATATATACCAGGTGTTCTTCAGAATCTTCCAAACACAGCTCAAATTCATACTCATATATAGATAAAAAAAATTCATATGTATCTATGAAAGAACATATAATACTTGTTTGTGCTTTGTTTCTCTGAGGGTGGATAATATCTTTCTTGATAAGTCCAAATCTTTACACACTTTTTTCCAAGTCCACCAACTCATCACTTCCTACACCACAGCAATATTCCAACCTTATGCTGTCTAGGCTGATATATAGTGTAGTTTCCCTATTTTTCTATTTTGATTAAATTTGTTTTAGTTTTAACTTTGTCTGAAATTATGACTACTACTATCAGTTTTTATCCATAATAAATTCATGATCTGTGTTTTATGTTTGTATGTATCTCTTATTTTCTATCCTTCCTGATTCCTTTACTTGATTTCTACCTGCTACCTTTTCCTCTCCATTGTTAAACTCCCTTCCCTCCAAAGATCCTTACTCTGTCATCTCTCTCACACTTTCCCTTTACTCTCTTTTTTCTATCTAAAGTTGGAAGCCTTTGTAACCTTCCAAATATATATGTTATTCTTTCTCTATCCAATCCTATTAATCCAATTTCCTTGTTTAGATTTTTATTCCCTTGTATATGTGTACAGTTTTTTTTTTTCTGTAACCCAGCTCTGATATGAGTAAGATTCCAGAACAACCAGCACTCCTTTCCCATCTCATTCCACTTTGTCAGTTCTAACTATTACATCTCATTTCTATAAGATACTGGGTTTTTTGTGTTATTTCTTAAGTGATTTTAGTTTTTAGAATCACATTTCAGGTCTACCCCAATCTTTCAAACTATCTAGTTACTAAATTTTAAACGTAGACATATATCTAGATAGATGGCTAGATAGATATAGATATATAGATATAGATAGATATATAGATATAGATATTTCCATTTCCTCATATAAAAATTAAACAGTTCATCTTTACTGAATCCCTTGTAATTAGTCTTTGAAATATATATAATTTCTCTTGGTTCTTATATGTCAAATTTTCTATTAAGTTCAGGTGTTTTTTTGTTTCCAACCAAAATCCCAAAATTAATTTAAATGTCCATTTTTTCCCATTGACAATTATGTTTACCTTTGTTCGATATGAATTTCTGCTGTAGCCCCAGTTCTTAGTCTCTTTGATATTTCGTATTCCAAGAGCTGTTTTTTTTAATGTCACTACTGCTAGCTGTTGTGTGATTCTAACTGTGACACAACCATATTTAAAGCGATTATTTTCTTGTTGCTCCTAATATTTTATCCTTGACCTAGGGGTTTCAGAATTTGAGTATAATATTCCTATGGGTTTTCCTCATTGAGTCTTTTTTTTAGGTTATTTGTTCTTCCTCTCCTGCCTCTGCCTCTATTACAGAAATGAAAATGATGTCCCAATGAACATCCTTTTTAATGGTGATGCATCCACATTAACTAGAATTGTAAATCATTTTGTAAATTGATATAGTAATAATTTGTTTTAGACATTAAAAAAACACAAAGTTGTCTAATGGATCTTTGTGTTTACTTATAGGAGATGCTAAAGAATTCAGTATCATAGAATCTGCTTCTAAGGTATTTCATAATCTATTTAATTTGAAATATTTCCCAAGCAATTAGAATTTAAAGCCATTGTAGATAAATTGATATTTCATTACACTCTACCCTATTTTAGATGCATTGTTCCTTGGGCAAGGATGTTGAAATGATCCTAATATTTAACATAGTCATTTTGTTATATTAAAGCAATATGAATTTGTGATCAAAATGAAGTGGTGTAACATTCCATCTAGGCCAACATAATTGCATAGTAGCTATAAAGACTTTGCCATATGCTTAATCTACAGTCTTAAAATCCTAACACGTCTTCATCACACATATCTCTCAAATTGTTTTCCTCTAGTTTATTAATGAAGTCAATAATGTGGCAGATATTTTTAGATCAGGTGTACAATAGACTCCTGTAGCTAACCTTAGCCTGGGAGGGTGTGGGGGAATAACTAATCAAAAGTTAACTCACTGAGATGTGTGCAATAGGAAAACCATTCTCTTTGGATCAGTTTTGCATCTGTCTAACACCTTTCCTAAGCTCTTTCAAGCCTGGCACTTTTACTGACTTCAAAGGTAGCTCAGTGCTCATATTAGCTTTATGAGGGCATGGAAGTGTGTCAAGAAACCTCCTTTCATCAAAAGCAGTCAGTGCAGTGAACCATATTTCTCAACAAGTGTCCCTTAATAAAGAGGTGGTTATGTTGGGAAAGGAATCAGGCACCTGCATAAGACAGGTAAAGAGTGTGAATAATGAATTCTGACATCTAATATTTTTTTCTAAAGAAAAAAGAATGACAACTTTCAGTAATTTCTTTGCAATTGAAGTCAGGAATTGAATGCATGCATTAATGAACGTTCTGGTATCATGATCATAGGATAGCGGTGCAGTGGAAGATTATTATTGTTCATATTGAAAGTAATTTAACTATAAAAAGAATTGAGTATTCTGAAAGGAGATGGATATCCTTTATAGGACTGCTGCATTATAACAAATACATGTTGCCTAATGTTCACTTTCATTCACTTCAAATCTTTGTCTATCTTCATGAAAGCTCAGCTCCATGGAACATTATAGCCCATGTCCTATAGTCACTGTTTCCATCTCTGCACAAATAACTAGACCATTAATCCACTTAAACACCTCAAAATGATGTTTTGATTTTTCTCTCATTGGAGTATACTTCTCCTTGAAAAAATAACATCAGTACATTTCAAGTAATGGTTGCTCATCCACCTTTGGTGTCTAGCTTCACACAACTTTCATCTGTGACTCCAAGAAGCTATCGTATGTGTAGTGACAACAGCCCAGTAAAACTGTCTAGATGGACTAAACAAACTTAAGCATAACTCATAGGTCTAAAATGTATCCATGAATTAGGGGAACGTGATGACTCTCCCCGGAACGATGGGTAGAAGAAAACAATTTGTTCCAACCATCATGAAGGAAGCTAAAGCAGATGATGTGGAACACTCATCAAAAAGGCTAAGGTCATCTACCACCTCCCAGACATCTTGACTTTTGTACTGTTACTGAACTTTGATGGTCAAAAAAGAGTTTGAGGCTAATGTTTACTTTGTGAACCTTTGCTTCACTTAAATCCAGTTCATGCACAATTCCAGTCATCACTCTTATGTTGTCAAAAATCCCCTTAAAAATAAAGAAAAGACAGCAATTGCCTCTAAAAAAATAAAATTATCATCATCATTAAAATAAAGAGGTTTCAAAGACTATCAACTCCAAATTCTCTTTTTAAGTCTGAGGCAACTAAAACTGAGAGAAAGTAAATAATTTATCTAATATCATAAAAATAGCAAACATCAGAGCTGAGATTCAAGCCACCTTCTCCCAATTATAAATCAACAGCTCTTTCTAAGGTACCAATGTTTCTAGACAACTTTCCACAACTTACAAAGAGGAGAAGGGAGAATATATATATATATATATATATATATATATATATATATATATATATATATATATATATATATATATATAAAGAGATATAGATATTTATATATGTATATATAGATATATCTATATATATATATATACATATATATATATATATACATATATATATATATATATATATATCTACATATATATCATGCTTACTATGTGCCAGGTAGAGTTCTAAATTCTTTTCAAAATACAAGTGCTAATTGTAATAAAAAATAACATTTACGTAGCACTTACTTTAGGTCAGGAACTGTGCTAAAGGATTTATAATTATTATCTCATTTGAGCCATAGACTAACCCTATGAGAAAAGTGCCATTATTATCCCCATTTTACAATTGAGGAAACCGAGGTAAACAGAAGCCAAGTGACTTGTCCATGGTTACAAAGATCTGAGTCCAGATTTGAACTCAGGTAATCCTAACTGCTGATCTATAACTCTGTCTATTAAGCCACCAACAGACTCTGTAGATTCCAAAGAATGAAAATATAGCATTTGTTTCTGGGAACTTGTGACAGTACTATTTGTTTCCATGAAAAGGCAGAATGGAGCAGGGTTTATCACCCCAGTTTTTTTTATTTTATTTTATTTTCCCTACTGTCAGATTCAAAAGAGAACATCCATGGGTTATAAGAAAGTTCCTGAATATGTTTAATACAATTACCAGTAATTATTTTAAATATATTTTGTGGGGTACGCAATTACAAATTTGAGATACTTAAAGTAGCATGAACATTTTCTCATAAAGCACATTCTTACTTTAGAAGCATATTTTATGTTCAAGAGAGTATTATAAAAAAAAACAGACAATTGCTTGTGCCTCAGAATATCTGTAGATCTCTTCCTGGTTCTTATATTAACTTTCTGTAAGACCTTGGGAAAGATACCTAAAGAATTTCACCACATATATAGTGAAGAGCTTGAACAAGATGGTTGCAAGGATGTATTCCTACCCCAGAGTTCTGAGTTAATGAAATTTTTGAAAACTACAGACCCTGCATCTAAGATCTTTTTCATCCATGAACTGCTTGGTGATAGTGGAGCTGCAGAGGTATTGTGGAGTCTTTCTATCCAAGCAATATAATGCTGAGGCAATGAGGATAATTTTACTCTGTGAATTATTGATATGCATTAACTGAAAAAAAAATGTGGCAAAATGTTGGAGATTAATGCTTACTGAAGAATAAATACCCAGGGTATATCTACTTGTGCCCTGGGGAGTGTATCTGAAAGTCTAGCTTCCTTTATACTCATTCTAAAGGTGAGATCTAAAATCTCAGTAGAGGTGAGAAGAGGTAATGCACTGAGAAGATTCAGTTCCTATCTTGTTAATTAAAAACTGCACCTTAGGTTGATAAATATGGACAAAGGGGAAGATGGTACTATATCTGTATGACACAGGCTGAGTTTAAGGTCAACAGAGTAATTGGTTTGGAGGAGACACAACCATCTCTCTCTGTCTCTTTCTCCACCTATGATTCCTCCTTTAGTGAGAGATGAATGTATATAATTTTTACTAAATTCTTGTTCATTAAGTGTCTTTTGACTATTCATTTGGCCAGTTGCTATAAAGAAACTAGTTTTCCTTAAATCATGTGGCCATTGGAATCTTACTGTGCATGTCCTTGGCGGGGTAAGTGACAAGATAATCAGAAAGAGAGAGAGGTATTGTTTCATAATGACTGGGAACATTTCCAACACTGGGGCTCAGAGGTTCACAGTAAAGAGTTTTTTTTTTTTTTTTATTCTTATTTTGGAATTTTTTTTAATATAAATTTATTTATTTAACTTTTTACTTTCATTTTCACAAAATTTTGGGTTCCAAATTTTCTCCCCTTTTCTCCCCTCCCCACACCCCAATACACCGAGCATTCTAATTTTCCCTATCACCAATCTGCCCTCTCTTCTATCATCCCTCCCTTCTCTTGTCCCCATCTTCTCTTTTGTTCTGTAGGGCCAGATGACTTTCTATTCCCCAATAACTGTGTTTCTTATTTCCTAGTAGCAAGAACAATACTCAACAGTTGTTCCTAAAACTTTGAGTTCCAAATTCTCCCCATCCCTCCTTCCCCACCCATTCCCTTTGGGAAGGCAGGCAATTCAATGTAGGCCACAACTGTGTAGTTTTGCAAATGACTTTGATAATAGTTGTGTTGTGTAAGACTAACTGTATTTCCCTCCATCCTCTCCTGCCCCCCATTGTTTCTATTCTGTCTTTTGATCCTGCCCCTCCCCAAGTGTTCACTTCAAATTGCTCCCTCCTCCCATTGCCCTCCCTTCCATCATCCCCCCCCACCCTGCTTATCTCCTTCTCCCCCACTTTCCTGTATTGTAAGGTAGGTTTTCATACCAAAATAATTGTGCATTTTATTCCTTCCTGTAATCGAATGTGATGAGGGTAAACTTCTTGTTTTTTCCACCTGGGATGTCTGGGATAGAGAGGAACCGACCTCCACGTCTTTCCCTGATAGTAAGAATTGTTCCTCGTCATCAGAATTGAAAGGCAGGAACATCTGTACCCCATCAAATGCAATTTTCTAAATTGAAAGAGAGACCAAGTGAACCAGGACTAAAAGAAATCCAAGCAAAATTCAGTGTTATTTCAATCTCTCTCTCTCTCTCTCTCTCTCTCTCTCTCTCTCTCTATATATATATATATATATATATATATATATATATATATATCTGTCTCTCTCTATTTCTCTCTCTTTCTGTCTGTCTGTATCTCTTTGTCTGTCTGTGTGTGTGTGTGCGTGTGTGTGTGTGTGTGTGAGAGAGAGAGAGAGAGAGAGAGAGAGAGAGAGAGAGAGAGAGAGAGAGAGAGAGAGAGAAAGGGGGGAGATTACTGAGGGGAGTATAGAGAAAAGAAAGACAGGGAAAGTTTGGGATTAATTTTGTTTAAACAGGTTAGTGGCCTGAAGAGTCTTTGATCCCTTTAGTATCATGCAAGTTAAAGAAGTCCACTGAACCACCAATCCCCTCACAACCCTTTCAGAGTCATAGATGATGGAATTAGCAAAAAAGAAATAATGACCATGAAGCAAGAATTTAGGAACTCAGCAAACCACCCACTTGAGTATAGGGATTAACCAAGAAGAGCATATTTTTTTTTATTACCCACCCAGTCTTCACTTTATATGTGTATGTAAATGACATGTATATACACACATACATGTAAATATTGATTCACACATGTATGGATTTGTGTTTATACATGCAGATATATAAAATACTAAATGTTTTAAATAGATGTAATTATGATTGATCATTTGTTCACTAATAGAAACACTAGAAGTTTGAGTATAAATCAGTTTCCTACAAAGTTTTATAAGAAATGTTCTAGCATAGCTCAGGATTCAAAACATCTCCAATTACAATGCAAACATTAATTTCTTCTATCTGTATTTTGCAAGTTATACTTTTTAAATATTTAGTTGAAAGTCATACAAAACGTAGAGTGTTTACAAATAAATTGACTGTAATCAAGAAAACATTTTTAAAAGTCAAATTATATGTTTTAATCAGAAGGCAATACACACACACACGCACGCACACACACACACACTAAGGTTCCCTTGATAGGTATTTAATACAAAGTCAATAAATATAAATTGCTGTATTCAAGAGGCAGAGTCACTGAAAAATAACTCTAGGAACTGATTAATGAAATATATTCCGTGGCATCAGCACATTTAAAATCAATCAGTATTTCTATCTGACACTTTTCATTTTCCCCCCAATTAAAATAAAATTGTGAAACCACAAAGCAATTTCAGGATTTATTTGAGCAAAATACATTCTGACAAATCAAAAACCACAGGTCCTTATCATGGACCTTAGTACTTTTTGCTCTGGGAGAGTGCCATTGCTTTATGTAATGAGACTAAAGCTCTCTCAAAGGATTATCTTTAAAACACTGGTTTGCTTAAAGGAATAAAATGCCATTAACCTCTGTCACAATCCAATTTTTCATTTGTGAAATCTACATGAAAATGTTATAGCTTAGGAGTGAGGCAGTCTTAAATGTGGAGCTCAACTAACTGGACAATGGCTTCCTTTTCACTAGTGAATTTTTTATAGTGGTGGTAGGGACTGATTTCCCATGGTTGCCTCATTTGAACAAAAATTTCATTTTTCCTGAATTATTAAATGTCTTGTTGGCAAATAAAGGAGGTTCATCATGATATTTTGCTCATTCTTCAAGGTAAAACACTGTGATTCAAACATTTGTTTTTCAGTCACTTCTATCCTATGAGCTCTTATTTTCAAGAAGTCAGCTAGGAGATACAGAAAATACAGTACTGGTCCTGGAGTCAGGAAAATCTAAGTTCAAATCAGGCCTCACTCACATCCTAGCTGTGTGACCCTGGACAAGTCACTTTACCCTGTTTATCTCAGTTCTTTATCTGTAAAAGCTGAAAAAGGAAAATCTCTCTAGTGTCTTTGTCAAGAAAACTACATGAGATCAAAGTCAGATGTGATTGAAAATAAAATGGTAAATTATCAGGAAGCTTACAGTCAAATGGGAAAAAACACATAAAGGGAGTTGAAAAGTAGAGGCCAGAGCTAGAGAGATATGGATGGTACGGGGGCTATGATTTTTAAAGCCCAGAAAGTCAGGACTAAGACCTACAGGGTAATGAAGAGAGGTTAGCCTGTTCCATTTCACAAAATGGATGGTCTTAAAGTAACTTAACAATGATAAAATCGGGGTGAAGCTTGAGGAGAGGTATTCCAGGGTGAAGAGATCATAGTCACGACAGGATGATCCAGGATAAGGGAACACATGCCTTGAGAGATTCCAGAATGAGACAATGGTAGAGGAATGATTATGAAGTCCAGAAAATTAGGAAAAGGGGAATAACAATGAGAGAAAAAGAAAATTAAAGGTGATTCATAACTTCACTTCAAACCTATCATATTAATTAAGATGACAAGAGATGACAAATAGTGGAGAGGCTAGAGGAAAAGAGGGATACTAGTACATTGTTGGTGGAACTGTGGATCGCTTCATCCATTTCAGAAGGCAATCAGGAATGACTCCAATAGTTACCAAACTATGCACAATTTTGACCCAACTAGTACTAACCTGCCCTACTGCCCCAATCAAAGAAAGATGAAAAGGACTTATGTGTACAAAATATTTAAAGGATGTCTTTTCCTGGTAACTAAAAACTGGAAAGTAATGAAAGAGTTCTCCTATTAGAGAATGACAACATGTGTTGTGGTTTATGAATATAATAAAATATCATAAGATATGACAAAATGAACAATTCCAGAGGAAACTGAGAAGAACATTACAAAATGATACAGGGTGAAGTAAGTAGAACCAGAACAATTTGAAAAATGATAACAGTACAGGTAAACATAACTGTAAAAGATTCTGATCAACTTAATGATAAATCATAATAGTGAAACATGTCATTCATCTCCTGTCAGAGAGATAGTACATTTTAAATTCAGTAAGATACATTATGTCTTTTGATATAATCAAAAAGGAAAATAGCTTGGCTGGACCATGTATTTATGCATTCCTCTTTTATTTATTTGCTCATTGTTGGAGGTAGGATATATAGTAAGAAAGACTTGCTTAAAGTTAGTAAAACGAACAATAAAAATATCAATAATTTAGTTATTATCAGAATCTTAAAGGGACATCTTGATAAATCATATCACAGTAAATTTCCCCAGAGTCATATTAAAATAAATCAGTCCTGATTTCATTAGCATATCAGGTATATATTGAGAAATCCCCCCTTTATCACTGCAAATTAGGACTTAAAGTGTTTTGGTGAGGGGGAAATCAGGATTAAGTGACTTGCTCAGGGTCACACGCCTAGTAGATGTCTAAGGTCACATTTGAATTTAGTTCCTTCTGATTTTAGGCCCAGGACATTATCCAGTACATCACCTAGCTGCACCTGTTGCTTATAATCTCAGAAAATCAACTGGAGCACAATGATCTTAAATGGCTAGCCTGGTATTATCTAGTCATTTTATATTAGAGTCAGGCCTTGAAACCAGATTTTCTTCACGCTAAATCTGTCTCTTTATCAATTATATCATGCCACCACTTCAGAACTATCTGTGTTTAAGAAGTGCCCAAAGGACTAAGGGGAATTAGTGCAAATAAAAATACTTGAGAAATAAGATTACCTTTCTGAAATTACAAACAAAATATTACCTCCATTTTTCTCAGAATGATGCCTAATCTAAAAAGGGACAGTATTGTCCCTGCAGTCATTGCAGCAATGACTGCAATGCTGGAGTGGTTTGCATTCTTTCAATATACAGTTACTGAAGTTCCTAGGCCTTTAGTTTTATAAGAAGCATACATACTGTTCTAATTCATTTTTTGACTGCTGGCATAGATATTCATAACCTGTGAAGGCTAAATTTAGTTTAATGATTCTGCAACCATGTTTCTGACAGAAAACTAATAATAATTGAAGAGTAAATGTTGTAATCTTGGTTAAAATAGACAAACCCCTTTTTATTTTATTCAGGAAAGCAGAATTAAGTTAAAAACAACATCCAAAAAGATACTGGTATTAAATAACGGACATATTAATTCTGCAAGAGTTACAAAATTCATTTTAACTTCCACCATAAAAAGAAGAAAAGTGAAATATAATGACTTAAATTTAGGTTTAAGCGTTTCATTAGTAACAAAATTCATTTCAATGGAGCTGATAACTTCAATAACTTTACATTGGAAGATTTATCAGAGAGTAAGTCAAGCATAATTAGCAGTTAAATTATTTTTTTAAAAAAGAGAAAGTATTTTTCACATAGATTTTAAAAATTTTTACCAGAACCTTTGTTGAGAGAAAAGAAAAACATTATTTATTAAGTGATACAAATGATTATTCTATGTCTTGTATAATGATCATAATGCTTTTTAAATTAAAAATTATCAGTGGTAATAGAATTAGTAGGGAAAAATATATCTACATTTATTAAAATGAGTGGAACAATGATGTAAATCAGTAACACCAGAACAAAACTCTGTACAGCCAATCTACCATGAGTCTCCTGCCCCATCCAATCAACCTTTGCTCTAGCCTATTTCTTTTTATTGCTATTGGGAAGGCTTCATAAAAGGGATTTTCAGGCAATGTGAGGCGGGGGAAAAGTTCTGGATTTCTACTCAGAAATACCTTATTTGAGTCATTGCTCTGACTCTGTCTTGGAGTATTACCGTTACATTCTCTTGGCCTCAGTTTCTGTATCAGGAAAATGAGGGATTTGGCTGAGATAATGTATTCAACCCTAAATCTATGGCCATCCCTGGACTTGTTCCCTGAAGGAGGTAATTGTAAGATGTGTTGTTTTATTGAATTTCTCTTTTCAAACCGATTTACCCGCTTAAGAGGGGAATAATAATAACAGAACATACACCAGAGAGTAAAAACAAAACCAATCAAACAAACAAACTTTAAAGCTAAGAAGAAATGCAACCTTGCTTAACGAAGGAATCCATTGCTACATTTTGGTTACAGCTTAGTGACTTTGGGGGCACAGCTCACATTGCTTTCCAGAACGGCTAGACTAATTCATAGCTCTACCAAAAGTGAAGGAAGGAAAGATGCTTAGTTTCTGTAGTTCCTCTAACATCTGTCCTATTCCTTTGTTTTTAATTTCAGTAATCTGGTGGGTATGATTTGGAACTTCAGATTTGCTTTGATTTGCATTCTCTACTAGTCATTGGAGCTAGAGATATGGGAAGAGAGGATCTAGTGGATACTTTAGATATTGATCCTCTTAAGTTCATTCAGACCCCCTTTAGTGGATTTGGACATGATCTCCTTCAGCTGAGGGTTGGCTAGTGAGTCAAAATCAAACTCTTTTGTTCTCTGTGAACATCATAGATATACACTTTTCTCCTGTCTATTACACCTATATGCCCTGTCCACTATTACATCAATTTGCTTGACTTTCTATTTATTTACCTTATTTTTTCTGGTTAATCACCTTTTTTGTTATCTTTCTTGAGCATACCTCTTTAGATTATATTCCTCAATTTCCCTTTATCTTTTCTAATTATTTTACCCCTGTTGCAGTTGTCCTTGATCTTGCTTCTCCTACAACTCTGAAACAGGGTTCCCACCACTATCAGAATGACATTTATTTTTCAAAGTTTCCTAAATCCATCACAAATTTGAGCAAATTTTTACTGCTCCAAATGAAATTTTTATCTATTTCACTAGTCCAAACTATTCAGTCACCTAAAAAATTTTCTCATTATTTGCCTTTCACTTCCCATTCCTTTTACTGTAAACTTCTCCTATGGAGCCAACAGACTCATACTAATTAAGAGGGAGCATTTAATTCAGTTCTTTCTGATACCAAGTTCAGCACTCTATCCACTAAGGCACAATACCATTCAGTCACTATCTTTCTGAAAATGTCTCTTAGAGTTGAACACAGTACTTAAGCATGTGGTAACAGATACGTAATTCTCATTTTCAATATTCTCAAGCATCTAGGTATAGAAGGAGCTTTCATGACATAATAAACAGAGACATATTAGAAATCTAACCTTGGAGCTCTTATTCCTTTGATCATAACCATGAAATAGGTGAATTCCATTTAAAGGAACATTGAATGAACTCATTTGGGGATACAATATCAGTTTGATGGCTTGTTTGTTTTTGTTTTTTTTTAATAACATTGACATCCTAAGTCATTACATTTCTTTGCTTAGCATATTCTCCAACTATGAAGTACATCACAGATTTACTACGCTTCTTTTCTTTTAAATTTGCATGTGATATTGCTCTGGACCTGCACATTTGTTTTTGCAGCTTATTTTTCAAATAGTTTCATAAAATTAATTGTAATTTTTGAAGAAATGTCAGATTATATGAATAACTGAACAAATAGAATTGTACATAACATTAGGAAAAATATTAAAATGCCATTTATTACAATGATTTTGGACAAAGTATGAATTCTAGGATGTTCTCCTATTATGAATATCTTGGTTAGCAGTCTTAGAGACATACTAAGAACTAAAGTCACTGGCTGGTAATGCTAGTGTTCTTGTGGTTTCTTGCAGACTTCCACCATATAGTTTGCAGCTATATATAACCCCTCCATTAATCTCCCTGTTCAGCTAGGAATCATTTCTTTCATGAAATCTCCCACTTTAGTAGCACTGTATTTACAGATAGTTGAGTATGTTACATGTTATTTCCTCTTAGAAGAATATAAGCCTTTTGAGGACAGGGAATGTTCTTTTTAATCACTGCTTTTATCATTGTTCCTTAAATATAATTGATTCCTTAGAAATATTTGTTAAATGAAATTCAGTTGAACTGACTGGAATGACAAACAATTAATGATATTGAAAAACTGTTAAAAATCGTTCATTTACCAGTCTGTTTTATCTTGGCACCTTGGAGTTAAACTGATGAAGAGAGGAGGGATGCATATCTCGGCTATATCAAAAGCGTTTAATTATTGACTTATTTTAATTTACATTTATCTTTTTTTCAAGACATTTCTCTCATAACATATAATACCCTTAATTTCATTCAGTCCTAAGTAGGGACAAATCAGTAACAAAATAAAGTTCATTGATTTAGTGATGGACTCTAGCTCAGGTTTGAAATATGTGTTTTGTTTCGTTTTCTTTGGCTTGGTTTTACTTGTATAAATAAGCATTATGAGTAACTCAAAATATTAGAGCAGGTGAAGAGCAAGCCAGAAAAACCACATAAGCACATCTGACATATTACTGGCTGTATGACCCTGGAAAAGTAACTTAATCTCTTTGGTCCCAGCTAATTCCATAATACTAGAAGTATACGAACAGTTAATAATCTTGTTTATCAAAGACAGTTTCAAATGCAGGCCCTCCCAGTCCCCTATGTAAACTCATTCACATACATACAAATTATGAGTAAATAATGCTCTTTCTGATATTTCTCAATTTAAAGTGATTTCGAGATGTTACACCTTTCTGATTTTCTATTTTTTTTCTCCATTAGAGTACAAGAAAATTATTTTTTAGAAAAAAAAAAAGGTACTGAGGAAACACAAGGGAAGAGGAATCAATTAATACTAGTATTGTAACTTTGCTGGTTGAATTGCCCATAGAAAGTGATTATGGTAGAAGGGAAGTTTCGTTCTCCATTGTGCACAGATATGATGTCACTTAGTATGACTTAGGTCATCCACTACACATGCTCAAAAGAGTGAACTGGACAAAAATTAACTACAGTGATTCTATATTTCTTCCTATACCATTTAATGCTAATTCAAATCTTACAAATACTTCAATTCAACAAGTATTTATTAAATGTTTTTCAGACACTGTGTTAAGTGCTTGGGTTAGAAATAAGAAAAAGAGACAGTTTCTGTCCTCAAAGGACTCAGAACCTAATGGTGGAAAAAAACACAAAAAGAAGCTGAAAAAGAACAATGAGCGAGAGCATGTGGGGAAAATAAAATTATTAGGAAGGTTCCTTTCTATAAAGGAAGGCTAAAGAGAAGTTTACTGCTATGCCCTCTAACCTTACTATCAGAGATGAGGAAAAAAACTGAGGGTGAATTAATCAAATGTAGAATATCAAAACTTTAAAGGTCATGAGATTTCAGGTGATAAAATGAAGGGTTAGTATGTTCTTTCTTAGAATTAAACTCAAGCGGAACAGCTGATAAAAAATAAAGTACAACTGGAAAATGTACTCAGAAATGTAAATTTAGTTAGATAACACCAAAGTATGGGATTTAATTTTAAAAAACCTTATTTAATTCTTGCTAAAAACATGAAACATATTGTAACTTTTGACCTCTTGGTTTTACTCCTCACTCTCCCTCAAAAGTCCCCAACAAGAATTTATTTTAAAGAACCAGTCTTTTCAAAAATATTCCTAGCTACTTCATTTGTAAAAAGAAAATAACTAGCACTACCCCTTATGTCAAACAATTGTAGAATGGATGATTAAATTGTGGTATATTATCTTAATAATATGTTGTGATGGAATAACAAAAATGAGGAATAAAAGGGAATCATAAAATGATAAAAGTAAGGGAAGGGAAAGGAAAGGAAAGAAAGAAGAGAAAGAGAGGAAAAGGAAGGGAAGGGAAAGCCAGGGCACACTAGGGAAGGGAAGAGAAGGGAGGAAGCAATAACTCATAAAATCCACTATGTCCATCAGACAATAATTCGTGCTTCATATCCCATCCACCATTCATCTTAACCATATCCTTGTCATCTGCCCTCCCACTCCTTTTTCCACCCTCATTCTTCATATATTTTTTCTCTTCAAAATATAATCACTATGGTTTTGGAAAAGACTACATGACCACATTCCTCACTATCCCTGTGACTCCAAGGAAAAGGAACAACAAACAAACAAAGATACAGAAGCAAAGGTTTCTTGACCATCAATGCCTCATATGTGGTATCACTTCATATTAAAATAGGAATCTCTTGATATAAGAAAGTAAGCATCCCTTTTATGACACTAAATACATGTTTAATAGATATTTTCATTCATTTATCTTATTTAGGGCAAGTTTTCTTTTAATTGAGTTAAAAATATCCACTTTTTTCATACTATAGAGCAAATAGAAATGGATTGGGAATCTTACAACCTGGATTGAAAACCTGTCTTTCTTAATGGAAGTCATCACAACTCTTTAAAATATGAGAGAGATGGATAAAGTGAACTCTCTCTAAAGTCTTTCCAGGTATAAGTCTTATTACTTTTATTGATTATATTCAAGGGATAACATATTGGAAAAAAATTAGTTGTCCTTTAATGTATCTGGACCTCCTAACTAATTACTGGAAGAGCAAAATTGTTAGGAAATGAAATACAAAATAGGTAAATTTTTTTTACAGGGAAAAATTAAAGCTAGTTGAACTCCTCTTATGTCCAGTTCTTCTCTGATACTTTCATCCAACTAAATTTTTCTTAGAAAGCTGATTAAAAGGCCCATAATCCAGTGGGTTGACACTTGTCCCAAATTTTAAAAAAATCCTAGATTTTATATGCACACAGGAATATATACACATGCACACATGTAAATACTCATATGTGTATATACACATATGTGTATATGTATGTGTCTTTGTGTGTCTATAAATATATAAATTTAGGGTTTTGCTTTGTACATAAGTCCTTTCTCTTACTTTGTGTAATAGTTTAGCTTATTGAACAATTTCTTTGCAAAAATATAAAAAATAAATATCATTTATTTCAAATCACACAATCAGTGGGGAATATTTTATCAAAGGAGAATAATTTCAACAAGTTATTATGCTTTTTCAAGTTAAGCACCACTGGATATTTTTAAATGATGGCCCTGATTTATGCTCACCAAGCCTGTTTGGAATTATCATAGTTATTACCTTGCCTTGCATTCCTCTCCGTAGGAGTCTGGTACATGATGCCATCTAAATCATCTTTTTGGTTTGTCAGTACAAATAATTCAGAATATTACCTTTGAAATCTATATCTATAGAGAAATGAGGATCTTCTCATAGCTGTGAGAAAAGAAAAACAGAAATCAGTAAAAAGTGAGAAGCTCCCATTTTAGAATGTTTTGCTTTAAATTTAAATGAGAAAGGGAATGGTATGTTAAAATGATGTCTAGAAAGGCAAAAGGAAAGAGGGTGACACAATTATTCATTGAATTCAGCACTTCCATAAAAGCCAATCCAAATAGCTCAGGCAAAACAAATTTTAATCTATTTTAGGGGGATAAAACATAATAGAAGCAAACAACAGCTATAGACTTCGAGGTACAGAGGAGCTTTAGGGATGTGTTAATGAAAAATGTATGTCCATATATTATAAAATTCTTGATGTTATTTTTCAGAAGACTTCATGCACTGGAGGGAAAGTTCCTGCAAAATAAATTTCTAGCTAGACATTTTATTTTAATTGACCTTTCAGAAACCCACCATAATATTGAAAACACATCTTACAGAGTTTTAAGATCTGCAGAACACTTTATATATTTATCATGTGAGTCCCACAACAATATTGTATGGTAAGTGCTATTATTCAAGTTTTATAGATGAGGAAGCTAAGTCTTGTAGAGTTTAGGGGAGTTATCTAGGGTCAAAAATCTTTTAAATATCTAAAAGGTACTTTTAATCCCAGTGCATCTAAATCCAACTCCAGAACCCAACACATTCTACTCTCTTCCTTTCCAATAAAAAGAGTGTGAGATAGGGAGGTGAAAAGAGAACAAGAATGGGAAACAGGAGATCTAGGTAGCCACTTTGTTGTCAACTAGTTGTGTGACATTGGAAATGGCAAAACTTTTCTGATCCTCAGACTCCTCATAAATCAGATTAAGAGAGATCTATTGGATTCCTTTCATATTTGAAATTTTATGACCTGGCAACTAGCTATAGTATAAAATACAACCTTCTTCTTAATAATATATATATATACTCAAAGTTACTTTATATGTTAGGCTCAATGCAGACTAAACATTTTGAGAGAATCAGTCTTTTCTACCAGTAGGAACAATGATAAAAATGTTAATAGTTTTTAATTTAATGTTATCCATATGGATGGTAAAAGCTGATGATTTACATCATCATCATCATCATAATCATCATCATCAAAATTTCAGGATTTTTGTGAGTTTCACAGCAATTCATTAATGATTCCTTTGCTATTCATAGTTCCAGTCAGTACCCTTCATTCTCTTATAAAAAGAGTACTTTAGAATTTAAATCATGAAAACAAACTAAATATGAGTTTATTGTGGAAGTATTTTATTGAAGATATACAAAACAAGTTGGGTATAAAATTAATTACATCTTAATTAGATTTAAAAAGCATATTTAAAAAGCACCTTTAAAATCATTTCAACAATAAAGTACACAGGAGGAACCTGAGAGAACAGCTTACAACAGAAGGCAACAAGACTAAAGACCTGAAATATTAGTTAGGTATTGAACTTTAATGTAATAAGAAAGTTATTTATTGAAATGACATTTAAATAACTTACGTGAATTCTTTTACTAACATTAGAAATATTTAGGAAATTTATTGTTGTTTTACTGCTGTTGTTGTTGACTCTCTAAGAGGAACAAAACAACATCAAAATGTTGGAGGAAAAGTATGGACTGTGTGTACATTTGTGAATGATAAGACCTATATGAGCTCAGAAGCCTCTAACATAGGTGAGGTACAAATATGAACACGAACTTGAGATATCTAAATTTGTGCATCTCATATTTCTTTTGAGCTACTGCAATTCTGCTTTGCTTATAAAGTGCTGAACTTTTTTTTTTTTTTCTGAGTAGGGCTTTCTATGCTGACTGGTCTTTTTCCAGGGTCTCCCATGTCTCACAATTGATATCAAAATTCTTCAGGGACTTTGAGAGTTTCCTTATATCACTTGTAACCACCATGTGAGTTACCTGACTTGTGTGAGTTCTTCACAAAATAACTTTAAGAAAATGCACAGTTGGAATTTGAACAACTTGGCAAGCTCATTGAAGTTAGACTGTCTGTATTAGAGTTCAAATGCTTGGCAGATAACCTCAAGAAATGACCTCAGTGTCTGATACCTGATTTTACCAGGTAATCTTCAGAATCTTCCTAAGACAATTAAATAGAAGATACTTGGTTTCCTAGCATGGCACGGGTACCACAGTCATAAAACAACGAGGTCAGCACAACAGCTCTGTTAACCCTGCTTCATATGAAGCCTAATACCTTTTTTCCTCCATATTTTCCTTTGGAGTTTCCCAAACACTGAAGTAGCTCTGGTAATGTATGCAGTACCTTCATCCTCTATGTACACATTCTTGGGAGGTATGCTGCCAAGGTAAATGAACTTATCTGCAGCATTCAAAATTTCTCCATTTGCTGTAACTGATGGTTCAATGTATGGATGGTGTGGTGGTGGCAAGTGGAGAGCTTATGTTTTCTTCCTGTTAATTGTTTCCTTTTTTTTCAATTTATTTATTAATTTTAATTTTCAACATTCATTTTCACAAGATTTTGGGTTTCAAATTTTCTCCCCATCTCTCCTCTCTCCCACACCAAGACACTATGCATTCTATTACCCCTTTCCCCAATCTATCCTAACTTCTATCTCACCCCTCCTTCCCCCTATCCCAATATTCTCTCTTTTCTTGTAGGGTAAGATAGATTTCTATATCCTATTACCTGTATTTCTTATTTCCCAATTACATGCAAAAACAAATCTAAACATTTATTCCTAAAACTTTGAGTTCTAACTTCTCTCCCTTTTTCCCTCCCCACCAATCTCCACTGAGAAAGCTATCAGTGCAATATAGGCTATATATTGGTAGTTTTGTTAAAGATCTCCATAATAGTCATGTTGTGAAAGACTATCTATATTTTCCTCCACCCTATCCTGCCCCCCCATTTACTCTATGCTTTCTTTTGAAACTATTCCTCCCCAAAAGTGTTTACTTCTAATTACCCTCCTCTTCTCATTTGTCCTCCCTTCTATCATCCCTTCATACCCCACTTATGCCCTTCTCCCCTACTTTCCAGTAGGGTAAGATAGATTTTCATACCAAGTTGAGTGTGTATGCTATTCCCTCCTTAAGGCAAATGTGATGAGAATAAGCTTCACATTTTCCCTCTCACCTCCCCCTTTCCCCCTCTACTGAAAAAATCTTTTTCTCATCTTTTTACGAGAAATAATTTGCCCCATTCCATATCTCCCTTTCTCCTCACAATATATCACTCTCTTACCTCTTAATTTCATTTATTTAGATATCATCTCTTCCCATTCAACTCATTCTGTGCCCTCAGTGTGTGTATACATATATATGTGTGTGTGTATACAAATATATGTGTATGTATATGTGTGTGTATATGTATATATGTATATATATATGCATATATACACACACAAACATATGTTTGTGTGTATGTATAATCCCTCCAACTACCCAAACACTGAGAGAAGTTTCAAGATTTATAAATACTATCTTTCCATGTAGGAATGTAAACAGTTCAACTTTAGAAAGTCCTTTATGATTTCTCTTTCATGTTTACCTTTTCATGCTTATCTTGATTCCTGTGTTTGAAAGTCACATTTTGTATTCAGCCTTAGTCTTTTCATGAAGAATTCTTGAGAGTCCTCTACTTCATTGAATGACCAGTTTTTCCCTTGAAGTACTATACTCAGTTTTGCTGGGTAGGTGATTCTTGGTTTTAGTCCTAGTTCTTTTGATTTCTGGAATATCATATTTCAGGCCCCTCAATCCCTTAATGTAGAAGCTGCCAGATCCTGTGTTATCCTGATTGTGTTTCCACAATACTCAAATTGTTTCTTTCTGGCTGCTTGCAATATTTCTCTTTGTTCTGAGAACTCTCGAATTTGGCTGCAATATTCCTAGGAGTTTGTGTTTTGGGATGTCTTTCATGAGGTGATCAGGGAATCCTTTCAGTATTTATTTTTCCCTTTGGTTGTAGAATATCAGGGCAGGTTTTCTTGATAATTTCAAGAAAGATGATGTCTATGCTCTTTTTTTTTGATCATGGCTTTCAGGTAGTCTCAAATTTTTAAATTGTGTCTCCTTGATCTATTTTTCAGATCAGTTGTTTTTCCAATGAGATATCTCACATTATCTTCCGCTTTTTCATTCTTTTGGTTTTGTTTTGTAATTTCTTGGTTCCTCTTAATGCCATTAGCTTCCATTTTCTCCACTTTAATTTTTAAAGACCTATTTTCTTCAATGAGCTTTTGAACCTCCATTTCCATTTGGCTAATTCTGCTCTTTAAAGCATTCTTCTCCTCATTGGCTTTCTGGGCCTCTTTTGCCTTTTGAGTTAGTCTATTTTTAAAGGTGTTAATTTTGTCAGCATTTTTTGGGTCTCCTTTAGCAAGCTGTTGACTTGCTTTTCATGATTTTCTTACATTGTTCTCATTTCCCTTCCCAATTTTTCCTCCACCACTCTTACCTGAATTTCAAAATCCTTTTTTGAATTCTTCCATTGCCTGAGACCATTGCATGTATATTTTGGAGATTTTGGATGCAAAAACCTTTGATTTTTAGATCTTCTTCTGATGGCATGCATTGTTCCTCCTCATCTGAAAGGGTGGAAGAAAATAATTGTATACCAAGAAAGTGACCTCCTATTGTCTTATTCTTTCCCCTTTTTCGAGCATTTTCCCAGCCAGTTACCTAACTTTTGAGTTCTTTGTCAAGGTAAGGGTATACTCTGGTGGCCTGTAAGTTCTCAGTTCCTCCAAGGTGCACAATCAAAGGAAAGGACTTTATTCCTCTCCTGGCCTCTGTCTGGTCTGTGAGCAGGATTCCTTCTCCAGAGCCTCCACTAGCTCCACTAAGCCAGCCTGCATTCCTCCTCACCCCAGTATCACCACTCACAGATGAGATTCAGAGCAGCCATTCAATTCTCGCAAGGGATTTAGGCCAGGGCTCCAACAATGGAATCTGCTCCTTCCTGGGTCAGAATCTCAACCACTGTGTTCTCTATTCACCCAAGTGAAAGAGTTTTTGCACTGACTTTTGAAGCTGTCTTTGGCTATTGTTAGTTGAGGAATCTGACACCCACAGCTGCTTCAGATGGGGTCTTGAAGCTCTCTCCAGTACTGTCCTTGCCTCAATGCTCTGCACCCAGTAAAATAGACCTTTCCTATCAGCCTTCTAGGATGCCTTGGACTGGAAATCTCTTTCACTCTGTTGTTTTGTGACCTCTGCTGCTCTAAATTTGTTTAAAGTAATTTTTATAGGTATTTTATGGCCTGTGGAAGGAGAGTTTCTAGAGGTACATCCTTCTACTCTGCCATCTTTGCTCCACCCCCTTACTGTTAACTGTTGAGGCAAAATCAGCTCAAGCAGCATAAAATTGATTCATATTTTGTTGCATCTAAGTTTCAGGTTGATAATATACTATTCATTACTAGTTTTGCTCTGACTTATATGACTATTTCTTTGTAGTCTACTTTGCAGGCTCTTTATCCATGTCATACCAACTAATTATAAGCATACCTTAAAGCTCTGTTCTAGGCTGTCATCTCTCTCTCTCTCTTTCTTTTTTCTTTTCTACATTCCTTACATGATGACCCCATCAGCTGCCTTGAATTTATTTATCATATTGAAGACAATGACTACCTTGTACTAGCTTCTCTCCTGAGCTCCATGTCAACAACAGTCTACTGAATATTTTAAAATGGCTGTACTTTTTGTACGTCAAAGACAAATTGTTTAAAATGGAATTCCTTATATTTCCCGCAAAATTAAACTACTCTGAACGTCCCTATTTTTGTCAAATGTCCCAGGCACCTTTGTATCATTGTCAAATGATTATTCTCTTTCTCTCTCTCTCTCATTGAATACATTCAGTTAACTGGAAAATCATGCCATTTCGATCTCTACTACATTTTATTACATTTGCTCAGTTCTCTCTACTGGAAAACCACCACTCTTGCTCAGACCTTATCATCTGTCACCTAATCTATTGAAATAATCTTCTGTTTGGTTTCCTTGCCTCAAGTCTCTCTCCATTCCAAACTATCTTCCATAAAGAGAAGATGAGAGAGGAAAATTGGACTGAAAGTGTAGGTGCAATCTGATTGGATATTATAGGCATACATTTGGTATGTCATAGAAGAAAATAGTATGGATTTGGAAGCCTAGAGTGAAACCTTTATTGCAGACCTTGGTATCCTATGTGACCACAACAGACCAGTGAGCCTCTGCAATCTCTGTAAAATGGACATATAGTGCTTGAGTTGCTTAGATCTCAGAGCTGGCATGAAAGCACTTTGCAAATCATATAGGATTTTTAAAAAGGAGATTTATCTTTATATATAGGTAGTAGATTAAAGAATTGAGTGTTGCACAATGAGAATTGCTACTTGCTCTGTTACCTTCATCTAGGTGAAAGTTTCATCCATCTTCATGAAAAAGAGCTTCTGTTGAACTGAGATAAATTTAACATACAAAAGGCTTCATTTACTGAATCAAGGACCATCAAGCTTTACAGACACTCTAGGTTATGCAATATGATCTTATGTAACCCAAGAAGATTTATCAAGTACCTACTATGTGCATGACATTGTGCCTGATACTGAGAATACAAAGATGATATTAAAAAATTTCCTGTACTTTTGCTAGTTACATTTGGGGGGAGGGGCATATCACAGTTAGCAAAAGAAACTGACAGTTCCACAACCAAGGAGTCAAAAAGACAAGGAGAAAACAGTATCAGTAGAATCAAGGAGGTAAGGTTACATTACCCTAGTAATGTGTCATGTCTACAATATGATTCCATGAATATGAATTATAAAATTTAGCCCTATATATGTAATACTATCTTTATTTAGCAAGACTAGTTTTGTAAAATAACTAATTCCACTAGAAATTTTAGCCAGGAGAAGGAAACACCACATATGCACACACATACACACACACACACACACACACACATGCTGGATTTAATCATTTATTGAATACCAGTCTTTGTGGATCAGACTTTCATTTCTCTTGGCCCTGTGCAGATCTCCCTGGCATTAAAGATTCTCATTGATTTCAAAGGAAGAGAACTGGAATGTAGTAAAAGAAATGAAAAAAATGAACATTTTGTTCTCTCTCTCTCTCTCTCTCTCTCTCTCTCTCTCTCTCTCTCTCTCTCTCTGTCCTCTGTCTCTGTCAGTTATTTACTTTCTACATTTGTTTTTCTCTTTGATCACTTCCAAAGGAAACATGTTATGTCAAAAGTGCTTTTTCTTTGGCTACCTCCCAATGCCCAGTTTTCTAAACAGAGTAATTGGGGCTGAGGTAGAACTAAAGGTGGGTCTATGTAAAGCAACTGAATCATTCTTTTCAAACAAAATGAATTTTCTTCTGATCAACAGTCAGAGAAATAACCAAATCATTCAGAATATATGAGGCTAACCTCATCTATGTCACTAATTTATTCGATAAGAATTCAGTTCTTTCCCCTCTCCATTTTTCTTCTTTACCAACACTGCATCCTCCATAGTTTCCTAATCAATATAAAAGTTGGTTAAGATTATGTTTGAACTAAGATTTTTTTTCTTAAATCAGAATATCTGCACACAAAATAGCAAAATAGAGTTCAAAGGAAATTAATAACTCTGTACAAAAGCACATGCCCAGAATAACAATAGAGATCTGAAATAATTTAATTTTATAAATAGAAATCAAATTGCCAAATATAAGCTTCCAAAATGAGAAGCTAAGGAAATTCAAGTAAGATAATAATAATCCAGTAAATTCTAGCAGTTAGTAAATGTTTGATTGATTGATTGACTAATGGTTAATCTTGGTACTTTGGATCACACAGATAGATCACTCACTTTCTTCAAACCATTTCAAAACACTTACAATTTCCAAAAAATCCCTGTTATGAACAAGATATAGAAAAATACAGTTAATGTAGAAGAGAAAGAATACAAAACCTTTACATAATCAAGAGATACAGAATATCAGGTAAATAATGAAAATATATTAAAAATAAAGGGAGAATGGCACTTCTAGGACCATATCACAAAGACACAGCTATCAAAATTATTTTTAATGGTTAAAAGATATGAGAAATAAAACAGTGAAGCATATTAGAAAAAGAAATAAAACAGAATAAATAGAAGTCAAAACCCAGCATTCAGTAAACTTGAAAATATGGATTACTTTTAAAAGAGTTCCCCATTTTGACAAGAATTGTTGTGAAAACTAAAAAGCAGTACTGCAGAAATTAGGTTTAGATCAACATTCTCTAAAATATAGCATAAGAAACTCAAGGTGAATATATGAACTGAATAATATTTGACATACAGGGATAGGGAAAGAAGGAGAGAAAGATGAGAGAGAGAGAGAGAGAGAGAGAGAGAGAGAGAGAGAGAGAGAGAGAGAGAGAGAGAGAACAGATCACTTAACTTTGAAACTGTGTTAAAGCACAGGTTTGTAACCCTGAAAGATAGCAATCTCCAAAAGTAAAAGATAATTTTAATACAAAAATAAATCTATTTCCCCAATATAAAACTAGTTACATTGTGAAAGTACATTTTATGAAGGGAGAATTATGAACTATTAACTCTCATAGAAAAGAATGTTTTTAATTGGTACTAAGAAAAACTGTAACAAATTTTATTGCTGTGTACATTTGCTGCTATGTACATTACTCATTGCTTTTATATAGACTGTTCCATATGCCAGTACTATGCTCCAATTTCACTTCCATCTTGTAAAAATCCCATTTATTTTTAAGGAGAACCTTCTACAAGAGGCCAAACCTCACCACTCCTACCGCCCCCCACCACCACAGACATATATCAGTTGTTAATTCTTCCCCCAATGAATTATTTCAATTATTTTGCATGTATTTTATATTTATTTATGTTTTTGTTGTTTCCCTGTAATAAAGTTTAAGTTTCTTAAAAGCAGTGATTACTTTCTATTCTGTCATTTAATTCAGAACATTTAGCACAGTTCTTAGCACACTGTAAGCTCTTCATAGATGCTTATTGAATGAATAACTGAATTCTTCTTAAAATCCTTCAGTACTGGGGATCTTTCCATTTTTCCCAAAGTGGTTCATTCTATTTCAGGATAACAGGGTTAGGAAATTCTTTCTTTATAGAATTGAATTGTCTCCCTGTTTTCTAGCTATTGTTATAAAAAAGTTTCTTCTTCGTGAAGTTTTATGTATTTGAATAAAAAATAATTCTCTCTTGTCCTCTCTCAAAATCTTCTCCCCCTTTGCCCTCCCTGTGAAGCCTAAACGTTATCAGTTTATTCAAATGATTTTATTGTGTCATTGTTTCAAGTTTCTCACCCTTCTAGTGACATTCTTCTAGATAAACACAATGTCATGGGAATAGTGAATATAAATACATGGAATCAGAAGATGATGAGTCATGGTGCACTGATACTGGATCCCAGACTATGTGGAGAACAGTAAGATGGCTGCAGTTTATTGAGGGTTTTAGAAGTCTAACAGAGAAGAATCTTGCATTTATGCTGGAAGGAAAAAGAATCATTTGAAGTTGATGATGATTTTATTATTATTATTAGTAGTAGTAGTAGTAGTAATAGTAGTGGTGGTAGTGGTGGTGGTGGTGGTTGTGGTGGTGGTGGTAGCAGTATTTATGAAGAAATTTGAGTTTAGTGAAGTACTTACAAAATATATTTTTATTTTATGTTACAGAAATATGGAAAATAAATTTTATCCTCATTTTACAAATTCAGAGACTGAGGCAGATGCAGGTTAATTGATTTGCCTTGAATCACACATCTGTTAAGTGTCTGAGAATGCATTAAACTCAGGTATTCCTGAATCCTAGTCCAGTGTTCTATATATTGCATCACCTAATTATCTCAATTTTTATAGGATAGAGGATAATATAATTAGAGCTATGTTTTAGGAAGATCACTTTGTCACCTGAATGGAGAATGAATGAGAGTGAGAAGAAAGGTTTATCAGGGTTACCAACCAGTATATTATTGTAATATAGTTTAGGCATGAGATGATGAGGACTTGGATGAGAGTGGTGACAGTCAAGGAGGAGAGAAGGAACAATAGTCATTATCTTGCCTTCAAAGATTACATGGTTGTTGCATGTTGATGATATTTAGTTATGTCATTCCATTTACCTTGTATTTCCTCTTGTTTTTTAACTCCCTAAGTGAAATTCATCAGGAAATGAGATTATTCTTAATTATTCTTAATTAATCTTTATCATTGCATAGTGATCTATGTGTCCCTAAATATTCAGCCACATCCCTTAAAAATCCATTCTAAATTCCATTCAAAGAACTTAGAATAGCTAATAAACTTGTAGTAGACAGCATTTAACCTTCAAACCATTTTTACAAAAAAAAAAGGATTATTCTTATGATAATCCTAGTATATCTCTATTACTTATAGTCATTTAAAGAGTAGTAGTTCACCAGTCACATAAGCAAATTCTATCACTATTTTGTACATTTCTACCTTAAATCTAATGAGATCTATGTTTTGCTTGGGACTGTCTAGGGGAAATGTCCTAAAGCAGTTTCTTTTTATTTTCATGCAAAATATAATTTTGCATTATCTGTATTGCCAGAAAGCAAAACAAACAAACAAACCAAAACACGATGAGAAAATGTACTTCAATTTGAACTCAGAGCTCATCAGTTCTCTCTCTGGGGGTGAACAGCAATTTTTTTCCAATGTAAGTCTTTCCCCAACTTTTCTTGTACCACCCTTAACCCTTTCTTTAACATTTCTAGAAAGTTCTTTTTTTCTTTTTTTAGTTTATTTGTTTTCAGTTTTCAACAATCACTTCCATAAGTCTCAGATTTTCTCTCCCTCCCCCCTTGAGACAGCATCCTATCATATATGGGTTTTACACATACATTCTTATTAAATACATTTTTACATTACTGAGGTTGCATGTAAGAATTAAAATGAATGGGAGAAACCATGATAAAAACCCAAATAATACAAAACATAATGCAAGGAAAGATATTATTCTACATTCTGCTTTCTATTTACATAGCTCTCTCTCTGGAGGTGGATGACATTTGGCCCCAAGAGTCCTTTGGGAATGTTTTAGGTCCTTGAATTGCTGTAAAGGCCTAAGTCTATCAGAAACAATCCTTTTTTCTGTTACAGTGTATAATGTTGTCCTGGTTCTGCTCATTTTACTAAGTATCAGTTCATATAAGCCTTTTCAGGTTTTTCTGAAGTCCCACTGTTTATCATTTCTTATAGCACAATAGTATTCTACTACATTCATATATCAGAACCAGTACAGCCATTCCCCAATTAATGGACATCACCTCTATTTCCAGTTCCTAGTTACTATAAAGAGAGCTGCTATAAATCTTTTTGTACACGTGGGACCCTTTCACATTTTTTTGTATTTCTTTGGAATGCAGTCCTACTTCTAGGAGTTCTTGTTTGGCTTCTGTCCAATTAGAATATATATTATATATAATACAATATAATATATTATATATTATATGTATATTAATTTGAGATTTGCTTCTCTTTGTATGTTGTTGTTATTGTCTTCTTATCATTTTATATCTTGGTTTTCTCTACCATCACAGTAATGTTTTATGGTCGTTTTGTTTGTTTTTACTTCTTTTTTAGTGTTCATTCAGTTTTCCAGTCTATTTCTTGAGTTTTTATTTACGTCATCTGGGTGTAAGGAGACATTGTAACAAACCTCAAGCTTTTTCTACCGTAATTTTGGGAACAAATTCTGAGGTTCCTCAAATTTTTGGGAAGTCCAAGGAGGTATTATCCTGGGAGAAGTGTGGTTATTGCTCTTCTGAGCTATATTGATCTTTACCCAGGAGGGGCTTCTTTTACCTGCAAGCTGCATGAACTCATGCTCATCTTGGCAGTGGAACCCTGACTGAACAAGGGCCCTGCTGCCTTTTGACCAGCCACAAGACCTCCACCGTGTTCTGTAACTGTGATCCGGAAGTGTGAGGGGCAATAGAATTGTTAATCAACACCAGTTGAGTCCAGTACCAGGAAAAAAAATGCTTTGTAATTTGTTTCTTAAGAGTTGCTTGGGAGAGTTGAGCCAAAATTGCTGGTTAAAAGCAGAGACCTGCTAGAGCTCTCACCCCAAGCCCAGAAAAATATCTGTAAAAATGATTCTAAACAATTTATAGAACTGCAAAGCCCAAAGAATGACAGAATGAACAGTATTTCCAGCCCAAGGCAGCCTGAAAAATTGATAGGAAGCATCTATTGTGCCACACTGGGAGTAGAGCTCAGTCCAGCGTGGGCCACACCACCAGATATAGGACCAGAGTAGGCCTTAGTAGAACTGAATCTCTGGTACCTGTAGCAATTTTCAGACTTTATAATACCAAAACACCTAGGAGAAATTGGAAGATCAGTGGAACAAACCTGTCTGACTAGTGTGAGAGAGTACAATGGTTGACTTCAGCCTGAGTAGAGTGTAGGGTGTAGATAAGCACATTTGGCAACAGCAGCAGGCACAGAGGCAGTTACTGTTTCTGGATCTCTATGCCCATAGATTGTGGGGGTATCAAGTGGCTGACAGTACACCCCCCCCTCCCACTGGAAGCAGAGAATTATCTTGACAAAGAGCTCAATAGTCAAATAAATGGCTGGAGAAATGAGCAAAAACTGGAAAAACAGTCAGACTATAGAATCTTACTTTGGTGACAAGGAAAACTAAACTATATAAATAGAGGAAGGCAACAAAGTCAAAGTTCCTACCTCCAAAACCTCCAAAAATATGAATTAGTTGCAGTCCATGGACAAGCTCAAAAAGATTTTGAAAATCAAGTAAGAGAAGTAGAACAAAAATTGGGAAGATAGATGAGAGTGATAGAAGAAAAATCATGAAAAACAAGTCAACTACTTGCTAAAGGGGACACAAAAGTGCTGAAGAAAATACATAAAAAATAGACTAACCCATATGGCAAAAGACATGCAAAAAAGCAATGAGGAGAAGAATGCCTTAAAAAGTAGGATTGGCCATATTGAAAAAGAGGTCCAAAAGCTCATGGAAAAAAATAATTCCTTAAAGATTAGAACTGAACAGATGAAAGTGAATGACTGTATTAAAAATCAAGAAATTTTAAAGGAGGCAGAGTCAAGATGGCAGGGTAGAAAGATGCATGTATACGAGCTCCGAACCCACGGCCCATAGATTTAATGTAAGAAGAACCCCCCAGAAGTTCTGGATCACTGCAGGGGGTGCAGAAACATAGTGGAAGAGATTTCCGTTCCAGAGAGCCCTGGAGAGCTGTCCCCAGGGTCCATTGCCTCCAGAAAGCGAACCCCACCCCAGCACTACCCTGGCCGCGGCCCCAGAGAAGCTGATCTGAGCAGGCTTCAGGGACGCAACCTCCGGTGTCCTGGAAGGTCCCTCCGCCCACAGACCCTACAGGTCAGTAAGAGACACGCCTGGGCTGGCAGAGAGGGGAACGGGGTATCTTCGTGATTCGGAACCCCTCAGGAGGAAGCGTTGGAGGCAGAGGCGAGGGTGGCGGCGGAGGCAGCGGATAGAGAGGCCCCGAACTCCAAGTCTTTCCCTGATGGCAAGCATTGTACTTCCTCATCAGAAATGAAGGGAGGAAGGAACATCTCTTCCCCAAAAAAGTAGCTCTCTATGGTCTTATTTTGCTTTCTTTTTCTGGGCATTTTCCCAGCTAGTTACTTGACTTCTGAGATTCCTCTCCACCCCCACCTAGATCTGCCCAGCTAGTGCTTGGGGTCTGTGATTCAAATGCTGCTTCCCAGCCTCAGGGCTTTCCAGGGAGGGAACAGCTGCTATTCAATGTGAACTTAAGTTCTGGTGCTTCGGTGGGGACAGGGCCACCTCCCAGGCTCAGTTCCCTCAGGGGATTTATGCAGAGACCTTCGGTAATGGCCGTGAGCTCCTGTCTGCTTCTCCGGGACGCCCGTGCTGCCGCTGATGCCTCTGCTGTTCCCTCTGCCACTGCCTCCCGAGGGGGCCTGAGTCACAGAGACACCCTGCTCCCCTCTTGGCCAGCCCAGACGTTTCTCTCACTGACCTGTAGCGCCTGTGGGTGGAGGGACTTTTACGCCCCCGAGATTCCGTCCCTGAAACCTGCTCAGATCTGCTCCTCTGGGACCATGCAGTCAGGACAGTGTAGGGGTGGGCTCCGCTTTTCGGGGCTCGATGGACCCTTGGGGACGGTTTTCCAGGGCTCTCTGGAACAGAAATCTCTTCTACTGTTTCTGAGCGGCTTGCAGTGCTACAGAATTTGTGGGGAGTTCTTTTTACAGGAAATTTATGGGCTGTGGATTCGGAGCTAGCATACATGAGTCTTTCTACTCTGCCATCTTGGCTCCTTCCCAGCCATAGTGACTTGGATCTACCTGAGGCTGCACAACAGATTGCAGATATGATAAATAGAGCATTTGCGTTTTTAAGTGACCTTGAACAAGACCTTGGGCTGTTGGTCATAGGCCTTGCAAGAGTATTTTGTATTTGTATGTGTGCTCCTGCCCTGATGTCCTTGATCATTAATACTATGCATAACCTGGCATTCAACATTCGGATGAATAGGAAAGAATCATTGTAAAACAAAAAGGGGAGGTGTAGAGAACCTTGAGGGATTTGAAAGAGCCTCTGTTCAAGAGTTCCTCTCCTCCAAGGGGGAAGAGTAGCTGGCTTGAGAAGTTGAGTGATATATTGTTCTCAAGTGCACGTCCTTGAATTCAGGTGTTGAAGTTCCAGGAATCAGGGCTCCTGCTGTACAGGATAACATTCCGATAAAGGGGCCTTGAAGCCTCTCTTTCTACTTATCACCATTTGCTCTGTTTCATGCTTCAATCACTACCTCTATGGTTTTTTACCATCTAAGCACCCTGATTCCCTGAATTATTGGCTCAGTATGTCCAGAATAAACTCAGCTTTGTTCAGACTGCTGTGTCCCACCTTTCTTTTCATCCTCACTCTGAGCCTATAACCTCCCCAGACCTGCTAGACTGCGCTGGCTGCAGCATGTGTGTGTGCTCATCCTTCGTTGCCAAAGAAGACCATGTCATTCGAGAAATAATGACATGACTTGCACTTGACTTTGTTTTGGGTGAGGGAGGGCTGTACAGATCACCAGTCTCACTTTTCCTCCAGAGCCATCTGAATCCAGTGACCAGATATTCTTCAAAATGAGTGGAGATTACCCAGGATGATGCAATTTGGGTTAAGTGATTTGCCCAAGTCACACAGCTAATGAGTGTCAAGTGTCTGAGGTGAGTTTTGAACTCAGGTCCTCCTGACTCCTACACTGGTGCTCTATTTGCTGCACCACTTAGCTGGCCCTACCATTTATTATGTGGTCCAAAGAAAATTACAATTATTCTGAGAATATCTTTTTCCTTTTTCAAAAAATAATAGTTTATTTATTTTACAGTTCTCTAAACTCACTTCCACAAGAAATTTTATTCCAAATTTTCTCCCCATCTCTCATCACACCCCACCCCAGGACAGTATTCACCCCATTCCCCCTTCCTGCACTCTGTCCTCCCTTCTATTAACTCCCTTCTTCAATCCCCCTACCCTCTATTTTTCTATAGGAAAAAATAGATTTCTATACCCCATTGTTGTCTACCTTATTTTCCAATTGCATCTTAAAACAATTTTCAACATTCATTATTAAAACTTTAAGTTCCATATTCTCTCCCTTCCTCCCTCCCACCCACCCTCATTGAGAAAATAAACAACTCCATATAGGTCATACATATGTAACAAGACAAAATGCTTCTATGATAATTATGTTGTGAAAGACTAACCATATTTCCCTCTATCCTATCCTACCCTCAATTTATGCCATGTCTTCCTTGACCTATTACCCCCCCACAATAATGTTTGTTCTTGATTATCCCTTGCTGTCTTCCTCTGATGGTATGCTTTGCTCTTCCTCATGTGAGAGGATGGAAGAAAATACTTTTTCACCAATAAAGTAACCTTGTATATTCTTATTTTTCCCCCTTTTGGGCATCTTCCCAGCCAGTTACCTGACTTTTGAGTCCTTTGTCAAGAGGAATGTATACAACCCTAGAGGTTCTGTGACTTCAGAGGTTTTGTGCTGCTGTTCTCTGGGATACCACTAGGGACCTGTAAGTTATCAGTTCCTCCAGGGTGGAAAAATCAAGGAAGAGGTGTTTGCTCCTCTTCTAGCCTGCACTCTGGCCCGGGAGCTACCAAAAGCACTCTCTTCTGCCCTGGAACTGAGTAGGATTCCCTCTCCACAGCCACTACCAGCTTTGTCACACCAGTGCTCCTACTCAAACCAGGCCTCCAGTCAGGACTGAGACCCAGACCAGCAGCTTGATTTACCCAGGATTTTAGTCCTAGGCCTCCAAAAATGAATTTTGCTTCTATAGTGGCTACTATTGTCCTGGGGCCGGAGCTGGTGCCAGACCTTGCTCAACACTATCCAGGGAAAAGAGCTTTCTTACTGACCTTTGAAGCTGTCTGTGGCATTTGTGAGTTGAGAAACCTGAGAATCACGGCAGATTTCTGTGCTTTCCTGCCTTGAAGCCTGCTACAGTCCTGTCTGGTAGGCTGTGCTCTGCTCAGAGCCTAGTATGATATAACTTCCCTGTTTGCCTTCCAGCCTGTCTTGGACTTGAAATCTGTTTCACTCTGTCATTTTGTAGCTTCTGCTGCTCTAGAATTCATTTAGAGTCGTATTATACAGATATTTTATGGGCTATGGAGGTAGACTTAGAGTTGGTCAGTTGTTCTCATCAGGTATTTTGGCTCCACCCCCTGGAACTCAAAGTTTTAAAACCGAATGTTTTTCGGTTAAAAATTGTTTTTAAATGTAACTGAGAAATAAGATACACAGGCAATGGGATATAGAAATCTATTTTGACCTACAAGAAAATAGAGGGAAAGGGAATCAGAGAAGGGAGGGGTGTGATACAAGATGGGGCAGATGGGGGAAGGGGTAATGAGAATGCATGCTGTCTTGTGGTGGGCAGAGCAGAGAGATTGGAAGAAAGTTTGCAACTCAAAATCTTGTGAAATTGTCTGCTGAAAACTACAAGTAAATTAAATAAATTTAAAAAAGGAAAATAAAGGAAATATAAGGGATATTAAACTTTACTGAAGTTGTTAGTTATTTAAACAAGTTTTTTTAGCTGATACTCTAGGATTCTTTATGTGCACCACCATGTCATCTGCAAAGAATTATAGTTTTTCTCCTCATTGTCTATTCTAATTCCTTCGATTTCTTTTTTGTCTTACTTAATTCTTACATCTAGTATTTTTAGTCCAATATTGAATAATAGTGTTAATAAGAGGCACAAATAAAATAAAAATATAAATAAAGCTTTCTGATAATTTTAGATGAATGCTGCTTATCATTTTAAGAAAAATTCCATTTTTTCCAATATTCTTTAATGCTTTTTATATGAATGGGTATTGTAGTTTTTCAAAAAAAATTGCATCTACTATCTTACTTTCTTCCTGATTCTGAAGAGTCTGGTGTCTGACCTCATTATTTAATCGCACTTTTTTCTCCAAAATTACTAAAGATCTCTCTTTCTCTCTCTCTCTCTCTCTCTCTCTCTCTCTCTCTCTCTCTCTCTCTCTCTCTCTCTCTCTCCCCCTTTCTCTGTCTCCTTCTCTGCCTCCATTTTATTTTGTGATCTTTTGCATTCTCATACTCTCCATTATCATCTCTGTATGGATGATTCTCAGGTATACTTATCTAGCCCTAACCTAAATTCTAGAATGGCATCTCCAACTTCCTGTTGGATATTTCGAATTGATATTTCATATACATCCCAAACTCATTATGCTAAAACCTGAATTTTTTGGGTGGTGAGGGAATTATTTTCCCTAAAACTTTACTTTCCTTTGAACTTCGTTCATACAATCAGGGTCATCATCATCTTCCCAGTATCCCAAACTATCAACTCAGTTATTATCCTCAATTCCTTTTTATCTGCATCTTCAATGTTTTGTTTTGTTTTTGTTTCCACTAGCTGTCCCCCATGCCTGGAAAACCAACATTTCTCAATGTTGGTTTTCCCAACTTCCTTCAAGTCTCATACAAAATCCCACCTTCTTTAAGAAGTCTTTTCTGACACTTCCCATTAATACTAGTGCCTTCCTCCTATTAGTTATCTCTGATATTTTCTTTAAATATCTTGTTTATATGCAGTTGTTTTCATGTCATCTCCTTTATTAGGCTGTGATCTCCTTGAGAAAAATGACTGCCCTTTTCTTTCCTTTGTATCCTCTTTGTTTAGCATAGTGTCTGACTTATAGTAGGTTGCTTAAAACTTCCTTTTAACTAAGTCATCAACTGACTTACTGTCTGTCTGACTGACTTAATGATTTATGAAATAATTATTGCTAAGTGATTGGAAAAAAAAAGAAAAGTAATGTTGTCCCTGTTTTCAAGAAGCTCACATTTAAATGAATTGAGAAGATATACATGAGAAGTTTAAAGTCATAAAGTTCCATTATCCTTAGAGTGCAGTAGCAAAACTGATGTTTAATTTCTTTGATCATTATTATTCAACTTCACTATTACTTGAATTATAATGTCATGTAATAAGTTCTTGTATTTAGATTTTGGGGCTGTCCCAATTAGAGTCTGAGTGGAAATAGTGGTCAAGATTGTGGTGGTAGTTTGCCTTGTCTAGAACACACTACATACTTTCTTTCCCTCTGTGTGCCTTCCTGCTTCAGTTAGAATGGTTTCCCTGACCTCTGTATTGCAGTGCTTGGAAGTTGTTGAGAATTTCAAGCACTTTCCTCATAGGAGTCCTGTCTCTGGAAAACAGCCAAGAGGGCTGAGCTGGAAAGACTCATGGAAAGAAAGCTGAAAAGAATATGTTTGGATCTTGGTTGGGATTAATACCCTCAGAAGACCTATACTTGGTATACTACTGGTGGCAGTTGGTTAACAGTTGTTCCTAAGGTTGAGGAGTAATATTGATGACCTCTTCTCCACAATAATTGGTGGCTGTGGAAGCTGGACTGGAGACAGATCTGATGGTTTGGGAGACACTACTATTCCCAAGACTATTGGGTTCAGGTATATTCCATTGGGATCTAAGGAGAGATGGCAGTCATGCCTCTCCTTCAGAGTTCTACTACTTTGAATGCAGTGGTTTTCTTTCTCTGTTTTTAGCAGTTGATTAACAATTGCTTGGGATGTTTGCCCATTTCTTCACCAGAGGGACTTCCCTGGATGGTGATCAAGAAGACTGAGCTGGAAGCAGCAATGTATCTGGTATATTAATGAGACATAAGCAGAAGCTTGTATAAAACAGTTTCTCCAGCTTATTTAACAAGTAATATTTAACTATGTTTTGTTATTGCTCAGAGATGATTAATTAGTTAATAGCTTTGAAGTTTATACTTCAGATAATAAACAACCAGAGGTGTTCCAGATGTAGCTTGAATTGGCTTTCACCAGAACTTGTTGTTGATCAGTTGATACCTTAGAAATATCTATTGTTTTCTGTCTACGCATTTTTAAAGACCTGATTGTTAGGCATTTGCGAATATGTATCTACTTTCACCTCTCCTTACCATCTGGAAAAGCAAAAAAGAAAACCAAAACCTTGTAACTAGTATTCATATTTATTTAAGACAAATACTCACATATATCATTACTGAAAATTGCCACATTTGTACCTGAAGCCTATCACCCCTTGGTCAGGAGATGGGTGGCAAACTTTTGCTCTTGGTTCTCTGGAATTGTGCTTGTTTTCTGCATTAAGAAATCTGATCAGACTTCTAAAGTCAATAAAGGTTGTTTTTCATTATAATATTGTTATCATATACATATGTGAGATGTGAGATTGTATGATATATAACAGTAAGATATTAAATACCTGATATTTATATTATATATAAAATTATTATAATTCTTCTTACCACATCACTATATCATTTCATGTAAGTTTCATAATTGTTATTAAAACTATCTTTCTTTTCATTTATTACTATGGATTAATGCCACATTACATTTATAATATCAATTTCTCAATTGATTGGCATGCCTTCACTTTTACTCTTTTGATATATAACAAAAATAATGGTTACAAATATTTTTGCACATGCTTTTGCTATTTCCTTGGTCTCTTTGGGTAAAGGTCTAGCAGTGTTACCACTCATTCTCCCTTATGATTCTATTTAAAATTGGATAGAGTCTTCATTATGACCTGGCGAGGCCCTTCCTCCAAATATTATGAATTTCACTGCTATTAGGCTTCCTGCATAATATCAGGCATCATTTTTCCCTAGGTTCTGTCCAGGTCTTTACCCTTTCTCTTGCTGTCATTTTGGAGTGGCATGCATGCCCTCCGGATTGGGAACAAGCTTCCAAGGTTCTGGCTTTTCTCAGTACTTAGTACCTTAGTATTGCAACCAGCTTGAGTCTGAGCTGATCCTGTGTCAGCACTTTCTATTGATGTGGTTTAGAATGTGTGCATAGGTCTTGCAGTTTGGGGGTCTGGATCCTGGTCTCTTGTTGTTATTCTGGTCTATCACATTCTTCTGGTGTGGGTCCAAGCCCTTAGGTGTTATGCCTCTCACTTAATCTGGTTTGTCTGCATACAAAATCTCCACTGGTTTTCCAATTTTTATACTTGAACCTTGAATTCTCCATAAGGATTAGCAACCTTCTTTCTAAGGACTATTCTTTAGATGGAGAACATTTTTAAACCAAGAGTGTTCCTATTAAGGACTGAAAGCCGTTCCCTTTATCTTTTCACAGTAGTCACTGTTATCTCCTTTGCTGAGATCTGAGTTCTCAAGTTCTCCAAGAGAAAAAAAAATGGAAGAACCTATTATTATGACTCCCATTCTAAATAATTCAAAGAGTATAAAAGTGTCCTGAGACTTAAAAAAATGAAGAAGACTGATCTAGATTGTTCAAGCCAATATATAGAAATAAAATCCATGTCTGGATTCTTGAAAAAATAAACAAAACCTTGACTTACAGTATCATAAAAACAAGGTATTTGAAATATCTGCAGGTAAAGATATTAGTCTTATTGTCCAGAGACCTGAGAATTCTTTGAGAGTTTTTAGTACCTTGCGCTTGATCTTTGGTCCATTAATTTAACCTCACTGGGTTTGAGTTCTATCACTTGTCAGCTTTAAGATTTGAGAATAGGTTCTGGTGATTGGAAGTGGAAAGTTACAGTTTTGCTGAGATATAGAGTGAAATAAATACATACACAACGCTTGCATGTGCACATAGAAACATGTGTAAATGTGTATATACCAGCACTTTGATACATATTCTACAGTCTTGTGATAATATATGCATGTATGTGTATATAAGTATATTACATATACACATATATATAAACTATGTATATATTTGTGTGTGTGTGTACACACACACTCATAGATACACATTCACATATTCACACACTAATTTATTACAATATAGTTTATCATGAGAACTACTTATGGAAATTGAATGAAACAAAGGCATCAGTTTGTATAACTTATTTTTTTATGCCTTTATTGATTTATTTAAATTTTTCCTGCTTAATGGGTGAGGACTATTTTTTAAAATTAATATTGTATTATTTGTTTTAAGCATCATCAGTCTACATAATTAAGAAACATGTTAAATCTCATGTCAGTTTGCTTAATGAGTGTCAAAATGCAAATATATTTTAAAATGAATAGATTTATTGCAGACAGTCTCACAACAACTTAAAAATTAAAAATAAAAAATAAAAAGGAAAATATTTTTTACTATGTCAAGAATATAAATAATATGGCTTGCTTGAAAGAGTTTAACACCATGGAGGAAATCAAAAGTATTTATAAGGGCATGTTTGCAAAGTCAAATAGAATGACTTGGAATTTCATTTAATTTCACTGAACACATATTAATTCAACACCTATCAGAAACAAACAGATAACAGGCATTATGCCCGTCATTGTAGGTGATACAAAGAAAGTTAAGATTTGCTTTCTGACCCACAAAACTTATAGTGCAGGAGAGAAAAGAAACTATGCATCAAGAACTCTATTATATAATGTTAAAGTGTGATTGATGACAGAGGTACATATAACCAGTTTTACTCATATTCAAAGTTGCCCCCACTGACTTTCAATATGAGTAAAAACTGAACCAATAGAGAAATACACAAAAAATGATTTTTAAAGCAAATTCTAGGTATCAAGAAAAAGTGAACAAAGCCATAAAGACAAGGATGAGTAAGGATATTTCAATTTGACTAAAAACATGATGTGTATAGAGTACCATAAAGAGTAAGAAAATAATTCTTACTTGTAAAGTTCAATTAAAATATAAAATACATGACACTAAATAATATAATTCAGTTTTGGAAATTTTAGGTTAATAGTTCTAGAGTCAGAAGTGTTAAAATCTTACCTTTTATTCAATAGATGAATAAATTGAGGCCGAAAAATATTAAGGGACTTTGTCCAAGGTCATAGAGATGGAGGTCCAGGTAATGTATGAAGTCATATCCTCTGATTCCATATCCTTTGTTTCATCCACTATGCTATAATCCCTCTAAATAATTTGGTTCCTTAGATATTTCCCACACCAATTCTGCACAAATATATGTATAAAACCAACATTCATTCCTCCACAGATGAGGGAAGTAATGGTGGGGAGAGCAAGGTAGCACAGTAGATAGAAATAAGAACTTGGAATCAGGATATACCTCACATCAAATTTGGTTTCATATATCATTATTAGCTGTGTGACCTTGGACAGAACTACTTAACTTTTCTATCAATTTCTCTCATCTACAAAATAGGGATTGTAACATCACTTATCTCCCAGATATTGGTTTTTGCTTTGTTTTGTTTTTGTGTGGCTCAAATAAGATACTGTTTGCAAAGGAATTTGCAAACCTTAAAAATCTATAAAACTTTAGTTATTGCTATCATCACCATCATCAATGAACAAACTTTTTTTACACTCCTATCAACCATAGGATCCATTGCTAAAATCCATAATCATAAAAATATGCAAGATAAATAAAACCACATATCCAACAAATCATCAAAAAGGAATAAGACACAAATAGTGAATATTGGAGGAATTACTGATTGACAAGCAATGAACAATTTGTGAAATCATGAATTTTTCCACCCATGTTGCTTCGGAGTTTTTCCTAAGAAAAGAAGAAAACTTCACTCATGTTGACAGAAAAATCATAGTACCAGGTATATCATCAAATGATGTTCTAAGACTTTAGGGAAAAAGAAACCATTAGGCAGATACGGGGTGGAAAAGAAGACTTGGAATGGGACAGCAGGTGAAAGGACACAGAAACAGAAGATTAAATAACGGCAAAATGATAATATCACTGGATCATGGAATAAGTAGAAGGAAGTTAGTATAAGAAGCCCAGAAAAGTAGGAAGAGGCAATGTTATAAAAAAATGAAAAATTCCAAACAAGATATTTTATTTGATATTGCATGGAAAAAGTCGTTAGAGTCTTGCATAGGTGAGGAGGTGAGTGACAGGGTCATTCCTGCATTTTGGCAGCTAAATGGAGGAAAAATAAATTGATATAGTGGGATCCACCAGAAGGGTTGTTGTTGTGTTCATCCTTCGTTACTGAAGAAGATCGTGCCATCAGAGAAATGATGACATGACTTGCTCTTGACTTTGTTTTGAGTGAGGGAGGGCTGACTTTTCAGTGGAGGGAAAAAGAGGGGAGGTGAGAGAAAACACATGAAGCTTACTCTTGTCACAATCAACTAAAGGAAGGAATAAAATGTACATTCATTTTTGTATGAAAACCTATCTTACAATACATCAAAGTGAGGGAGAAGGGGATAAGCAGGGTGGCAGGGATGATGGAAGGGAGGGCAAAGGGAGGAGGGAGCAATTGGAAGTCTATACTCTTGGGAAGGGACAGGGTCAAAGGAGAGAATAGAGGAAATGGTAGGGCAGGATAGAATGGAGGGAAATATAGTTTTACACAACACAACTTTTATGGACGTCATTTGCAAAACTACACAGATATGGCTTATATTGCATTGCTTGTCTTCCCAATGGGGGTGAGTGGGGAGGGAGGGAGGGAGGAAGAGAAGTTGGAAGTCAAAGTTTTGGGAACTGTTGAATATTGTTCTTGCATACAACTAGGAAATAAGAAATACAGGTAATGGGGTATAGAAATTTATCTTGCCCTACAGGACAAAAGAGAAGATGGGGATAAGGGAAGGGAGGGATGTTAGAAGGGAGGGCAGATTGATGATAGGTGTAATTAGAATGTTTGTGGGGGGGGAAATGGGGAGAAAATTTGAACTCAAAGTTTTGTGGAAATGTATGTTGAAAACTTAAGTAAGTGAATTTACATACTACAAAAAGTAAAGAATAAAATTTACACTTGATTATTCATTTAAAAAATCTATTTCTGCTTTTGCTTTGTCTGAGATTACCCCTTTCTTATATCAGATGAAGCAGAATATATTCTGCTCCAATCTCATACCTTTACCTTGTGTGTATCCCCCTGTTTCAAATGTTTTTTCTGTAAACAACATATTGTTGGATTAGTGTCTTTAATCCAGTCTGTTATCTATCTCCTTTTTATGGGAGAGATCATCCCATTCACATTCACAATTATGATTATTGTCTGTTTCTTCCCTTCCATCCTCTTCTCCGCCATCTGTGCTTTTAGTTCTCCCTTCTCCCTTCCCCTCCACAATAGAATTTAAATTTTTGACCACTGCCTACCTCAGTCTTCCCTCTTTTCTTTCAGTCCCCCTCCCTGTTAATCCTGTTTTCCCTTACTACATCTTCCCTCCTTTTTAGCCTCCCCTTCCTTTTCTTTCCCCTTCCTCTACTACTGCCTATAAAGCTAGTTACATTTGTATACTTAACTGAGTTTGTAGTTTCCTACTTGAAGACAATCAGGTGACATTAACCCTCAAACAATTCTCATCTCCCTCCCCTCTTTCTCTCTACTGTAATATATTTTTTTGCCTCTTCCTCTGATGTAGTTTACTTTTTTCTGACTCCTTCTATTCATATATCCCATTACAATCCCTTTGCATTCTTAAATCACATTTTTGTCATGACATCATTTACTGTATAATGCTTCCTCCATCTACATATATCCCTTTTATATATCATAATAAATATACAATTCTCAAGATTAACAAGTATCATCTTCCCTTCTAGGGAAAGTTTGTCCATATTGTATATCAAGTTTGTTTAGTTTTTTTTTTTTTTCTCCCTGTTTTATACCTCTCTTGAGACCTGCGTTTGAAGACTGAATTTTTTATTGAGCTCTGGTCTTTTCATCAGGAAGGTAAGGAAATCCCTTATTTCACTGAATGTCCATCTCCTTGCCTGAAATGTTGGCTCAACTTTGCTGGATAATTGATCCATGGTTGTATTCTCAGCTCCTTTGACTTAAGGACTATGTAGAAGCTGCAAGGTCCTAACTTGATGTGTGATCCTGACTGTAACTCCTTGATATTTGAATTGCTTCTTTCCAATAGCCTGCAGTATTTTCTCCTTCACTTGATAGTTCTGGAATTTGACAATGATATTTATTGGTATTTTTAGTTTGCAATCCCTTTTAGGAGATGAATGGTGGATTTTTTCAATGACTATCTTTGCCTTGTGGACCTAGAACTTCTGGACATTTTCTCCTTGAGGATTTCTTGGGAGATTTTGTCCAGGCTCTTTTCTTCATCATGGTTTTCTGGTAGACCCATAATCCTTGGATTTTCTCTCCTGGATCTATTTTCCCAGGTAGTTGTTTTTTTTCCAGGTAGATATTTTATATCTTCTTTTATTTTTCATTCTTTAGATTCTGTTTGAATTATGTTTGATGTCCCATAGAGTCTCATTCTTGCCTGATTCTACTTTTTATCAAATTACTTTCTTCAGTTAATCTTTTGCCTGTCCTTTCCCACCTGTCTAATTGTACCTTTAAAGGAGTTATTTTCTCCAATGAGATTTTGTACTTCCTTTTCCATTTCTCCAATTTTCCTTTTTAATTTTTCTGTGATTTTTTTTCATAATTTTAAAATCATTGGTGAGTTTTTCCTCTTTTTCTCTAGTTTGGTTTTTTAAATCCTTCATGAGCTCTTCCAAGAATGCTCTGTGTGCTTCAGTGCAATTCATATTTTCTTATGAAGTTTCAAATGAGAGTTCAGTCTCAATGCTGACCTCTTTGGTTTTCATGTTTTCGTCCTTGTCCCCATAGAAAGATTCTATGTTCTTCTCTGCTTTGCTTCTTTTCCTTAATAATTTCATGGAAGATGATGTCTAGGCTCTTTTTTTGATCATGACTTTCAGGTAGTCCCATAATTTTTAAATTGTCTCTCCTGGATCTATTTTCCAGGTCAGTTGTTTTTCCCATGAGATATTTCACATTCTCTTCCATTTTTTCATTCTTTTGGTTTTGTTTGGTGATTTCTTGGTTTCTCATAAAGTCATTAGACTCCATCTGTTCCATTCTAATTTTGAGAGAACTATTATCTTCAGTGAGCTTTTGAGCCTCTTTTTCCATTTGGCTCATTCTGCTTTTGAAAGCATTCTTCTCCTCATTGGCTTTTTGAACCTCCTTTGCCAATTGAGTGAGCCTATTGTTCAAGGTGTTAATTTCCTCAGCATTTTTTTGGGTCTCCTTTACCAAGGTATTGACCCGTTTTTCATACTTTTCTTGCATCTCTGACATTTCTCTTCCCAGTTTTTCCTCCACCTGTCTAACTTGCTTTTCAAAATCCTTTTTGAGCTCTTCCAGGGCCTGAGCCCACCCGACACCCCCCTGGGGTGTCTGGGGTACTGAGGCCCCGCCCTCCACGTCTTTCCCTGATGGCAAGGATATGTCCTCATCATCAGATCCGAAGGTTGGGATCATTTGCATTTGTTGGAAAAAACTCTCTAAAGTCTTATTTTTCTTCCCTTTTCTAGGCATTTTCCCAGCCAGTTACTTGACTTCTGAGATTCCTTTCCACCCCCGCCTGGATCCGCCCAGCTAGTGCTTGGCCTCTGAGATTTAAATGGGCTTTCCTCCTGCCGGCTGTCAATCAGTGAGCTTTAGTTCAGGTGCTGGGGTGGGGGCAGGGCCGCCTCCCAGGCTCAGTTCCCTTGGGGGCTTTAAGCAGAAGCCTTCAGTAATAGAGCGGGGTGGGGGCAGGGCCGTCTCCCAGGCTCAGCTCTTTCAGGTTTTATGGAGGAATCTTCCGTAATGAAGATCCTGCCTGCTGCTGGGGGATTCCTGAGTCTCGGTCCGCTGTCTGCCGCCTTAGCCTCCGCCCACACCTCTGCCTCCGCCACTTCCTGCCCCCGTCTCTGCCGCCCCCGCTTCCTCTCGAGGGGGCCCGAGTCATGGAGACACCCTGCTCCCCCTCTCCTCCAGCCCGGCCTTCTCTCTCACTGACCTGTAGCTTCTGTGGGCGGAGGGACTTTCCTGGCTGCCGGAGCTTCCGTCTCTGAAGCCTACTCGGATCAGCTTCTCTGGGGCTGCGGCCAGAGCAGCGTTGGGGGTGGGGTCCACTTTCCAGGGTGCGACGGACCCTGGGGACGGGTCTCCAGGGCTCCCTGGAATGGAAATCTCTTCCACTCCGTTTCTGCACACCTTGTATTGACCCAGAAGTTATGGGGGTCTCTTTTTACATTAATTCTATGGGCTTTGGTTTCGGAGCTCGTAAACGTGCGTCCTTCTATTCCTCCATCTTGGCTCTGCCCCCCATATAAGTTCTTAATAAACATTTATTAACTTGCTGAGTAATATGGGATTCATAGAAGATTCTGTAAATAATTCTCACTTTAAAAAATATTTCTTCTCCCACCACTTATTATTAAATAAGAATATGTTATGCTTTTAAATGGTAAAAAAAACGAGTTATAATCCTTGGTATTCTATACCTTCAGATAATTATAATGACAACATTGCTCTTCTTGATAGAATTATGACTATGTTCTATATATCTTTGGAGAAGAGGGGCATACTAGCATCTAGGATACAAAAAAAAGACATGAAAAAATTATTTCAAGAATAATCTTAAAGGAAGTCAAGGATTCCAAGATATAGAAGGAAATAAGAAAAGTACACCAGATATGTAGAATAGATAGTTGGGGAAAACAGAAAGAAATGAAAAAATAGAGTTTTGTTTATGAAATAAAATTGTCAACTAATAATATGTTGGCAAATCATTAGCGGTATATGTAAGAAGACTGTTAATGCAGGTTGGTTCAAAGCTGTGAAGACCAAAGGAGCTGAAGGTACTGAAATCTACTGAGTTAGGAAGTATCAAAGTGCTTTTGAAAAACCACTTCGGTATTTTGTGGAGGTTAGTTTAGAGTGAGGAAAGACTTGAGGCAAGATTAACACATATGACACTCTTCAAATGTCTAAGTGACAGATGATTAGGGCTTGAATTGAGTTGTGTTTATGCGAGTGAAGTGTAGGGTGTTATTTGAGAAAATGTATGGAACCAGGAAAACTATTTGGCAACTGTTTGGATATATAGGTTGAGGGAGTGTGAAAAGTTAAGACTACACTAAGATTGCCCATCTTTGGGACTGGAAGGAGTGGTACCTTTGATTACAATAAGGAAATTCAGAAGAAGGATGAATACAGAGAATTAAAAACAGTTCTCTTTTATACATAATGAGTTTGAGATTTTCTTGAAATATGCAATTTTAATTGCTAACTAGTCAGTTGTCAATGTATAACTTGAGCTTAAGAAAGTGATTATCTCTATAATTAAAGTTTTAATTATTATTTAAATATTGTAATATAATTATTATTTAAATATTATAATAAAAAGTTTTTATAATTGATAAAGTTTCAAGTTACTCAGTAACTCAAAGTTACTATGTCCTTGAAGTTGTTACCATTGTCTTCTGAGAGAATCATATACAATCTAGTACAGAATTTTCATGATACATAACTATCATTCAAACATCCACTGAAATGGACTATATGTCCTAGTTTTAGGATAGTAAACTGCAGACCATAGAAGAACTCTACAGGAAAACAATCATACCATATGACTGCTTAACTGACTTTTCCAGAGGCTTAGTCAAAGTCATATATTTCAACATCTAGGGAGATAAAGTCAGGTTACTATGCAAGTCTATCATAAATACCTCCACTGTATACCACAGGTTGAGATATAACTTTCAAAAAGGATAGGCTATACTGACCATGGTGTATCAGTACCAAATGCATTGAAAATCTGGATTAAGTAGAAACTATTTCAATAATTAGGCCTCAATAAATTCTTGCATGTGTTCCTCTATCTTCATGGTCTTTGATGAAAATCAAATTTAAAAAATACGATTTTTAAGATTCCTTTTAAAATTACTGGATCTGTTTACCCTTTCATTTGTGTAATATCCTAATGTTACCTAAAGTTTTTGTTTTACTACTTTCTCTGATGTATAGTTAATAAATTCTTCTTCTGAATTTCCTTATTGTCAGAAAAGCTACACATTTTACTGTATGAACAGTGGTAGGAAATAATGGATAGCCAATTGGACCCTAAGCCAATTAGACTTGGTGTTAAGTCTTGATTATGATAGATATTTGTTGCCAGACCATGGGAAAGTCACTTAATGTTTCACTTCTCTGGATATACCTCTAAGACCAGAAGCTGAAGAAAATATGTCTAGGTACATTGGAAGAAAAGAATTTTCTCATCTAGGAATTTCTTATTGCAATGAAATAACATCATGCCTCTTTGTCTAAATCCATGTCCATGTCTATATCTCTGTTTCTGTCTCTCTGTATATGTGTATATCTATCCATCTATATATCTAGTTACATATATATGTAGATAGATATAGATATATATAGAGAGATGCGTGACACACACATATATATTTTCTTTGTATATAGGTATGTGTAAACATACACACAAATACACATACACACACATATTCCATATCTACCTATATGCATACCCTTGTCTATATCTGTATCTAGATCTACATTTCTATATACAACTACATTTTTATATAATCATCACCAATACTTATGTAGTACTTACTTTGTGCCATTCACTGTGCTATATCCATACCTGTATCATTCATATTTATCTCTAGCTATAGCTATATCTATTTGCATATCTATATTTAATTATTTTTGTATCTTTTTAAATCATATAAGACTAACTACACTTCCTTCTGTCTTGTCCTGCCCTCCATTTATTATATTCTCTCCCTTGACCTGTCCTCCCACAATAGTTTGCTTCTGATTACCATTTTCCCCAATTTGCTGTTCTTTCTATTATCTTTCCTCTCCTATCCCCTTCCTCTCTGCCTTCTTGCACGGTAAAATAGATTTCCATATTCATTTGAGTGTGTTTTATTCCCTCTTTAAGCCAAATCCCATTAGAATATGACTCACTTATTCCTTTTCATTACCCCCCTCTTTCCCTTCATTGCAAAAGCACTTTGTTGCCTCTTTTATGTGAGATGACTTAGTATATTTACCTCTCCCTTTCTCTTTCTCCTGGTACAGTTCTCTCAACAGTAAATTTAATTTTTAGCTATCCTCCCTTCATATTCAGCTCATCCTGAGCTCTCTTTCTAAGGCATAGAGCTCTAGAAGTAGCTGCTACCACTCTGGGGCTAGGACTAGGATGGACAACTCTCCCTTCACCTCCAGGTGAGAGAGCTTTCTCATTGACCTTTGAAGCTGTCTTTGGCATTTGTGGGTTGAGAAATGTGGAAATCTCAGCAGCGGCTAGTGCCCTGAAGCCTACTCTTGTCCAGTGCAGTCTGTGCTGTTGCACCCCATGTTAGGCTATGCACTGCTTCAAATCTGGTACAATAGATCCTTCCTGTGAGACTTCCAGAGCCACAAATCCATTTTACTCTCTCATTTTGTAGCTTCTATTGCTTTAGCATTTGTTGAGAGTCATCTTATACAGTTATTTTAAGGGCTTTAGGGAGAAAGCTGAAGCAGGTCCATGCTTCTTCTCAACCCTTTTTGGTATTGCAACTAGCTATATTTACCAAACATACTTTTATATATTAACAATTTGAATATCAAAGATTCATACCAGAATGAAAAGATAACCTCACTAAATAAACACTATTTAGATTCTGGTGTTCAATTGTGTAGTAATACCTGAATGAAAATGGTCACCAACTCTAAATTGTAAGACAAAAATGAAAATGTTTGTTGTATCTTCTTTAGATGGATTGCTTTTGACCTTCACAATATGAAAGATGGGAGCGAGACATGAGTTTTCTTCTTTATACTCTTGGGTAGCTTTCTTTCCCTAGATTTAAAAGAAATTCATGTGAACTCAGTTCATGGTATTTTGCTAAATGAGAAAAAATATAAATCCTAATACATTTTATGCAAAAATGATGCGATGTATGTCATTTCTAAGTTCTTTCATAGTTACAAAATATAGAAAAGTTATAAAATATAAAAAGGTATAAAATATATTTATGTAAGTACTAATTTATCAGTCATCATCATCTTGCTTTACAATTCCAAAAGATGAAAGTTTGTAGGAAAGGATAAATTATAGAGAATATAATACAATAAAAGGCTCTAGTTCTTAAAAATTCAAAATATAATTCTCCAACTTAAGGGATATCTCAAGATTTGACCTAATAATGGACCTGTTTTTTTTCTTTGTCATTTGCATCCTAAACTATTTCATTTAGACCCAGAAGGTATACTTTATCCAGGAGCATTGTAAATAATAAGGAAAAGAAACATTTTAAAATCTGATTCATTCATACCTGAAATTATCAGAGCAATAATGAAACCTGAGACAGGTTTAAATGGTATATTTTGTTTTTTGAACACTGAAAAAATGGTTTTGTGAAAATTTTATTTTCTGATTCACATACGTCAAAATTCTGTCTATTGGTCTAAAACCATTTTGAGCAAACATCTTTCATTTCTTTGCTCCTTTTGAGGTATATTGATGAATAGTGCTTTGGGGGTTGGCTTTATGCCTTGTTTCCACAAATGCCAAAGACTCTTACATACCAAGTTAATTAAAATTGAATGCTTGTTTGAAGAAGAAGTACCATGCTGAATTCTGGATGGTTTTAGAGAATGATTGAGCAATTTAGGTAAATAGAATAATGTCTCACAGCTAAAGAGTTTTTTTAATGCTTTATTACAAATTCTTCATTGCAAAAAATAGCCTTTTAAAATGGTTGTTCCAATTTTATAAATCTGTGAAATATGCATAAGATTCAAATAGAAATTGTTGGAGCAATGTTATTAAAGGCACAAAAGGAGAGAAATTCTGCCCAAATCACTCATTTCACATTACAGCAAAATAAATGTCATCATCAGCAGTACCTTAATCAATGACTTATGTCTAGTCTATATATTACTTAAAATTCTTTTGTGTAAAATGGGCTGAAAACACTTTTTCCTGGTTCTTTACTGATCTATTTCAAATGTTCTCCTCCCTTTGAGATAGATGTTATAACATAATGAGAAATGGCCAGAATTTGGAATTTGGAGAAATAGGCTTGAATCCTGCTTTTGCCATTTAACATCAAATCTTAGACACATATGCAATGGACTTTGTAACATTTAAGAATGAGAAAGATTCTTAATATAGAGAGAAAGAGCTTTAGATGGAAGCCTAAGTCTGAAATCTATTATTTTATAGATAGGGGAAACAAGGACTCAAGAAGTTATCTGATTTGACAAGATAACATGGAAAGCGAGAAACAGACATATGATTCAAATTTACTTATTCTCATTCCAAATTTCCTACTCTTTCTAATACACCGTACTACCTATGTACTAAGGAGAACACTTTAAATGGAGGATTCATTAAGTAGAGAAAACAAATGATGGGATTAAGGAAAAAAAGTGAATATATGGCAAGGTACCATTATTCTGAAGCAGAACAAATCACCTTACAGAATACTTTTATTGTTTAGAAGCATTTAGATTGTGTTATTATACAGAATGTTTTAACTTAAATACTGCCTAGGGGCACAGCACCTGTTTCAATTTCTCACCCTTTCATTTATGGTTATTATAGGAGTGATCAATCTATCAGTCAATGAAAACTGATTAATCACCTCATTATTATGTTTCCTGGTTCACATTGTGTTATTCCACTGGGATTAAATAATGACTACTAGAGTCTTGTCCTCAAGAACTCTTTATTCTATAATACAAATTATACATACATGAGCAGGCACAAAATATACATTGACATTATCATATAACCTTCTAGTTCCACTCACATCATTCTTTATCACTCTATAGAAGTTTTCCCAGCTTTCTGTGAAACCATCCATTTTCATGACATTTCATGACATAGTCATCTTCCATTACATTCATATTCCACTTTTTTTCAGTTTTCCCCCCAATTAATGGACACATTTAAATTTCCAGTTTTTGATACAACAAAAAAGAGCTGCTCTAAACATTTTGGATTATAAATATTGGTCCTTTTCCTCTTTTATCACTTTGTATTTATGAACAACGTTAAGGTTGATGAGTGAATAAAATTTATTGATATTTTGGATGCACTGTAGTTGCAAATGCCTTTACAGAATGAATGGCTGTAGCTATTCATGATGTGATTAGTAGTATATCAGTATACTTATTTTCTTGTACCACTAATAATGGCTATGATCTTGCTTGTTTTTAGTAAATTTTTGTTAGTATGATAGATATGAGAGGGAAATTTAGAGATTTTCTAATTTATGTTTTCTAAATAATAGTGATTTTGTGCATGGATATCTTCTTTTGAGAAGTGCTTGCTCATATCCTTTGACCATTTACCTGTGTAAAAGACTTTTGTTCTTGTATAACTGAATAAGTTCCTTAAATTTCTTAACTATTGGGCATTTATCAGAAAAATTTGCTGCAGAAGTTTTTCCTCCAGCTAATAATTTTTCCTCTAATGTTACTTCTTTAATTTTGTGTGTGAAAAAGCTTTTCAATTTTTTGTAATTCTAAAACATTTTTCTCTTCTCTGATTTTCTCTATTCCTTGATTGCCTAGCAAATAAACAAAATAAAGCCTTGGTGACAGGATCGCCAAACTAAATAATGTTCTTTATAACTGTTAAGAGTTGAAAAGAAAACCCTAAATAACATAACCTATTTTCAGATTATTTTGAAACATCTGGACATTTTTATGTGATTGAAAAAACAACCTAGAAATTAGAGATAAAGGCAGGGAAAATATGCATTTATGTTGCGCATATATATTTACCTAAACTAGATTATTTTCCTAATGTAAATAATTAATGAAAATAGTCAAACATAAGTAATAAGATTATGAGATTCATTTATCCGTAAAAGAAATTAGATAGTGATTTTCAAAGTACCAACTGGGAAGTAAATAGCTTTTTCCTAATTAACTGAGAGTTCTCCATTTTCTTCAATTGAATCTAATCTTCAAAGCATAATGGAGCTTGTCAGAAAAGTACATAGACAAGGAAATATAAAGACAGTGGATAAATACTGTCAGCAAAACTAAAATCCTAAGAGATTTGTGTTGATTCTTTGACATAGACAATGAATATTGTAACCTTTAGACTAGCATGACTTACTTTTTTCTCTTTGAGTTCTTTCAGTTCCTTAGCTATAAACTCACCACAAAGTTACATACTTTCCTTGTGACTGGATATAGGGGGAAATGTTAGGACTGATGAGATAATGGTCCCATTTTCTTTGTTTAACTGGTACCCAGGATATGTCATTTCTGTTAAGAGTTATTATATTCATTGAAGTCTAGAGACATTGCACATGAAACTTTACATTGATTAGCAACTAAGTCCTAATTCTGAATTACAGCCCCAGATTTTTTTCCCTGCATCTAGAATCACAGATTATAGTGAGAAGGGATCTAACAAATCTAGTCCAGTGGTCTCCAAACTAATTACATCATGTCCCTAGTAGTAAACATCTTTGGTCATGTATTTCTTATATATGTGCACTTAGTTATATGTTTACTTTTAATTTAGATGTATGTAATACTTTCCTAATAATTATGGACATTAAAAATACAACACAAAAATAGAAATTTTATAGAAAGGAAATGACTTCACAGTAAGATGATGATACACTAGTTCCTAAAGGAGATCAGATCCCTCATAAATGCCCCAGGAGATCTCTAAAAATGCCCACAAAGAAGGAATAATTTTAAAGAAAATCACTGAAAAATGACAATAAACATAATTGAACAAGAAGACATACAGAAACTTATAGAGGCTGTAAATGGAGACAAGTCAGTTTAGGAGGATGGCACAGTTGGCACCATTTCAGACCAACTGCAGAAAAAGGAACAGACCACCTCTCTAATCTAGACTAGCCCTTAAATAGTATTTTATCATATCTTATTTGGAACGAGCTAGTTAACCCAATGTTAGGAAGTCCACTGAACTTTTTTATGACCTAAAATTCACAAGAGTTAAGGAGTTTGAGACAAAGGTGAGATAGTTGCAACAGCTCCAGGATAAGTAGTTAATGAGGAAAAAAAAAGTATTTGCTAGGGTTATTGGTATCTCAGCTCACTCCAAGAGATTTCCAAAATATGTCCCAGGATAAGTGTATAGTCCTATAAACCATGCACTTTCTATATCTATAACTTTACCCCCTTTTTAATTAAAATAATGCATGATGCTAAGGAGATTTGATAATATGAACTAGATTCATTTGGAAGACTGTAATGCAGAAAGAGTTAGCAAAGCTCCCTTCGTGCCTTTATTGACATACTTTCCAGTCTTTGTCTTCACTTCCATCACTTGGTTATTAGTACATTCCCCCTGCAAAAAACGAAAGGAAGGAAGGAAGGAAGAAAGAAAGGAAGGAAGGAAGGAAGGAAGGAAGGAAGGAAGGAAGGAAGGAAGGAAGGAAGGAAGGAAGGAAGGAAGGAAGGAAGGAAGGAAGGAAGGAAGGAAGGAAGGAGGGAAGGAAGGAAGGAAGATTTCTTTGTTTACCGTTGTGGAATCACAGATATGGTACAGGAAAGTATGTCAGAGGTCTTCTAGCACAATACTTTCATTTACAATTGAGGAAACTGAGACCTAAAGAAGAAAGTGACTTTCCCAAAATCATGTGGGTAATAAATGAGAGAGCTGAGATTTGAACCCAGGTCCTTTGACTCTAAAATCAATAAAGAAGTTCCACTGAACTTCTTTACATATATCTTTTATTTATTTTTGTAGATATCGTTTCTTCAAAGTAAAATGTAAAATTTGGATTCATGAGAGGCCTTGATCAATCAATTTGATGGTATCACAAGACATAGAGTTTAGTTTTTATTGCCATAGTGGAATACATGTGTTCTGGTATCATGTTGGAAGGACAAAGATAATTCTTCTGAATGTTCCATGGTGACTTTGGTTGCCTTCAACTTATTCAGTGACTGAGAGTCAGGGAATATAGTTATTCTAGCCTGAAGAGGTTTCCTTTCCTCTTCAGTGACCAATAAAAGCCAACTCTGAAAGAGTACCTCCTTAGCATATATTTCTCTAATTTTGGTTGCCCACCTCCATCCTCTCTTCTCTCCTTTCAGATAAGAATGTAGCAAAAAAAGTACCAGTGTGGGCATTGGGGAAATGATACAGATGATAAAAGAGTAAATTTTTCTTTGCCTTCTCTCATTGAAAGAAGGGAAAAAATAAAATGATAATTTGTGACAGAAGAACTTGGCAAGCCTCGAATGGGGAAATTCCTGGAATTCTGGTTATTGACTCATTCTGTGACTTCCTTGTTTCCTTTTTTCAGAACTGAGAAGAAACAAAAGTTCCTAAGACAATGTTCAAATCCTTGAGGATTACCTCATGGTCATCAAATACCAAATCTGAAATCCCCAAGTTTGAGAGTTGTAGTATAAGACCAGGACAAAAGTGAGGGTACACAAAGCAGGATCAGAGGACATGGGTAGGGTACAGAGAGCAGAGAATCATAGATTTGGCTCTGCAAAGCCTCTTAGAGGTCATTGATTCTAATCCACTACCTCCTTTTGCAGAGAGGAAATTGAGGCTCTAAGAGTTAAGTGAACTTTTTATGGTCATGCAGATATTATAGGAGGCAAGATTGAAGCTCACCTCTTCCTGATGATAGTTTAAAGTGTTATGCAATATACTATGCTGCTTACTATTAGTGTAAGAAAGATTGGGCATGAAAAATTAAAGTTTAGACACAGTATATATGTGTGTCTATGCGTATGTGTGTGTGTCTGTGTCTCTGCCTGTGTCTGTATATATGTATCTTATGTCTGTGTGTGTTTCTGTGTATCTGTGTATGTCTGTCTCTGTGATGGTGTTTTTCACCAGAAGTACATTCAATACGTATTCAACAAATATTTATCAGGCATCTACTTTTTGCAAAGTGTCAGTCAGTTAATAAGCATTAATTTAGTACTCAGATACTACCTTATAAATAGGGGAGACCAAAAAGAAATTCTCTGCTCTTAAGGGATTCACATTAAAATGGAGCGTCAAGGTGCAGACATATATGTGGAAACAACATCTGTACAGGATAAATTGGAGCAAATGCAGAGAAGTCACCAGAATTAAAAGGTATCAGTAAAAAGCTTCTTGTAGAAGGTGGGAGTTTAGCTGGGCATTGAAAGAATAGAGAAAAGATACAGGAGGGAGGAGGAGGAGGGAAAAATTCCAAACATGTTGATCCCTAGAAAAAGTAGTTGATATAGCTCTGATCTTAGAGAAACATCTGGGTTCAAATATTGATTCTGTTTAACTGTGAAAGTATAGGCAAGACAGTAGGTTTATGCACCTGAGATGCCTGTGTAAGATTTATCTATTAAGTCACATGTTATTGAAATCTAGGTTGGTAGAATAATTTCCCAGTCTTCATGTTCTGTAGCATAGCAAAATAACAGATTTTACAAGCAAAACACTATTCTGTCTGGGTCTGTGTACATGTGTGTGCTCACATGTGGGTGTACAAAAATCCGTAAGACTCCTATCTTCCAATATGTTGGAAAATATTCAGAGAAATGACAAGCACAAAATAAATAAATAAATAAATGGATGAACAAACAAATAAATAAAACACCGAATAATACAGGATTAAGGCGAAGTTTTATAAGAATTGAGAGTAAAAGAACATCATTTTCAATCCAGGCATGGAGAATCATGGGAGTTTTCATTTTCTATGAGATTTGCTACCATTTGTGACAGAAGTAGGGTGAGCAGATAAGAAGGAAACACAAAGTTTATTTTTAATCGATACTATCTCAGTCAGAAAAGTAAAAAACCACAACGTGCATTCAGACAAATCTTAAGATTTCATGCGGTGAAAATAAGCACCTCTCTTTGGTACTCCAGTTTACTGTATTAAATTAATAGGTTATTTTTATGGGACAATGTAGATAGAGTTGATAGGCCAGAAAGAATTAATCTTTAAATGATCACTTCCAGTTTATTGAGTTATTAGTTAATCTGCAAAGGTAGAGAAGGAAAATTTAAGCATATGTCATCCTCTGGTGGATTTGTATGCTTTTGGAGTAATCAAATTAAAGCAAGACAGCATACCAAAGGAAAACTCCATTTCTCACATTCTTTGAGAAGGAGACCAATAACTATTTTCATTCTTTGGGATTTAAAGGTCTCAGGTGTTCATTACAGCTAGAGCTGATATACCTGATGATTACATTTCTCCTTTTTTTTCCAGAATTTTTGTTCCTGGTCTTTGTTCAAAGCCCAAATGGAGAAATTTTATCTTTTTCCTTAGAGATCTGTTCCTTGCATAGTACAATGTGCCATTTACAGGAGCTTAAAGAGATTTCTTGAAGTAAATAATAGAACTTTCCAGTCCTGGTATAATGTTTACCAAGGGCAACATATAGAGCTTTTTTTTTTTTTTTTTTTTTTGCAGAGGATAAGTGGTATCTGTATTATACCACTGCACAAAAAATAGTCTGGGGATAGGGATTTGCAAATCTCATTTCCTTAGGCAAACATGTCGAAACTCTCAGATACTTCTCCTGAAACAAGGAGGTGGAAAATTAAATTTGTTTTCAGGGATACACAATATCAAGGATTAGTCAACACAGACTACAAGATTAAAGAAAGTATGGAAGTTTAGGTTAGTTTGCCTTGTAGTTAGCTTCAATTCTTCTAACCATTAAAAAAAAAATTGAGTGATCTTAGTAGACTTCTATGTCAATATGAATCAACATATGATATGGCAGTCAAACAAGCTAATTTGTTATTCATTTGCGTTTGGATAAAAGAAAAAACAATATTTACAATGAGGTAGGTGCCAATTCTTCCATTCTTTACCCTCATCAAAACACATATTGTGTATTCTTTTTTGTTTTCATACTTTAAAAGGGACAAACACAAAATACTGTATGTACATGAGGGTAGCTGGGATAGTGGAGGACTCAAAACTCATCATGCAATAGTCTCTTGAAGGATCTGGGTATGTTTTACTTAGAGAAGAGAAGACCTAGTGACTGGGACACACAATGAGTCTTTAAATAGTGAAGGACTTTTATTTTTAATAAGAATTACACTTCTAATCTTTTGTTCTCCCTGATTCAGGTTTCTCTCTACTCCAACCCCTCCTCACCAAAGTTGCCAAAGTGATAGTCTTAAAACACAGGTCTCACCTTGTCACTGTCCTACTCAACAAATGCCCATTACTTATAGAATTAATTAACAACTTCAACAAACACTCCTCTGTATGACATTAAAGCCTTCTACATTCTGACCCCAACCTACTTTTCTAGTCTTATGATATAATCCACTGCAAGTACACAACTTTTAGGCCAAACAGATTTTTTAAAAATCCTTCCTCATTACAATGGGAATAAGTATGTTAATAGTCTATGTACAACTCCATTTTATTTTAGTCTTCATTTTCAGGCAAAGGAATTCTGTAAATTATTTTTATTTAAAAAGATAAGCACTTGAGTTTGCTATTGAAATACTTATCCCCAAACTAGAGTAAAACAATGACCAAAACAACTGATAATGTTATATGTATGCATCCCAAGTCTTAGAAACATTTAGTAATAATGTGTGTGTGTGTGTGTGTGTGTGTGTGTGTGTGTGTGTGTGTCTTAAATCTGATGATCTGGTAAACGTTTTCTAATAGCCTTAGCAAACTGAAGTTTTCCTTAGTAGCTTTTCTCATTATAAGCTCAGGTCACCAATCAGGACTGAGTACAACTTTTAAAAAGTGCTTTTAACTAGAATGATAAAAAGCCAATGGATGTTCTAGCCATCAACCTGCTAAGACTGACCTAATTCCCTACACTTGAAAATTTGAGCATCCCAATTTGACTCAAGAACACTGATGATTAACAGTAACTCTACCACTGAAGGATATACATGACTTATGACTGGTGAAAATATAAATACCCTGGCCTGATCACTGGTATGAGATGCTTACTGGCACCTTGGGGAGCAATGCTGGTGGTTTAAAACTAGAGGGTCTGATTTCTATGTTGTTGAATATTCAAAAAATTTTGGTTTCCTGAATTATGAGTATATCTCATGATTGAACTATCAGCCCTAATAAATTTTACACATGCATTATTTGTTACACTCATATATAGCACTCCATTTCTGTGCTTATATACTGGTATTCCTCAGTCACTGGAATTCACTCCCTAACACCTCTTAGAAATCGTGGTTTTCCTCAAAACTCAATTAAACAATTGCCTCCTTTTAATTTGTTTTTCCCTTCTTACCTAGATATTAGTGCTTTGCCTATGAAATCCCTTTGATCCTATAAGATACATATAAGAATGTATGATGCATATACACACATACATATATGTATATATGGACAGACAGGAAGAGGAATGGGGAGAGAATTCAGCATTCTGATTTTAAATGTAGTTGAAGCGAGGCCCAACATCCTTAGTAAGCATGAGAAATAGGATTTGAACTCCAGTCCATTGACTACAATATATACAGCTAAAGAGTAACACAACAGGAACCAGATTCAAAGGCATTGCATTAGTTCCCAGCTCCTAGAGTATTTAAGAAATGTTGGTTTCCTTCAAGACTCAGCTCCAATCCCAGCTTCTGCAGGAGACTTCTCCTAGACAGCACCCTCTCCAAAGCTGCTAACCTTCCATCTATTCTATACACCCCTTGTGTGTAACTAGTTCCTTACATGTTGTCTTCCCCTTATTAGAATGCAAGCTCCTTGAGGGCATGACCCCTTTTTTGTCTCCCCAGCACTTAGCACAGTGCTGGCACAAAATAAACATTTAAGAAATACCTCTTGCTTTTTAGATTGCCATCTTGTGTATTGTCCTCTGCACAGGCCATTCCTACCACTTGGATTATACTCCTTCCCTCAACATCTCTCAACTTCCTTCAAGGTTCAGTTCAGACAGTGTTGCAGATTTTCCCAGTCGATGGTACAATCTCACACCTCAAATAATCTCTCATTTATCTCTTTATTTATTTACATGTTGTATCCCCCAGTGTTCCTTGAGACCAGAGGCGTTTTCTTTTTTGTCTTCATTTTATCTACTATGCCAAACACAACGTATGTAGTAAACACTTAATAAATGCTTGTTGACTTAAAAAGTTCCCTGAATTGAAGATTTAAGACGCAATTTAAAAAATAATAATAACATTTTAAAAAAGAAATTAATGAGTCAATCTAGTCCAAAGGGAAACCAATTCAGAAATAAGAGACATTGATTCAAAAATAGAACACCCACGAGTCTATAACCAAAGCAAAAAGAGCTGAAAGAGAGGATAGATGCTTTTCTTGCCCTCTGTTGAAGGACTTTTCATTGTTGGAAAACAATTTCATCATGCTTTATCTTCACATGCTGCCCATAAGGGAATAACTTAAATTTCAGAGAGAGGGAGAGAGAGAGAGAGAGAGAGAGAGAGAGAATATAGAATCACAAAGCTTAAAATAAAAGAATTTCAAAAATTCAAATAGTCCAGCACCCTGCCTTCAGGCAAGACAATAGCTGTACTATGAAAGAAAAGTTGCTTTTTATCCCATTTCTAAATTTTTGTAGGGATGAGGACTCCTACGTCTCTCAGAGTAGTCTTCAATATTTTATCATCAAAGGAAAAAAAAAAGTTCTTCCAAACACTAAATCAACTCCCTTGCTACAATTTAAATCTATTTCCTTTTAATAGATGTTATATGGAAATGGTAGAGTTGAAATCGTTAAAGAATTCCCTAACAACTGTGAAATTGTGTATTAGTCACCCATTGATAGTTTATTTATACAATTTCATAGCTGGTTTTCTTTTTCTACTGCCTCCTGAGTCACCACTACTCTGAGCTCCAGACCAGGCTTAGACTAGACTTCCTCCGAGCCAGGAACTGTCATAAATCCCTATGGGCTTCTTTGCCAAGTGATTGTAGTCAGACTAAAGAGAGGAATCATGTTTATACTTTTTTTTTTTTATTTGAATAGCTGAGAGACAAATTCAGAACTACCAATGTAGCAAAAACCTTAAAACATTTAGTTATTAAAGGGATTTGAACAAAAGACCCTCTGAAAGAATATTAGGAAGCTCTTCAATAGATATCCATTTGGTAGCCTCAATGATTTCTACTTTAAAGTTGGCTTGAAAGGAAAATTCAAAAATTGACCTATTTTTTTAGTCCTCTTCATAGTTGAGAGTTTATATTGTTAGGATAATATAGTTCTTCAAGATTCTTAGAAACTGAAGAGTATTTGTGAACAAATGAAAACTTGTGCTATAAATTGTTCATGCAGTAATGGATCAATTATTTGGAGGCCATTTCTCTGAAAATATCAGCTCTACACCACACAGAAAGGAGTGAAGTCAAAAAGACTAATGAACCATGAATATGGAAGTCATAAATTCATGCAATAAAACTCATGTACTTCACTGATGTTAAATCAGAGTAGTCATAATTCAGGTCCATGTTATTTTTATTTTGTACACAACTCTATCTATCTATATCAACCCACATCACATTAAAACTAAAAAAGAAAAAATATAGGTATACATATATGTATACACACACATACACATACATATATATATACACACACACATATATATATATATATGTATATACAGAGATTGCCTAAGATAAAAATAATATCAGATGACAGAAAAGAAAACACATGATATAAAAGGACTCTAACAGACAATATCTTAGGGTCATTTAGCATTAAGGATAAACAACCCTAGTAGTAGCCTCCAACGATATTCTTCTATTACAGGAATACCATCATTGATTCTCATAATGGCTAACTTGAATTATACAAGAAAATATCAAATGATATAAAGTGTATTTACAAAGGCAGACAAACATGAAATATATTTTAGGAATTTAACAATACCAATCCACTTGCAAATATAATTATGTGAGATTTTTCTGGGAAAGTCATCGAATACCTCATTCTATTTATCGACGAATGAAAATATGACTGAACTGTTTTTTTCTCATTCTCTACTCCTTCTTCTCCTGTCCCAGTGTCTTTTACATTTTTCTCTCTTGGAAAGGTTTTTTTTTTATTATTATTATTTGTAATTTTATTAATTGAATAGTAAATTTTAGTGATGTTTCCGAGATTCAAATAAATTTGTTAAACCTTAAATTTCTGTGTTTAGTGGGGATTCTGGGCCCATAGTGGATGTCCTCCATACATGGAAGGCTTTTTTCTTCATGCCCACCTACTGGCTTATCTGACTTTCTTCCAGTCTAAGTTAAAGTTTCATTTTCTGCAAAAAAGCACAATGAAAAACAAACCAAAAACCCTTTCTTGAGTCCCTTAATCCTAATTCTTCACATTTGAAATTATTTCCAATTTATCCTGTATGTGTCTCTTTTGTACATAGTTGTTTGTAGGTTTTCTCTTCCATTAAACTGGGAGCTCTTTGAGACCAACTTGAACTTTGGGTGTTCCCCTCCATTTTTTTCTATCCCAGCACTTCTCAAGATGTCTGGCATCCGGCAGGCATTTAATATATATTTCATGACTTGACTAGGTGTGACAATACGCAGTGTGAAAGGTCAAGTTAGTGTGTGGGTAACTGATTCTCCCCTCAGGAGTAACCTTAAGGCATTGCAACTTCTAATACTATTTCTAATGAGATTATTTTCCTTACTTTCCTCCCCATATTGATTAACGAGTTGATATTTTGGAGGATCAAGTAAACAATTTGCATCAATTAACTTTTCTTCCCTATTTTAATATTTAATTTTTTTCTTTTAAACATTCATTTCCACAAAATTTTGAGTTCCAAATTTTCTCCCTATCTCTCCCCAGTCCCCACCCCAAAATACCATTCTTTCTGATTACCTCTTCTCAAAATCTGCCCTCCAGTTTGTCACATCCCTACCTTCCCTTGTCCCCATCTTCTCTCTCTCCTTGTTGAGCAAGATAAATTTATGTAACCCATTATATGTATTTCTTATTTTCCAATTTTATGAGAACCGATTCTCAGCATCGTTGCTCAAACTTTGAGTTTCACTTTCTCTCCCTTCCTTCCTCCCCACTCATTCCCACTGAGAAGGCAAGCAATTCAATGTAGGCTATTTATGTGTAGTTTTGCAAATGACTTCCATAATACTCATGTTGTGTAAGACTAACTCTATTTCCCTCCATCCTACTCTGCCTCCCATTTATTTTATTCTGTTTTATGACCTTCTCTCTCCCCAAAATTGCTTACATATACTTGCTCCCTTCTCACATTTGCCCTCTCTTCTATCATCCCCTCCACCCCCCTTATCCCCTTCTCCCCTACTTTCCTGTAGTGTATGTTACTTCCTCCCTAAGTCAAATAGTGTAGTGTGCATGTTACTTCCTCCCTAAGTCAAATATGCTGAGAGTAAGCTTCCCTTTTGCCCTCTCACCTCCTTCCTTTGCCCTTCCATTGACAAAGCTATTTCTTGTCTCTTTTATAAGCAACGACTTGCACCATTCCATTTCTCCCTTTCTCCTCCCAATACACTACTCTCTCATCCCCTATTTTTTGCTTTTTTAGCTATCATCTCTTTCTATTCAACTTGTGCTGTGTTCTCTGTCTATATGTAAGTGTGTGTGTGTGTGTGTGTGTGTGTGTGTGCATAATTCCTCCAACTCCCCAAATACTGAGAAAAGTTTCAAGAGTTACAAATATTATAATTCCATGTAGGAATGTAAAAAAAATTCAACTTTGATAAGTCCCTTGTGATTTCTCTTTCCTGTTTAGCTTTTCATGCTTCTCTTGATTCTTGTGTTTGAAGGTGAAATTTTCTTTTCAGCTCTGGTCTTTCCATCATGAATACTTGAAACTCCTCTATTTCATTGAATGACTATTTTTTTCCCTGAAGTATTCTACTCAGTTTTTCTGGGTTAGTGATTCTTGGTTTTAGTGCTAGTTCCTCTGACTTCTGGAATATCACATTACAAGCTGTTTGATCCTTTATTGTAGAAATTGCTAGATCTGGTGTTATCCTCAATGTATTTCTACAGTATTCCAATTGTTTCTTTCTAACTGGTTGGAGCATTTGCTCCTTGATCTGGGAACCTTGGAATTTGGCTACAACGTTCCTAGGAGTTTTTCTTTTCAGACCTCATTTAGGAGATGACTGGTGGATTCTTTCAATATATATTTTACCCTCTGCTTCTAGAATATCAATGCAGTTTTCCTTGATAATTTCAAGAAAAATTATGTCTAGGTTCTTTTTTTTTATCATGGCTTTCAGGTAGTCCCACAGTTTTTAAATTGTATCTCCTGGATGTATTTTCCAGGTCAGTTGTTTTTCCAATGAGATATTTCATATTATCTTCCATTTTTTTCATTCTTTTGGTTTTATTTTGTGATTTCTTGGTTTCTCATAAAGTCATTAGTCTCCATCTGTCCCATTCTCATTTTTAAAGAACTATTTTCTTCAGTGAGCTTTTGGACCTCCCTTTCCATTTGACTAATTCTGCTTTTGAAAGCATTCTTCTCCTGATTGGCTTTTTGAACCTCTTTTGCCAATTGAGTTAGTCTATTTTTCAAGGTGTTATTTTCTTCAGTATTTTTTTAGGTCTCCTTTTGCGAGGTGTTGAACTGCTTTTCATGCTTTTCTTGCATCTCTCTCATTTCTCTTCCCAGTTTTTCCTCCACCTCTCTAACCTGATTTTCAAAATCCTTTTTGAGCTCTTCCATGACCTGAGCCCTTTGAATATTTATTTTGTATGTTTGGGTTGCAGAAGCCTTGACTTCTATGTTTTTCCCTGACCGTAAGCATTGTTGTTCCTCATCTGAAAGGATGGGAGGAGATATGTGTTCACCAAGAAAGTAACCTTCTATGGTCTTACTTTTTTCCCTTTTCTGGGTATTTTCCCAGGCAGTTACTTGACTTCTGAGTTTCCTCACCACACCCACCTTGCCTCCAGTTCCACCCAGCTAGTGCTTGGGGGCTGAGATTCAAATGTTGCTTCCTAGTTTCAGGGCTTTCAGCAGGGGCAGGGCTGGTATTCAGTGGGAGATTAATTCAGGTGCTCAGGTGGGGGTAGGGCTGCCACACAGGGCTCATTTCCCTCAGGCGTTTTATGCAGAGACCTTAAACAGTGGATCCGAGCTCCTTTTTGCTTTGGGAGCCCCTGTCAGCTGCTGCTCCTGCTGCTGCCTCCTGAGGGGCCTGAGTTGTGGAGACACCCTGCTCCCCTCTCAGCTGGCCAAAATATCTCTCTCACTGACCTTTGGTGCCTGTGGGTGGAGGGACCCGATTCGGGCCCTGAAGCTTGCTCGGATCTGCTCCCCTCTGTGGCTCAGCCAAGGCAGGGCTCTGCTGTGCTCCATGTCCAGTTGTGACGGACCTTTAATGTCGGTTTTTCCAGTCTCTCTGGAACAGAAATCTCCTCCACTCCATTGTTGTGTGGCTTTCACTACTCCAGAATTTGTTGGGAGTTATTCTTTACAGGTATTTTATGGGCTGTGGGTTAGGAGCTAACATATGTGTTTCTTTCTACTCTGCCTTCTTGGCTCCTCCCCTCTAATTCCCCTTTGTAAAGCACTCATTTTCTCATTGACATTCCTCTCCTCATTGGCTTTTTGGACCTCTTTTGCCAATTGAGTTATCCTATTTTTAAAGGTGTTATTTTCTTCAGCAATTTTGGGGTCTCCTTTAGCCAGCTGTTGACTCACTTTTCAAGATTTTCTTGCATCACTCTCATTCCTCCTCGAAATTTTTCCTCCACATCCCTTACTTGATTTTCAAAATTCTTTTTGAGTTCTTCCATGGACTGAGACCATTGCATATTTATCAGGAGGTTTGGATGCAGAAGCCTTGACTTTTAGGTCTTCCTCTTTTTCCTCCACTTCATCATCTGAAAGGATGGAAAAAATACCTTTTCACCAAGAATGTAGCTTTCTATAGTCTTATTTTTCCAGTTTTTTGGGCATATTCCCAGCCAGTTACTTGACTTTTGAGTCCTTTGTCAAGGAGAGGGAGGTCATACTTTGGGGATCTGCAAGTTCTCAATTCCTCCAAGGTGCAATAATCAAGGGAGAGGACTTACTCTTCCCTTGGCCTGTGCTCTTCTCTGTGAGCAACCACAGGCACTCTGTTGTCCCCAGGATCTGTGAGTATAATTGCCTGTCCAGAGCCTCCACCAGCTCTTCCAGGCTATCAAGTACTCCTCCCAACCCAGTGTTGTCTCTCAGGGCTGAGATCTTGATCAGCTCCACGATTCCCCCAGGTGCTTTAGTCTGAGGGCTCCTAAAATGGATGCTTTACCACAGCAACTTCTGCCACTCTGGGCCTGCACGTGCCAGACCATGTTCCCTTCTCACGTAGGTGAAAGGGCTTTCTTAGTGACCTTTGAAGCTACTTTTGGAATTTATGGATTGAGGGATCTGCAAACTGAAGCTGCTGGCAGGCATTCCCGTGCACCTTGAGGCCCACTGTTGTACTGGCCCTGCCATGTGGCCAAGACTGGATTGTGCTCCTCTCTGTGCCTGGTGTGATAGACCTTTCCTGTTGGCCTTCAAGCTTTCTTTGGGCTGGAAATATTTTTCACTGTGTTGTTGTATGACTTCTTCTGCTTTTGAATTTGTTTAGAGTCATTTTTAAAGGTATTTTATGGGCTGTTCGGGCAAGCTTCTACAGGTCTGTCTTTCTACTCCACCATGTTGGCTCTGCCCATCAATTAACTTCTACAAAGATCCTATAGCAAAGGCCAAAATAAAAAAAAAATAGTTCTCTCTTACCCACCAAAAACAAAACAAAAGATATAAACAATACTGGGAGATGTGTTGTACCTACTGCAAACAGACTCAGTATCTGGTGAGAAGGACCCACTATACTTAAATGATTATTATAAAATTTTGCCTTCTCCAATCTGGGTTTTTTATTTATTTTCCTAAAACTAATTTTCTTCTTTTGTAGAGTCCCTATCAAATAGTTTACTGCTGCATGAGGCATAAATAGTGGAATTGTATTTTTTTTCCTTTTCTCAATGAGATTGTTTTCAAATTCTTTGTTAATGGATCTTCACCCAGATTTGACTGCTATGGCTGCAGACAAACTCTGCTACTAGATCTAGTTGGTGGATGTTGGTCTTTGTTAGTTCATAAATTAATAACTGTTCCATGTGTAGATAGTTATTCATTGAATATCAACAAAGGATAAATTCAAGAGACAAGAGAGGGGGAAAAAACACTGCCATGAATTTATAGACACACATCATCTGGATTGGGAGAGCACTCCCAACATCTGGAAGCACACAGCAGTTTCTGCCTCCCTCACTGGCAGTGATAAGTTATTCATCAATCACTAATTAAGAGATATATTTTTTTCATTACCACTTGTAAGCCACTTGGAAACATTCAGAGAATGTATGGACATGTCCCGAATTTGGTCAAAGAATCATTCAATTATTCTTTTCACAAAGCAGACATATGGATTAGAACCGGAAAGGTTGTATTTTATGCTCTAAAGAAATAAAAAAAAAAAACTGCATTTCATTGGCCAATTCCTCAATTTTTTATGTTGATGCATGTATTTTATGTGCGTATGTGTATGCATACTTCTGTGTACCTACATACATGCATGTAGCAATTATCAAAAGTAGTTACTTGTTATCCTATAGCATGTGCAAAAGAGTATTTTACTTAAATAAATTTTCCACATAGCCAAAGCTTACCTTTGTTATTCCACAAAGAGAACCATATTTTTGGTGAACAGGAATTCAATTGTATTTTTCATAACTACACAGCTGATGTATTCATTTCATCATCAGGGCAATGGATCCTAGTGTATTTGTAGATATAATGATATATTTATACGATTACCTGGATGAGGGAACTGTGTCAGATAAAAAGTGATTGGGTTTTAGTGAGGTCAAGACCAGTCAGATGGGAGACAGTTTCAAAGCTGTAACTTGTTCATGAATGCACTTGTATGACGGCATGCACGATATTTGTTTAGAGAGAGCGATGTCTGAAAGATAAGAGTTAAACTCATTAAAGACAATATTTATAGGAACTCAAGGTAATGACAGAGAGTGCTCTTTGATAGGTGAAAACACTTGTATTAACTTCTCAAGTTTTATACAATAGATTTTTCCTCCCTTTCAATACCTTCACATTCCTAATACTGGAAAGAAAAAAAGTAACAAATCTATATTTTTCTGGTAAACATTTAGAAAATAAAGAAACATGATAAATCAAAAAGCTGGTAAGGGAAATTTTAGGTGTATATAAATAATTATTTTCCCACTATGTTAGTTGTCAATATAACAGCAAAAAGTCATACTTGTCAGAAATATTCGTGGCATAAACTCTGCACAAATATTTACATAGATCACTATTGCATTGCGTATATAATACAATAAACCCAGTATTATAAAATACTCTAAAATTTTGTAAAAAAAATAATAATTTAAAATAATCAATAACCGTCATCAGAAGCTCTTACTCCTAAACATTATTGTTTTCACCAGTTAAACAAGTCTCTCTAAAACTAAATTAACCAGTAGGTAGGTTCTTCCTGAGTCAGATTAGTGCACGTAGACCCAAACTACCTTATTTAAAGAGAGGTATATACAAATACACACATACTCATAAGTGTACACACGCAAATATATACACACATATACATACATAGACGCTTATATGTATGTGCATATGTACATATGTAAACACATATATACAGACATATACATATATATGCAAATACAGATATATCTACGTATATTTGTCTATATATATATATACATATATACATATATATCTGGATTTATGTATATGTCTGTATATATGTGTGTACATATATGCATTCATGCATACATGTCTGTGTAAGTGTGTATTATATATGGAATGAAGATGAAATTGATATTTTCCTTACTACAACATCATAGTGGCTTCAAGCACATTAAAAAGGGTGATATGTTCTGCCTAGGAGAGTTTAGTCATGAATTTTTAGTTCCTGACTGCTTGTTTTCCTTCTGTTTCTTTCCAGAGCACAGGAAATTTAAAAGTGATCCTGAGATGGACATTTCTGGAATTGGAGAAAACATTATGAGGTAGAGTCTTCAGAGTTTCTGGGTCTCTCAGTCAAAGATGATGGGTAGCAGGTGAAGTTTCCACATTGAATAAGATGTCAGCTAGCAGAAGGATGGTTTGTGGCATGGCTTGACTGAAGACCTGAACAAGGAAGGAATAGTATGGACAGTACTGAATCAATGTGAAGGTGAAGTGATGATTCATGAGTCTCACAAAATGATTCATTTTGGGATGTTTTAAAATATCACCCTCCTGGGAGAGTATAATGATATTTTAATGAATTACACTTTGCTGTTCATTAATTATTTTATGTTTGACTCAATTTATAATATATATACATATATACACACACATATATGTACATATACATATATGTACATATTTATGTACACTACTGAGTCTCCTTAAGCATTTATTTTGCATGGAGAAAATACATTTGTGTGATGAAAAGAAATAGGCTAGAGCTAGAGCTGGATGTACCCTTATCCAAAGAGAAGGGAGAATCTAGGATACTTTTCTGGAATTTATACTAAAGAAATCTGTAACAAATCAACGACCTTTGAGACCCTTTATTATATAAAGAGAAGGCAAAAGATTTAGCCCTACTGGCCCAAAAGCAACAGGAGGGGGGACTCTTGTTATTACAGATTCGTAATTAGGCTCATATGCTTCACAGTGATATGTGAATTACTAGCAAGGCACTATTTTTGCTTTTTCTCAGAGGCTTACTGAAAACTTGAAATCAAAGTTTGTTGGGAAGACCATTCATAGAGCAATCAACATCTCAATATTCATTTACTAATGGAAGAATAAAATGGAAAATTAAAAAAAAATAGAATGCTTCTAACCCTACCCAATTTCTTATAAACTACAAATTAAACAAAGAAACCACAACTTCAGTGCAACAAAAGAGAAATTCATGCTTCCTAAGCAAAATGGAAGAAAAGGATTGATACTGTCACATTTTATGATAAACATGTTAAAAACATACAAATATACTTTAAAAATACTATTTTATTGTACAGTAATAATAACTTATATGCAAACATAATTAGTTTCATTGAAGATAACTTTTATTAGTATATCTCTGGATTGAGTCTATGAAATAGCCAAGATTATAAAACATAACAAAATTTCTCTATGTTCAATATTCGTGTGAATTCATCCAACAATATGTCAACCAGATGAGCATCAAAGAAATTGCTGAGGATGAAAAGCAAACTTGTTTACATGAACTGAGGGGTTGATGCTACTGATAAAAAAATTTAAGTTATTATAGAAATTTCAGCAAGTTCCTCCTTATGAATTCCAGAGTTATAGATTTGTAGATGATGGAAGCCATACAATACAACACTGAAGCTACAAAAAATGCATTGCTTACTGAATACTTGGAAAGACAGCACTTAAGTATACAGAATTATATACTAGAAGCTCGGTATTCTTCATAAATTAAGGGGTGACAAATTCTCTCAATGACAAACATAGTGTATAAGTATTCCTGATAACTCAGCAAATATACTTAGAAGTTTTCACAGAATGAACGACTGTCCATAATTGCTTGAATATAATATTCTCTCAAACAAATTTCAAAACAATATTTTTCAAATATTGTTCAAAACAATACAATACTGTATAATATCACATCAAATATTCTTAAAAATGCCTAGAATTATAATAAAAAAGAAAGAAATCAGAGCCACGTGGGAACAGGAAGAAATACATAACCATCCCTTTCTGTTACTGCAGTTGTCTGAAAGATTCTTCCAATGAGTCAAGAAAAGCTAAATCTACTTTCTGAAACGTTCAACTATGAACACAATCATTGTGTCTACCTGCTCAATAATCTCTTGAAAATGAAATATTACAAAATAAACATCATTGTTTCCTTTTGAATAACCTGATATTTTTCCAAACTTCAAGAATCTAAATCTCAAGATCGGGGCTTAATAATAGTGAACATAAAGAAAAGAACAAACAAAACTGATGTTATCATCATAGTACTTTAGAATTTTGTCCTCAAAACAGATCTATAAAGTAGTCATTATATCCTGAAGTATATCCCAAATATTAGAAAACTGGGTTTCAGAAAGAGAAAGTGACTTGTTTATATTCAAAAGTATAGTAGGTGTCAGTCAGAATAATACCATATCTCTCTAAAGAACTATCTAGCCTGTCCTTGAAAATCTTCAATAATAAGATAAATACTAACCCTTCAGAAAGATCATTCGATATTTGGACAACACTAATTGTTAGAAAAATTTGCCTTATGTGCCACTTGACATTTTTCACCCATTGTGCCTTAATTTCCTTCTGGAGCTGAACATAACAGGTCTACAACATTACATCCCTCACTGACCTACCTTCAACTCTGGGAAGACAATTCTAACACCTCTTTTTCTGCTTTCTCTTTATTTTCCCATGGAAATTATATTCAGCATCATGGTTTTATTAATTCTAAAATTGTGATTCTCACACGAAAATTTCTAGTCCAATCTCCCTTTGTGCTTCAGATTTATGTCTTCAAATGTTTTAAGTACATCTCCACTTGGATGTTCCACTATTTCACTTCACTCTATATCCAAAACAAATCCCAGTGTGTATTACACAATTCTAGTCATCTTTCTGTATCAATTTATATGACACCATCAAATCAACCTATATTTCGAACCTTGGGATGATCATTTCTGACTCTTCTTTTTCTCAATTCTCATATATCCAAGCAATTACTAAGTGCTGTCAATTTCAGTTCAACAATATAGATCTCACTAATCCCCTATACTTATTGCTTCTCTTTTTATAAAAAAAATATTAAATTATTTTATTAGTTTTCAGTGTTCTACAATAACTTCTATATATCTTAGATTTTTCCCCTCCCTCTCCCTAAATTCCCCCTTCCTCTCCACTCCCTCCCTGAGACATCATACAATTTTATATAGGTTCTACACATGCATTCCTATTAAATACAATTTCACCTTACTCTTGTTGCCTAGAAGAATTAAAATGAATGGGAGAAATCATAAAACAAAACAAAATTCAGAAGAAAATGATCTGCCTCATTATGCTTCATTTCATAGTTCTTTCTCTGGACATGGAAGGCATTTTGCCTCAAGGGTCCTTTAGGGGATTTAAGTCCTTGCATTACAATGTAGTACTAAGTCTACCAAAAAATTCCTCGCATAGTGTGGTTGTTGCTGTGTACAGAGTTCTCCTGGTTCTGCTCCTTTCACTCAGCATCAGTTCATATAAGTCTTTCCAGGTCTCTCTCAAATCTGCCTGTTCATCGTTTCTCATAGCACAATAGCATTCCATTATATTCATACATCACAGTTTATTCAGTCATTCCTCAATTGAGGGGTATCTCCTTCATTTCCAATTTTTGACCACCACAAAGCTGCTATAAATATTTTTGTACATGTGGGACCCTGTCCCATTTTTATGGTCTCTTGGGGACATAGTCCTAGAAGCAGTATTGTTGGGTCTATTGTTTCTCTTTTACCCAGAAACCCTGCCGGTCTTCCCCTCCCAGTTTGATTTTTTTTTTTTTTTATTAAAGGGACCATCGCTTGAGTAACTACTTAAAGAAGTCTATTCATTGAATCCTCAGCCTGAAAGGGCCATCGCTTCCTGGAGCATCTCCAGTCATTCTGATGAATATCAGGCCACTGTACCCATATGGCTTAGGAGAAGAAAGTGAAGTTGGCGACCTTGCACAGTCCTCTCTCACCCAAATCAAAGTCTATTGCAAGTCATGTCATCACCTAGATGTCATGCTCCTTCTCGAGAACAAAGGAGTAACAGAACAACAGCAGCAGTATTCAGAAAGATTGCCTTCCTCTTAAAGGTCCTCATGTTTTTGTTCAGTCATTTCGGTCATGTCCAATTTTTTGACACTATTTGGGTTTCTTGGCAAAGATACTGGGGCAGCATGCCACTTCCTTTTGCAGCTCATTTTCCAATGAGAAAACTGAGGCAAACAGTTTTAATGACTTGTCCAGGGTCACACAACTAATAAGTGTCTGAAGGCAGATTTGAATTGATTCCAAGCTTGGTGTGCTATCCACTACACTACCGAGCTTAAGGGTGGGAAACCTGTGACCTCAAGGACACATGGGCCCTTCTAGGTCCTTGAATCTGGTCTTTTGACTGAGTCTAAGTTTTATAGGACAAATTATTTCATTAAGGGAATTTGTTCTGTAGAGTTTGGATTCAAAGGACTGCACTTGAGGAACTAGAGGGCCAAATGTCACCTCAAGACCACAAGTTCTCCATCCCAGACTCAGCTCATCTTCGCTATTGTTACTGTCTACCAGAATAATTTGAATGCATTTTAACAGGTCTTCCTACTTCAATTCTTCCTTCAATATATCTTTTTTTTAAGCATTCAGTTGGTCATGTTACTCATTTAGTCAAATATACTTATGATTTTCATATCTTTAATAGTTTTATGTAACATTGCATTGTACATATCTCCTTACTAGACTGAAAAAATATCTTTGAATTCAAATGCTGTGTCTAATCCTACTGTCTGTTATTTTGCTTTCATTAAACAAATAAAGCATATATTAAGTACTTAACAAATGTATCTTTCTTTGTCCCTGTCTTGCATATGCCCACTGTTTTCTTTTCTCTAGATTCAACATTCCCAGCTATTTACACCAAACATTGGATGACATGATATCCTTTCTCCTTTTTTTATCTTGTGTGCTTTCCTTTGAATATTCGATAGCTTGCCAAAGCCCTTCCTAAAATAAGATACTCCAAAATGCACAGAGGTTTTCAATGTTGTCTGTCTGGAATATAATAAAATGAGGCTAACACTTTTTATTCTGATAGCTTGATGCTTAACCCCATTTTATATTTGGCTTCTATGTCATGGAATACTCTGTTATGATGTACTGCAATATTAATGGTATTTTCAGGAAGAACAGCATTCAGCTTATATACCAATATTGATATCTAAACATGTAGATTTAGGACAATTCACAGAACTTGGCAAGGATCTCTCAGTTAAATTGCCATACTCTATCATAGTTGATATGGTGGAGGAGAAAGTAAAAGTAGGGAAAATTATAAAGGAAAACATGCTTCAAGAAGAAGAAATATGAAAGGCTAATTATATTGAAGCTTCAAAACTTTATGTAATGAATAGTTTCTTTAAAAAAAATAATTATTGAGGGTGAGGATGGCAGAATGAAACCAGGAAGTTGCCTGTGCTCTCTCCAGTTTTCCTCAGAAATAATTTTAAATCAAGTCTCAATATGGATTCTGTAGTGACAGAACCAACAAAAAGATGGAGTGAAACATTTTTACAGCTTAAGATGATTTATAAAGAGTCCAGAAAAGGTATTTCTCACTTGGGTAAAAGTAGAGCACACCCCACACAGATGGCATCTGGGAAAACCAGCAGGAGACTCAGCCACAGAATAGATCAGCAACTGCAGTTTGTTGGTACTGCCTCAGCAAGCCATTGCCACAACAGCTTAGGTGATAGGTCTCCAGTCCCAGTGCAGAAGGCCAATTACTAGTTCTGGAAACCAAGCAAGAACAGGCCGACTAGACCAGGCCACCCCATCCTCCCATGCAGTGGCTAAGCTTCAAGTACCAGAGGACTCTGTAGAGAAAACCAATGACCTGGTCCCTGTCACATAGCTTGAGATTAGTGGTCCCTGTGTCCCAGGTGCAAAACTCAATTTTCAAATTCATGAACTAGGCTGACAAATGAATAAAAACAGAAGAGAACCCTGACCATAGAAAGTTACTGTGGCAACAGGGAAGTTCCAAATACAAACACAGAAGAAGACAATATACCTACATGTGAAGCCTCAAAGGAGTATGTGAATTGGTCTCAGATCGAATTTGAGCTCTTGGAAGAGCTCAAAAAGATCTTAAATGTTTAATAAGAAAGTTAAGAGAAAAATTGTGAAAAGAAATGAATCTTTAAGGATAATTATGGAAAAAGAGTAAGATGCTTGGAAAAGAAAGCACCAAAACTGATGGAATAAAACAACTCCATAAAAAGAATACAGTTGGGCAAATGTAAACAAAAATCCAGTTATCAACTCCTTTAAAAGTAGAACTAACCAAATGATAAAAGAGGTACAAAAGCTAAATGAAGAAAATAATTCTTTAAAATTTAGAATTGAGAAAGTGGACACTAATGAATCTATGAGACATCAACAATCACTCAAATGAAATCAAAGGAATAAAAAAGAGAAGAAAATATAAAATACCCTATTGTAAAAACAACTAACCTGGAAAACAGATCCAGGAGAGATAATTTAAGAATTACTGAACTGTCTAAAAGCCATGATTAACAAAAAAAAAAAAAAAGATTCTGGGCAGCAACTTTACAGAAAGTAGCAAAAGAGCTATCCTGATATACTAGAATCAGAAAGTAAAATTGTCATTGCTATAATCCACCAACAATCTTCTGAGATTTCAAATGAAAGAAACTTCAAGGAATATTGAAGTCAAATTCCAGAACTATTATGTTAAGTAGAATATACCACAACCAGTCAGAAAGAACATTTTTAATATCAAGAAGCCACAGTCAGAATTACAAAAGATTTAGCAGCTGCTACATAAGAAGATCAGATGGATGGGAATATGATATTCTAGAAGGCAAAGAATCTTGGATTACAACCAATAAGCAATTACACCTCAAAACTGAGTATAATCTTTCTGGAGGAAAATGGATATCCAATGAAACAGGTGACTTTCAAACTTTCCTGATAAAAACACCAGAGCTGAACAGAAAATTTAATCTTGAAATATAAGACACAAAAGAAGCATAAAAAGACAATCAGGGAAGAAAACATAACAGCATGTTATTCAATAAGATATAAACTGTTTTCCTGCACAGAAAGTTCTGTAACTTTTGAAAACTATATCTCTATGAAGGCAGTTAGAAGGAGTATCCATAAACCAACGTTGTGAGCATTTTTCATTTGGTATGATGATATTGGAAAAAGAGTGAAAAAGGACTTTACTGAGAAAAGAAGGAAAGAGGAATCAGAAAGGGGTAAATTATATCACTTAAACAGGCAGAAAAGACCTGTTACAGTCCAGAGAAAGAAACGAAGAGGTTTGTATGGTTTGAACCTTGATCTCACCGGATTTGGCTCAAAGATAGAAATAACATATACAATCAGTTAGGTATATAATTTTCTGTTACCTTATACTGAAGTAGGAAAGAAAAAGCGAAAGAAAAGTGAAGTGAGGGGAATAAAGGGAAAGGAAGAAGGGAGGACAGTAGTAGGAGAAAAAAAGGGAAAGAAAAATGGAGACTGATAGAAGAGAGGGCAGATTGAGGTAGGTGGTGGTGAAAAGCAAAACACTAGTGACGAGGGACAGGTTGAAAGGAGAGAGAAAAGGATATACAGGGGTAAAAATAGGATGGAGAGAAATACAGCCCTGGATATAGCTGTGAATGTGAATGGGATGAACGATCCCATAAAATGGAAGTGGATACCAGACTGAATTTAAAACCAGAATCCCACAATATATTGTTTACAAGAAATAAATTTGAAGCAGAAATACACACAGAGTAAAGATAAAAGACTGGAACGGAACATATTTTGCTTCTGCTGAAGCAAAAATAAAAGTAAAGGAAGTAATCCTGACCTCAGACAAAGCAAAAGTAAAAATAGAGCGAATCAAAGGAATAAATAAGGAAACTATATCTCACTACATAAGTAATATTAATACTAAACATATGTGAAACGACTGGTATAGCATCCAAATATTAGAGAAGTTAAGAGAGATTCAAGAAGAAATAGGAAATCTATATTAGTGGGGGACCTATATACATAATCACAAAATAAGTGAGAAAGAAGACAAGGAGGTGAACAGATTCAAAGTATTGAGTTCTCAGTACAAGAAACATGGGACAGAGGCCCCTGTGCAGGAGAAGCAGAGACATTTTAATGCAGACATTAAAAGCCAGGAATTAGATAATCTTTAAGAACAAGAAGCAAATCAGAAGAGCAAAGACCATAGAACTGTACTATGAGAACAAAGACCAAAATTCAATTCCCCAAGAGGACAGGATTGATACTGTACTCACGTCTGAAATGGGAATATGAAAAGATCTCAAATCCAAACTGGATTCACATTATCTTCTATTCTTTTTCAAATTTTTTGGTTTTGTTTACTAACCACTTGGTTTAACTCATAGTCATTAATTTCCCTGAACTCAATTCTCTCTTTCAACAAACTGTTTTGTTCAGCAAGCTTTTGAACCTTATCCATTTGGCTAATTCTGTTTTTTAAAGCCTCCTTCTCCTCGTTGACTTTTTGGACCTCTTTTTCCAGTTGTTAGCCTGTTTTTAAAGCTTTTATTTTCCTCAGCATTTTTTGGTTCTCCTTTAGTAAGCTGCTAACTTGCCTTTTAAGCTCTTCTATTGCCTGAGTCCAATTTAAGTTCCTTTTGGAGGCCCAGGAGGCAGAGACCTTCACATCTTCTTACAGTATGCCTTGTTCTTCCCCATTTGAAAGGATGGGAGGAGACACCTTTTCCCTAAGAAAGTAACCTTCTATGGTCTTCTTTTTTTCCCGTTTTTAGACATTTTCACTTGACTTCTGAGTTTCTTCACCAAAACTACCTTGCCTCCAGTTCAGCCAAGACAGCACTGGAGGCTGAGATTAAGATGAGCTGCTCCAACCCCTCAGGGACTTTAGGAGGGAGCAGGGCCACTATTCCATGTGAGATTAAGATCAATTACTCAGGTGGGGGCAGTGTTGCCACACAGAGTTGAGTTCCCTCAGGGGGTTAACAATGAGATCTTCAACAATGGATACGGGCTACTGTCTGCTTTGGGAGCTCCAGTCTGCTACTGCCTCCACTGCTGCCACCTGTGGAGCCCTGAATTATGAGAACACCCTGCTCTCTTCTTGGCCAGCCAAAAAGTCCTCTTCACTGACCTTTGGGGCCAACAGGTTGAAGGATCTGCTCTACCTCTGGAGATTCTGTCCCTGAAGCCTGCTTGGATTTGCTCCTCTCAGTGCCACGTGGCCAAGGCTGGACTTGGGTCTGCTCTGGGGTCTGGTGGGACAGAGCTTTGCCATTGGTCTTTCAGGTAACTCTCGGCTAAAAATCTCCTCCACTCCATTGTTCTGTGGCTTCTGCTGCTCTAGACTTTGTTGAGAGTTCTTCTTTACAGGTATTTTATGGTCTGTGGGGTAAGAGCTAGTGTATGTGCGTCTCTCTCCTCAGCCATCTTGTCTCTGCCCCTCTGGAAGTACAAAATTTAACAGGAGAAAATAACTCCTTAAAAGGTATAATTAGATAAATGCAAAAAGAGGTACAAAAATTAACTGAAGAAAGCAATTTATTGAAAATTAGATTTGGGCAAGAAGAAGCTAATGACTTTAGATGATATCAATAATCGTTGAAACAAAACATAAAGAGTGAAAACACAGAAGAAAATGTAAAATATCTCATTGGAAAAACAACTGACCTGGAAAATAGATCCAAGTGAGAAAATCAAAGAGTTATTGGCCTACCAGAAAGCCATGATGATAAAAAGAGTCTGTACAATATCTTCCAAGAAATCATAAAGGAAAACTGTCTAAGTTCCTAGATCCAGAGGGGAAAACAACCATAAAAGAATCCACAAATCATCCTCTTGAAAGAGATCCCAAATTGAAAACACCAGGGAATATTGCTGTCTAAATTACAGAGCTATCAAGTTAAGAAGAAAACGCTGCAAGCAGCCAGAAAGAATCAATTCAAATATCAAGGAACTACATTTTGAATCACACAGGACCTTGCAGTATCTATACTAAAAGATCAGAAGAATTGGGATTATGATATTCTATAAGGCAAAGAAGCTTGAACTAAAAATTGAGCAAAGTTTCAAGCAAGGAAATAGCCACTTAATGAAATAAGGGACTTCCAGATCTTCCTGATGAAAAAGTCAGAGCTCAGCAGAATATTTGATCTTCAAATGCAACACTCAAGAGAGATATAAAATGGTAAAGAGGGGATAATAGTCATTCAATATTGGCAAACTTTTTATATCTCTATTTAGGAAGATGATAATTGTTAATTTTGAGAATTTTATATTATAACATTTAAAAAGGTTATACATAGATAGAGGGAGTGGGTATAAATTGACTGATGTGATAAAAAAGGAATTAAAGGGTGAGAAGGGACAGTAAGGGGAGAAGAGAAAAGGAGGAAGCATAAAAAAGGTGAATTATGTTATAGTATACTGAAAGATGGGAGGGAGATGAGCTTGTTTGAACTTTACTCTCATCAGATTGGGTTCATGGAGGGAACAACATATTCAGTTAAGATAATAGGACAGGAAAGGGGAAAGAAAAGCAAAAATGGGTGAAAAGGGAGGGAAGAAGCAGTAAGGGAAAAAGGAAATAAAAGGGAAGGGGAATGAAAGAAGAGAGGGAAAATTGAGAGAGTCAGTAGTCAAAAACAAAACTCTACTGAGAGGAAGGAAGAAAAAAACATAAATGGGGGAGAGGAAGGATGAAGAGAATGACACAGAGAGTAATCATAGCTGTGAATGGGAATGAGATGAACTGTCCCATAAAATAGAAGTGCAAAAAGAATGGATTAAAAACCATAATTCTACAATATGTTGTTTACAAGAAACACATTTGAAACGGGGATGCACACAGGGTAAAGAAAAAGCATGGGAGCAGAATATATTATGCTTCAGTTGAAGTAAAAAAGAAAGCAAAAAAACAGGGGTAGGAATTCTAACCTCTGACAAATCAAAAATATAGCACACAGGGTAAAGAAAAAGTGTGGGAGCAGAATATATTATGCTTCAGTTGAAGTAAAAAAGAAAGCAAAAAAACAGGGGTAGGAATTCTAACCTCTGACAAATCAAAAATATAAATAGATCTAATCAAAAGTAATAAGGAAGGAAACTATGTCCTACTGAAAGGCATCATAGAAAAAGAAATAATGTCATTACTAAACATATATGCACCAAGTGGTATAGCACTCAAATCATAAAAGGAGAATTGTAGGCAGTTATAGAAAGAAATAGACAGAAAACTATACTAGTGGGAGATTTCAATCTCCCCTCTCTGAACTTGATAAATTTAACTTTAAAATAAACAAAAAAAGAAGACAAGGAGGGTAACATAATTCTAGATAAATTATATATGATGGACATCTGGAAAAAAATTTGAATGGGGATAGAAAGTCATACACCTTTTTCTCAGTGGAACATGGCATATACACAAAAATGACCACGTACTAGAGCATAAAACCTCATAGTCCAGTACAGAAAAGCAGAGATAGTCAATGCATCCTTTTCAGATCATAACACACACAAAAGTAATGTAATAAAGGGCCATGGAAAGATAAACTAAAAATTAATTGGAAATTTAATAATCTAAACTGAAAGAGTTAATGAGCTAAACAACAAACTATAGAAACTTATAACTTCATTCAAGAGAACCACAATAATGAGACTACCTACCAAAAATTATGGGATCCTGCAAAATTTGTTCTTAGGGGATATTTTATATCATTGATTGCCTACATGAATAAAATACAGCAAGAGAAGATCAATGAATTGGGAATGTAACTGAAAAAGCTAGAAAAAAAACAAATTGAAAATCCACAAGTCAATACAAAATTAGAAATCCTGAAAACCAAAAGAGTTATTAATAAAATTGAAATTAAGAAAACTATTGAACTAATAAATAAAATTAAGAGTTGGTTTTATACAAACACCAATAAAATTGATGAACCTTTGGATAATCTGATTTTAAAAAAAGAAAGAAGGAAACCAAATTACCACTATTAAAAATGAAAATGGTGAACTCACCTCCAATGAGGAGAAAATTAAAACAATCATTAGAAATTTCCTTGCCCAACTCGGTACCCATGTATGTGACAATGTAAATGAAATGAATGAATTTTTTTAAAAAATATAAATTTCCTAGATTTAAAGCACAGGAAGTAAAATATTTATTAGCCCCATCTCAAAAAAAAATTAATAAATTGAACAAGCTATCAATGAATTCCATGCGAAAAAATATCCAGGGTCAAATGAATTTACAAGTGAATTCTATCAAGCATTTAAAGAATAGTTAACTCCAATAATATATAGATTATTTTGGAAAAATAGTAAAAGAAATTCTTTTTATGATACAAATATGGTTTTGAGGCCCAAACTGGGAAGAGTCAAAACAGAGAAAGAAAATTATAGACCAATCTCCCTAATGAAGATAGATACAAAAGCTTTAAATAAGATATCAGCAAAAAGAATACAGCAACTTATGCTGAGAATAATACACTTTGATCAGATAGGATTTATGGCAGGAGTGCAGAGCTGGTTCAGTAATAGGAAAACTATCAGCCTTTTTGATAATATCACAAGAAAACTTATAGAATCCATAAGATTATTGCAATAGGTGCAGAAAAAGTTTTTGACAAAATATACATTCCTATTGAAAATACCAGAGAGCATAAGAATAAATAGAGTCTGCCTTAAAATACTAAATTGTGTCATTTTAACCATCAGCAAACATTATATGTAATGGGGACAAGCTAGATGGATTCCCAATAAGATCAGGGGTGAGAGAAGAATGTCCATTATTACCTTGGTTATTCAATATGGTAATAGAAATGTTAGCTTTGGCAATAAGAGAAGAAAAAGAAATTGAGGGAATTATAATAGGCAAAGGAAAAAAACAATCTTTCACTCTTTGCAGACAATATGATGATATACTTAGAGAATCGTGGAGAAGCGAATAAAAAAACTACTTGAAATAATAAACCACTTTGGCAAAATTGCAGGATAGAAAATAAACTGACATATTTCACCTGCATTTCCATATATTACTAACAAAGCCCAACAGTAAGAGATAGAAAGAGAAATCCCCTTTAAATTTATTCTAGACACCATGAAATGTTTGTGATTCTACCTTTCAAAACAAACACAGTTGACTATGTGAACACAATTGCAAAGCCCTTTCCACACAAATAAAGTCAGATCTAAGTAGTTGAGAAACATCAGTTGCTCGTGGATAGGCTGAGTCAATATAATAAAATGACAATTCCACCTGAATTAATTTACTTATTAAGTGTCATACCAATCAATCTACCAGACAATTATTTTCTAGAACTAGAAAAAAATAATATAAAAATCATCTGGAAGAACAAAATGTGGATAATACCCAGGGAATGAATGAAAAGATACACTAGGGATCATGATTTATTCATACTAGATCTCAAATTGTAAGATAAAGCAATAATCATCAAAACCACTTGGAACTGGCTGAGAAAGAGAGGAGTAGAACAATGGAATAGGTTAGGAACATAAGACACAGTAATCAATGTATATAGCAATCTTACTGTTTGATAAGTCCAACGACCACATATTCTGTGATAAAAACTTCTTGTTTGACAAAAACTCCTGGGAAACATAATAGTATGGCAAAAACTGGACATAGATCAATGCCTAAATTGTACACAAGAATAAACTCCAAATGTGTACATGATCTAGGTATAAAGTATGATACTATAATCAAATTAGGGGAGCAAGAGATAGTATATTTGTCAGATCTTTGGAGAATAGAGAAATTTATGACCAAACAAGAGAGAACATTATGAAATGAAGAATGGATAAATGTGATTAAATTAAATTGAAAAGTATTTCCTAAGTCAATCCAACCAAGATTAGGAGGAAGTAGGAAGCTGGGAAAGAATTTTAAAACTAGTGTCTGTGATAAAGGTCTCATTCCTAAATAAGAAAACCAAGTCAAATTTACAACAATACAAGTCATTCCCCAACTGAGAAATGAGCAAATGATTGAACAGGCATTTTCAGAGGAAGAAATTAAAGCTATTCATAGTCATATGAAAAAATGCTGTAAATCACTATTGGTCAGAGACATTCAAATCAAGACAACTCTGAGGTACCACATCACACCTATCATATTGGCTAACATGACAAAACAGAGAGATGATAAATGTTGGAGAGGAGGTGAGAGAGTTGGAACACTAATTCATTATTGATGGAGCTGTGAGCTGATCCAACCATTCTGCAGAGCAATTTGTAACTATACTCAAAGGCCTACAAAAATGTACATACTTTATAATGCAGCCATATTACTTCTAGGGCTGTATCCTAAAGATATCATAAAAATGGGAAAATTCTCACATGCATGAAATTACTTATAGCAGCTCATTTTGTGTTTACCAAGAACTAGAAATTAAGGGAATATCTATCAATGGGGGAATGTCTGAACAAATTGTGGTATATCACATAAAAGAATAGTCTAATGCTGTAAGAAATGATGAATAGGAGGACTTCAGAAAACCTGTAAAGACTTATCTGAACTGACTCCGAGTGAAGTGAGAAGAACCAGGAGAACACTATACACAGCAACAGCTACACTGTGTAAGGACTGTTTCTGATGGACAGTACTTCCCAGCAATACAAGGACCTAAAACATTCCCAAAGGACTCGAGGTAAAATGCCATCCACATCCAGAGAACAACTTATGGATTCAGAATGCAGAAGGAAGCAGAATATTTTTCTCATATGTTTTCTTTTGGTTTGACTTTTCTCATTCATTTTAATTATTCTATGCAGCACGGCTAATGTGAAAATGTGTTTCATAAGAATGTATGTGTAGAACCTATATACGATTGCATGCCATCTTGGGGAGGAAGAGGAGAGGGAGGGGGAGAAAAACCTAAGACTTACGGAAGTGAATGTAGAAAATGGAAAACATAAATTAATACTAAAAAAAAAAGAATGTATGTACAGAACGCAGATAAGATTGTATGCCATGTTGGAGAGGGAGGGAAGAGAGAGGGGGAGAAAATTTAAACTTATGGTAGTGATTGTTGAAAACTGGAAAAAAATAATTACATATTTTAAAAAGGAAAATATAGGAAAACTCATCACAATTGACCATATCAATAAAAAACTGACAGAAATCATATGATCATCTCAATAGATGTAGAAAAAGTTTTTTGACAAAATACAGGACCCATTCCTATTAAAAACACTAGAGAGCATAGGAATAAGAATAAATGGAGTTTTCTTTTAAATCATAAACAATATCTACCTCAAATCATCAGCAAGCATTATATATAATTAGGAAAAGCAAGAAACATTCTCAAGTAGATGAGAAGTCATCAAAAATGCTCGTCATCACCACTATTACTCAATGTTTTAGAAGGACTGGTAGCTTTTGTAACAAGAGAAGAAAAGAAAGTGAAGGAATTAGGCTAGGCAGTGAAGAAACCAAACAATCAATCTTTGCAAATGATATGATGGTATACTTAGTGAATTCTAGAGAATCGACTAAAGAAATACTTGAAAGATTTAATTTTACCAGAGTTCTAGGATATAAAATAAACTCAAGTCAATCATCAGTTATTTCTATAAATTACTAAAATATAAAGCCCAGCAGCAAGAGATAGATAGAGAAATTCCATTTAAAGCAACTGCAATATAAAATATTTGGAAGTTTACCTGCCAAAACAAATCCAGGAACTATATGAACACATTTACAAACTATTTTTCACGATTGTGAACAATTGTTTACAAAATATTAGTCAGATCTAAAAACAATTGGAAAACTATCAGTTGCTCTGGGCAACTGATGGCTGGGCTGAGATAATATAATAAAAAAGATAATTTTATGTAAATTGATTTACTTATTCAGTACCATACTAATCAAATTACCAAAATATTTTATACAGAGCTAAAGAAAACATAAAATTCATCTAGAAGAACAAAAGGTCAAAAATATCAAGGGAGCTATTAGAAAAAAATGTGTAGGAATGTATACCAGGTGTATCAGATCCAAAACTATATTATAAAGGGACAATCATCAAACCTATTTGATATCAGTAGTTAATGGGTAAGATAATGTACTCTTAATAAACCCAATAACTCCAACTTCTGGGATAATAATTCACTATTTCACAAAAAATGCTATGATAGCTGGAAAATAGTATGGCAGAATTTAGGCAAAGGACTAATATCTCACACCATTTTCCAAGATACTGTCAAAATAGGGACATGATTTAGACATAAGTACTGATATCATAAGCAAATTAGGCGATCAAAGAACACTTTGCCTGTTAGATATTTGGAGAAGGGAAGAATTTACGACTAAGTAAGAAATAGAGAATATTATGAAATTAAAAACGGATAACTTTGATTACATTATATTACAAGTTTTTGCTGATGGAAAACAGAAAGATGGGAAGCAAATTTTACACCCAGTCTTTCTGATAAATGCTTAATTTCTGAAATGTATAAAGAACTGAGTCAAATTTATAAGAGTACAAGTTATTTCCAGTTGATAAATGGTCAGACAAGAATAGGCAGTTTTATATGAAGAAATTAAGCTGCCTATATTCGTATAAAATGCTCTAAATCACTGTTGTTTAAGGAGATACAAATTGAAACAACTCTCAGGTACCACCTCACTCCTATTAGATTGACTAATATGGCAAAAAAGGAAAATGTTGAATATGTGGGAAAATTGGAATCCAATGAATTATTTGTAGAGTTGTGAACTGATACAACCATTCTGGAGAGCAATTTGGAATTATGTCCAAAGGGTTATAAAACTGTGCATGCCCTTTAATCCAACATTACCACTACTAGGTCTGTGTCACAAAGACATAATTAAAAAGGGAAAAGGACTCACATATACAAGGATATTTATAGCAACTCTTTTCATGGAGGCAAATAATCGGAAATTGAGGGCATGCCCATCAATTGGGAAATGACTGAACAAGGTGTATTGTATGAGTATAATCATATATGCTTGTTTAAGAAATGGTGAATGTGTAGATTTCATGGAATAGAGAAGAAAAACTTGAAAAAGTTTAAATGACATGATGCTTAGTGAAATAATTTCAACCATGAGAACAGTGTAAGTAACATTATGTATGGTCAAATATGATAGACTTAATTCTTCTCTGGTTTGTTTGGGTTCTTCTCATGGTTTTCCTTATTCATTTTAATTCTTCTATGTAACTTGAATAATGTGAAATGTCTTTAATAAGAATGTATGTTTAGAACCCATATAAGATTGCACGCCATCTTGGGGAGGGAGGGAAGAGGGAGGAAGATCTCTGACTTGTGGAAGTGGTTGTAGAAAACTGAGAACAAATAAATTAATAATAAGAAATGAAAGTTGAAAATGCATATAATTGGAAAAAATACTAAAAAGAATACTAATACTAAAATAATAATAAAAAAGTCAATATGATGATCTAAAAGAATTCTAAAAGACTGGTAGTGGAAAATGCTAACCACATCCAGACAAAGAACTATGGAGTCTGATGGCAGACCAAAGAATACTACTTTCACTTATTTTTGCTTTCGTTTTGTTTTCTCTTTCTTGATTTCCCACCTTTTTGTCCTGATTCTTCTTTTATGACATGACAAATGTGGAAATATGCTTAACATGATTTTACATGTATAACTTTACCAGAATTTTTGCTATCTTGGGGAGGGGGAGGAAGTGAAGAGCTGGGAGAAAAAATTGGAACTTGAAATTTTTCAAAAATGAATGTTGAAATTATCTTGACATGTAATTGAAAAAAAATACTATTAAATGTTCAAAAAAGACAAAGAAATACAAGGAACCTGAGACTAACTCACTTACTGGGTTTCAATCATTTGAAAATCTGAAGGTGCTTCCACACCACGGTTTATCCTTTTACCTTCAACATTATTTTGAGCTGCATATATTGGGACAGGAACTCATAGATTCTTGCTATTCATTCCTTGCTTTCAGTATCATTTTGTGGTGAACTGCACCTTCATGCTCAAACTGGAGTGGAGAATTCATGTTAATATCTGGATAATTCAGATTGAAATAACCTTCTACTTTTAACTTGAGCATAAAACAAATTTGGTGTAAATCATTTGGAATACTGTGCTAATTCTCTTCTTCATTTTTTTCCTACATAGAGAGTTTTCATGGAATAGATCCATAATAACTAAATAATTGCAGCATAAATCTATGTATGTGGACGTATTTCTTCTTCAGTAGTCTGTTGGCTGTTTGTAGAATGACTTGATGAAATATTCAAAGCAGGAATTTCAGGATGTTCAGTTCAGAGCATAGCTATTGCATTAGAGAAACTAATGTCATTCATTATTCACTGTTCTTAAAACAAGCAATGAATGTTCACAGTTCAATGTGTTTAAACAAAAATGATGTCCAAGTAAAGGTGATCATAATTTCTCATTTGAATTAATTAGCTTAGTAGTCTTTATTCGTACTAGTGTCACTCATGTACTAACTGTCCATGCCACAGTCTGCTTGTATCTTCCGCTTGATAATTGGTTCTGACTAGTTAATGATTGTCATGCTTATCAGGTCAAATTACTATCATATTAAGGTAACCAAGAGGCCTCTGCAGCTGTCATTTCTTCCAAATTCATTGTTGAAGCATTTAACTAAAGGCACTCAAGGGGGAAATTTTTCAAATCATGTGTCATCTCCCCTCCCTACATCCCTGTGGTATGGGAAAGAGTTGACATCCTTTCAACTTTTTTGCTAATTATCTATACAGGCTTATGATGCTATGTTCCATAGCCTAGTATTTCATAAGTCCTGGCATATTTGGAATATGTTTTGCTGTTTGAAAAATATTTAATAATACATGTGAATTTTAACTGGGATGCAAATTGGATTTAAATTGAGATTACAAAACTTGTCTCAACAATATTATGTTTCCATGGAAACAAATATTTCAAACAAAAACAAAAGTATAGAAAAACTAAGACCAAGATAAGACTAGAAAAAAATGAAGCAAATAAATTGTACAGCTAATACACGTGACTTAACTAAATCTTTTGTCATGAGAGGTGCTATAAACCTTTCATGGTCACTTCTTTCTCAAAGATCGGCATCATCCATTTGTGTATCTGCCATAGTGAGTAATGTGGTCATCCCAGACTCACAGCAATAAAACTTTATAGCTCCTCACACTATCATAGTCTCTCCATTTATAAAATAGATAAGGTTCAGGAAGGATTTGATTGTAGTACTTACAAGAGACACTGTATGCATTTTATAAAATCACATGCACAGGGAAAACTAATAGGTTTTCTTCATTAGAATAACATAGAGAAAAAAAGAGACAGACTCACATAAGTAAGTTGAAATATTCCTTTCCCCTTCCATTGTATATTGTACCTTAAATTAAAAAGAAAAATGTGATATAGTAAGACCATGTAAGGAGAAGATTTTGTACCAAGCAACAGCTCCCCTATTCAAAGTGAATGAATTTTAATTTAATTTCTACCACTAAACCTGCTTGTGATTTGGAGGAAAAAAATCATTTGATTTCTCTGTGGCATTGGTTTATATAACTTTACAATGGGTTTATTACAAGTGGTCTAACTACAGGGTTATTATTTAAAATTAATATTTTAAAAGAATGTTTAAAGGTGAATATGTATTTGAAACAGATAATGTCAACATCTTTGTATTTCTTTTAGAGAAGGGAAAGATGCAGTCCACACATATATTAAGTAACTATTACATGTCAGGCATTGTATTAAGTACTCTATAAATATTATCTTAGTTGATTTTCCAATACTGTTGGTAGATACTATTACCTTCCATATTTTCCAGTACAGAACTGAGGATTGCAGAGTTTAATTTACTTCCCAGGATTACACAACTACTAATTAATTGAGCCTGTATTTGAACTCAATTGTTCCTGAATCCTAGCCTAAAACAGTTACCTTGACCAAGTCGCTTAACTGCTATCTGCCTCAATTCCCTGAGCTGTAAAATGAAGTTAATTTCTACACATATTTCTGAACTGTGGTGAAGATGAAACTATTTGCAAATTTCTTAGTATAGTGATTGACACATAGGAGGCTCTTAATAAATATTTAATTCCTTCATCTACTCTAATTTTAAGTTTATCATAATAAATTACTTTATAAAACCTTCTGATTTAATTTCCTGTTATCTAAGCACAAATTCTAGTATAAAATTTCTCTATGTGGGGTTGGTTGTATAAATTAAAAAAAGAAATATTCTGCCGAGGTGCTCAAATGATTTGAACTCTTGCCCCAATTCCCTCTGACCCCATTTTTGGAATGGAACCATCACCAGTCATTTCTAATCTCTCTTATTCTCTACCCACCATATGTGATCTTCTCTCAAGTCATGACTGCAAACCTCTCCACTGAGTCACTTTTGAGCATATATGAAACAAAATAATAAGGGAAATCAACTGGTCTATTGTTCACCTAACTTTCCCATTCACTCTTCAATACAATGAAACACAAAGTACTGCTGGACACCTTTCTCCATCTTTTCCTATCGGTATTTGATACCCTACCCACATCTATAACCTTTTCTTAGTATTCATAATTTATACTTCCTTGCATCTCACTTAAAATGACAGTAAATTATCTGTCTCTTTAAATTGTCTGTTTTTCCACCTATCTCTGAATTATCATCAATTAGCATTTGTAATGGTACATATTTACATTAATCATACAGAAACATAAAAAAAAAAAACTTTTCATCAGAAGATGGAGAAAAAATAGAATTATATCTACCATAAGCTGATGATATCCAGGCCTATGTATCTCTATTTTAAAACTTAGAATCATTTCCTTATTTCTAACTGCTTTCTTCCCAAATATGTCACTTTCCTTGATCCTAACATGTTTTCCTTTACAAGTTTCCCCAGTGTTCACCTTTGCCACCATTTCCATAACACTTTAGCATGGTAGCATTTCTTTTGCCCCAGTAAGTGTTTCACATCCTCTAAGATCTTGTTTTTGTTTTTTTTTAAATCTCTTGATCTGTCACTTTCTTTGAATGTTCAATACTACTAACTCAATATAAGATTACCTGACTTCACACCTCAAGTATTCTTGAAGTGTTCTACCTAACATATTTGAGTGTGAACGCAATAGTCTCTAATACGTTTCACGTTATTCCTAGCATAATCTTCTTAAAATCCAGTTTCAATTATATTGCTCCACTATATAAAAATCTACTGTGCTATCCTATTGCATCAAATTCACATTCTATTATTTTATTTTTATTAAAAAAAATTGTTGAATTGGTGGAAACAATACCTTCTAAAAGTCTAACTTCAATGTGTTCCCCTACTATGGAAATAATGGTGTTTTTTGAAAGGTTTGCTAGAAGAATATGAACACTGGACAGAATGACTGAAATAGAGAGACATCAAGTATGGCCTGGTAATGTCATTTGTGTGTGTTTTATGAAGATCAGCATAATTAACTCATTACCAGAATGACCATGATAAGATAACCAGTTGAATGTCTACTAAATTTTAGATGCCTTGCGATCCATGTTAGTGTAAGGAGTATATGGCGGCAGAGACAAGGTGGAGGAGAAAAATGCATATACTATAGTGCTTCCCCCACAGCCCAGAAAATAACTGTAGAAAAATGACTTTCAACAAATTCTAGAGCAGCAGAATCCACTGAACGAAACAGTGAAAGATATTTCCAGATGAAGGTAACCTGGAAGGCCAACAGGAAAGGTCTATACCACAGGACACTGAACAGAGCAGAGTCCAGCACTGGCCCTGTGGCACATGGAGGAACAGTACCAGAATAGGCCAGAGATAAGAAAAATCCGGGGCAGAATTCCCAGCAAGGGTGTCCTAGATCCCTCAATCCACAAGTGACAAAGAAAATTTCAAAGGTCGGTGTGGGTGGGCTTTCCCAGCTAGGCAAGAGGGGAGCAGGGTCCCCCCAGCACTAGTCCCAGGTGGTGAGTAGAAGCAGCAAAGGCAGCAACAGATGGCAGGCAGCTACGGTGGCCACAGAAGCAGCCTAGCTCCATTGTTTAAGCAGCTCAGCTTAAAGCCTCTGGGGGAACTGAGCAGGAGATTTGAACTTCAGCCCTCAGTGTCAGCTGTGCCCTCATCCAAAGTCCTTGGGAGAATTGAGGACGTGATCTGAATCTCAGTTATGAGTATGGTCCTGGGGGGAGGAAGAGTGTTAGGACCTTCCTCTTGACAAAGAATTCAGAAGTCAAGTAACTGGCTATGAAAATGTCCAAAAAAGTGGAAAAAAGATAAGACCATATAAGGTTACTTTCTTGGTGAACAGGCATCTCCTTCCATCCTTTACGATGAAGAAGAACCATGTATGCTGTCAAGGAAGTCAAGGCTTCTGCCTCCAGTACCTCCAAAATGAATATGAAATGAGCTCAGGCCATAGAAGATTAGAAGATCTTGAAAAGTGAGTTAGCAGCTTGCTAAAGGAGAAACAAAGAAAAAATGCCAAGAAAAATATAACTTTCAAAAATAAGCTAAATCAATTGAAAAAAGAAATCCCAAATGCCAATGAGGAGAAGGCGGCATTAAAAAGCAGAATTAGTCAAATGGGAAAAGAAGTTCAAAAGCTCACTGAACAAAATAGTTTTTTAAAATTTAGAGTAGAGTTCAGGGAAGCTATTGACTATACAATAAATCAAGAAGTTACAAAACAAAATCAAAATATTGAAAAAAAACACAAAAGGAAACGTGAAATATCTCATTGGAAAAACAACTGACCTGGAAAATAGATTCGGGAGAGAAAATTTAAAAATTATGGGACTCCCGGAAACCCATGATCAAAAAAAAGGCCTAGACACTTTTCTTCATGAAATTATCAAGGAAAACTGCCCTGATATTCTAGAAAAAGAGAGAAAAATAAATAATGAATGAATCCCCAAAGATCACCATCTGAAAGAGAAACTCCTAGGAATATTGTGGCCAAATCTCAGAGTTCCCAAGTGAAGGAGAAAATATTGCAAGCAGGTAGAAAGAAACAATTCAATTATTGTAGAAATACAATCAGAATAACACAGGATCGGGCAGCTTCTACATTATGGGATTGAGAGTTTGGAATAGAATATTCCAGAATTCAAAGGAATTGAGATTAAAACCAAGAATCACCTATCCAAAACTGAGTATAATACCTCAAGGGAAAAGTGATCATTCAATGATATAGAGGACTTTCAAGCATTCATGATGACCAGAACTGAATAGAAAACTTCACTTTTGAACACAAGAATCAAGAGAAGCATGAAAAGGTAAACAGGAAAGAGAAAGCATAAAGAACTTTCTAAATCTGGGAAAGATAATATTTGTAACTCTTGAGAATTTTTTTCAGTATTTGAGTAGGTGGAGGGATTACACACACACACACACACACACACACACACACACAGTACAGGTTGAGTTGAATCAGAAGAGATGACCATAAAATAATAAAATTAAATTAAGGGGTGAGAGAGGAAAATATTTGGAGAAGAAAGGGAGAAATGGAATGGGGCAGACTAACACTCATAAAATAGATAAGGAAAATCTTTTTCAATGGAGGAGAAAAGGGAGGATGTGAGAGGGGAAAAGTAAAGCTTATTCTCTTCACATATGACTTGAGGGAATGACATACTCACTAAATTTGGCATGAAAATCTATCTTACACTACAGGAAATTAGGGAAGAGAGGGACAAGTGAGGTGAGAGGGGCAATAGTAGGGAGGGCAAATGGAAGAAGGAGTAATTAGAAGTAAACACTTCTGGGAAGGGGCAAGGTCAAATGAGAGAACAGGAAAAAAATGAGTGCAACATAAGATGGAGGGCAATATAGTAGTCTTATACAACATGACTATTATGGAAGTCTTTTGCAAAACAACACATATATAGCCTGTATTGAATTGCTTGGCTTCTCAGTGGGGATGAGTGGGGAGGGAGGGAGGCAAGGGGAGAATTTGGAACACAAAGTATTAGAAGCGAATGTTGAGAATTGTTATTATATTTAACTTGGAAATAAGAAATACAGGTAATGAGGTGTAGAAATTTATCTTGCTCTATATGAAAAGAGGGAAGATAGGGATAAGGGAAGGGTGGAGTGTGATAGAAGTGAAGTTACACTGAGGAAAGGAGTAAACAGAATGCAAGATGTTACTGGGCAGGGGAAGGAGAAAGATGGGGAGAAAAAATGGAACTCAAAATTTTGTAGAAATGAATCTAGAAATCTAAAAATAAATAAAACTATTTTTAAAAAGGAGTACACATGTGATAAAATGGTATTACCTAACATTTAGGGTAGTTGTGTGGCACAGTCACTAGAATCAGGAAGACTCACCTTCTAGAGGTCAAATCTGACCTCTGACACTCACTAACTGTGTCACTTTGTGCAAATCACTTAATTCTATTTGCCTGAGTTTCTTTAGCTGTAAAATGAATTAGAGAAGGAAATGACAAAAATACTCCAGCATTGTTGCCAAGAAATACACAGATAGGGTCATGAAGAAATGAACAAGATGGTAATGATTAAATAGCAGCAACAATAACAAAACTAGCATTCAAAGTCTTCAACCAGTTTCACTCTAGAATCTTATTTCCCAGTCCTCCATGAAATAGACAATTTGTAAGATCAGGTCATTCTTATTTTTTCCCGCAGAAACTCTATTTTATTTTGATCTATGTATAATATCCCAAAGAACCATAATTTTCCATCAAATCTTTATTGTTTTTTTTCCAAGAAGGCATCCACAATTATTCTACTCTGTATTTACATTGTTAAATTCTGAATTTTCATTTTTTCTTTGAGTTAATGAAGTTTTTATATTACATATCAAGATACATAAATACAATATACCCCCAAAAGACGTAGTCATTTTAAAAGACATATTCATAGGCAGAGACAAGATGGCAGAGTGAAACCAGGGACTCACACTATACACACATCTGAAACCTCAAAAAAAGGAAAATAAACTGGATTTTAAGCCCAAAGAGCATTCTTGAAAGAGCTCAAGAAATATTTTAAAAGCCAAATTAGAGAGGTAGAAGAAAAATGGTCCCATGATTTAAAAAATGCGATCAGCTTCTTAAAATGTAAAATTGGTGTCTGTGATAAAGTGTCTATGATAAAGGCCTCATTTCTAAAATATATAGAGAACTGAGTTAAATTTACAGGAATAGAAGCCATTCCCCTACCAATAAATAGTCAAAGAATATGAACAGGCAGTTTTCACAGGAAGCAATTAAAGTTATATGTAGTCATTTAAAAAAATGTTCTAAATCATTATTGACTGGAGAGATGCAAATCAAAACCATATCACAACTATTACACTGGGTAACATGACAAAAACAAGAAAATTATAAATATTGGAGAAGATATGGGAGATTTGGAACACTAATCCATTGTTGTTGGAGCTGTGAACTGATCGAAACCATTCAGAAGAGCAATTGGTCTACCCTTTTACCCAGCAATACTGCTTCTTGGGCTGTATCCCAAAGGGATCACAAAAATGGGAAAAGGAACGACATGTACAAAAATATTTTAGCAGCTCTTTTTGTGGTGATCAAGAACTAGAGATCAAGGGAATGCCCATCAATTGGGGAATGGCTGGACAACTTGTGGTATATGAATGCAATGGATTATTATTGTGTTATGAGAAATGAAGAACAGGCAGACTTCAGAAAAATCTGAAAAGACTTATGTTAACTCGTCCTGAGTGAATTGAGCAGAGCCAGGATAATTTTATACACAGTAACAGCCACAGTGTCTGAGTACTCTTTACTGTCCTCTCACAGCAATGAGAGGACCTAAAGCATTTCCAAAGAATTTATACTTCAAAATGCCATCTACAACCAGATAAAGAAGTATGGAATGAACAGACTGCTTTCTCATTTGTTATGTTCTGTTTTGTTTCTCGCATAGATTCTCCTATTCATTTTCATTCTTCTATGCAACATGACTAATGTGAAAATGTGTTAAATAGAAATGCATGTATAGAACTGATATAAGATTGCATGCCATTTTGGGGAGGCAGTTGGGCGGGAGGGGGAGAAAATTAAGAAATTATGGAAGTGATTGTTGAAATTGGTAAGCAAATAAATTAATAAATTTTGGGGAAAATGGAAGAAAACAGATACAGAAATATAAGTGCAACTCTGTCACTATATATCCATCTATCAATCTATCCATCCATCTATCCATCCATCTATCCATCTATCTATCTATCTATCTATCTATCTATCTATCTATCTATCTATCTATCTATCTATCTATCTATCTATCTAACTAACTTTTGCCGTGGAAGTTCAGAACCGTTATGTTATTATTCATCAATGTGACATAACCATATTAGAAACTCCCTTCGCTGAAGCAGATGAACATTTTACACTTAATTTTATTCATATTTTCATTTTTTCTTTTTTATATTTTATAATCTTAGAAATCTTTTGAAGTATTGAATGGTTAAATGACTTCCCTCTGCTTACACAACTGATACAGACATTTTAGAAGAAAAAAGAAACAGACATATTTTTAAGTAAAATATTAACTTGAATACCTGAATTTTCAAAGCTACATATAATAAATTAATGATTTGTATATAATTCTCTTCATTTCAGTCTTAGTATGTGAAAATTGTTTATATTGGTGATGATTTCTGCTTTGGCAATTTTAAAATTTAAGAGAATAATTATATTAGTATTGTACATGCTATAAATTTGATAAAGATTGAAGAAGAACTCATTGAAAATTAAAAATGGTGTTCACTAGATTTGCTTTAGAGATTTTGCGAAACACTTGAAAATTCTCAAACAGGTTTTTTCCAAGAAAGCCATACCCATAACGCAATATTCCTCTGTGTAAATTCAGAAGTACCTCCCCTTCAAAAATACCCCAGTCTGTAATTGCTACAAACCATTCCCTTTATAAAAAAAGGTTCTCTCAATCACCATGACAAGTCATTAAATTTTATTTGATATATCGTTCCAAGAGGCATGATAGACTAATTTCTTAGTCATAAGAGAAAAGAGAAACTAAAATGGCAGCAGATGTTAAAAAGTAGTATCTGACATCCTAACAACAATAACAACACAATAATGATACCTATAAAACTAGAAGCAATAATTCCAAGAACATCAAAATCATTTAGTATAGGAACAAATCATACTAATATCACCTATTTTTCTATTCACTTTTAAGTCTAGCAAATTATTTGACACTATTATCTCATTTTTAATGTGTGGAAACTGGGGTTGAGACATATTACTTGCCCAGAACCACAAAATTATTAAATCTCCAAAGTAATTATTAAGTGTCTGAGGTGGTATATGATTTTATTCTATGTCTTTCTGGCATCCACTACTCTATACAGGACAACTCTCTGTACACCTTAATAACCATTGAGAACAATATAATACAGCAATAAGTGGTATTACATTATTCTAATGTATTAAGGTTATTATTTTGATCACCTAGGAAAAGTAAATTATATTCAAAATCCTTTATTGGAGAAGGTAGGGGAACATATTTCACACAGTGAATAGAGCAGGGGTGGGAACCCTGAAACCTTGAGCACACATGTGGCCTCCTAGGTCCTTGGGTTCTGTCTTTTGACTGAATTCAAGTTTTACAGAACAAGTCCTTTTATTAAGGGAATTTGTTTTGTGAAGTTTGGATTCAGTTAAGGGGCCACACTTGAGTACCTAGAGCAGGGATGGGGAACCTGCAGCATCAAAGTCATATGAGTCCCTCTAGGTCCTCAAGTTTGGCCCTTTTACTGAATTCAAAATTCACAGAACAAACCATTTTAATAAAAGGATTTGTATTGTAAAACTTGGAGTAGGTCTAAACTCTACACCTGAGTACCTAGTTGGCCATGGGTGACCCTGAGGCTGCAAGTTCCCCACCCCTGGGATAGAGTGATGAGTGTGAAGTCAGGAAGATTCATCTTCATGATTTCAAATATGGCCTCTAATACTCATTGGTTATGTAACCCTGGGCAAGTAATTTAAACTTGTGTGCCTCAGTTCTTTCTCTGTAAAATGAGTTGGAGAAGGAAATAGAAAACCACTCAATAATCTTTGGCAATGGTAGTATAAATAACTTCTTACAATGATTTCCAATGAAAATAACTAAACCACAGAAATTTCTATGTAAGGTTCTGTTTATTGATAATTAATTCTCCTATAAGAAAGGTCACAGAATCATATATTTTTAGAACTGGAAAGAAATATATGATAGATCATATCTTCTAATTTTCCTCATTCTTCAGAGGAGTCAACTAAGCCCCACAATTGATAGCTTGTAATTGTCTGAACCTGAAATGGGACTCAACTGTTCCTGACTCTAGATCCAGTGATATATCCAATACCTACTTGATTGGGCAGCTAGGTGGTACAGTGGATAGCACACCAGTGCAGGAATCAGGGGAACCTGAGTTCAAATCTCACCTCAGACACTTGCCACTCACTAGCTGTGTGACCTGGGGCAAGTCATTTAACCCTAATTGCCTCAGCCCGTGTCATCTCCAGTTATCCTGATGTTTATCTGCTCACTGGATTCAGATGACTCTGGAGGAGAATTGAGGCTGGTGATCTGCACAGCCCTCCCTCAAAACCAAGTCAAGGACAAGCCATGTCATTATTTCTCTGATGGCATGGTCTTCTTCAGCAATGAAGGATGAACACACACCTATTGATTACCTGATTGCCAATAACTAGAGCAAAATTATATCTCCAAACTTCTCCCTGATGTAGAAGACCATCTTTTAAATGCAGATATTCATCTTCATTTCATCTGATTCTCCTCATTCTCCTTCTACTTCTCTTCCTCGTCTTCCTCCTTCTCCTTATATGTTCTGCAATTTTGCTAAAGAAGTTAATAATTCCAAGTCTTTTTTTGGTTGATACCTTAGAATTTGGTAAATATAACATGATATCATCTGCCAAGAATTGTAATGATGGTGAACCAAACTTTTGCTGGGAAAGCTCATCTTTTCCTCCGGTAACTCATCTCATGCAGATTTGAAAGGCACTTTTATGAACTCTTTTGAAAATTAAATTAAATCACATTTCTCTTGAAGGTTTTAAACATATTTTCACATTCATATTTGCATTTGTGAACATAAAATCTTTTAATGGTCAAAAACATCTTAAGAGGAAAATATTAATTTTCATTCCAAACCTGCTACTCTTCTCTGAACAATTTTTTTCGCTAAATATATAGTGTAAAAAAAGAGAATTTGGAGATGATAATAGAAGAGAGAGAGAGAGCTCTCCCAAATGTATTGATCTCATGGTGCAATAAGAGAAACAGGTGTAATAATATTTGACCTCAGTGCTTTCACTTCTAAGTGAAATTCTAATTCCATCTAGTTTAAAGGATATTTTTTGTATATTTTCCTTTTTGTTTCTTGTGGAGATCTTTACCCAAGGTTTATGCTGATGAGAAAGTTTTTACTCTCGTTAAAGATGTGCAAAATTATAACCCTCAATTTCCAACCTCTGTTCTCACTGATGAGAGCACAATGTCTTTGCATTTCTCTACCACTTTACCCTGAGGAAACCATTTCCTGAAGTTCATGTTTTCTAATTGATGGTTTCTTACTGTGACAAAACTTCTTTATATATCTCAGTCCTGGATGCCTAATTCACAACTCAACTCATTTTCTAGATTTCTCCATCTCCTCATGAGCTGCTAAGTTTTCCCAGGTTAATCTTCCCTACCCCTAAATTTGCAATAATAGCACAGTTCAGACTAAGAAAGCCATGACTCTTCTTGCTCTGGCTTTGATAGTTATGTGCTCAAGGAATGTTATTATTGATTTAATCCTTATTCCCATGAACCACACATGATCTCATGGGAGTAAAGGAAATTTATATGAATGGAAGTAACTATATAATATCCTAGCTTTTAAGTATTCACAAACTCTCCTTCCTCACCCCAATTGTCCCAGTTTTCTTGTTCAATATTTTTAAAAACCACATTTTTAGGTCTTTTTCTCAATTTCCCCGTATTTTAATGTGTTAATTGTAGAAATGCTATTTTTATTACACCCTCTTTTTTTTGCCATTTACATTTATTTATTTATTTGTTTTTAATTGAAATCTTTGTTTTAAATATAAATTTATTTATTTAGCTTTTTACATTCATTTTCACAAAATTTGGGGTTCCACATTTTCTCCCCACTTATCCCCTCCCGCCACCCCAATACACCCAGCATTCTAATTTTCCCTTTCACCAATCTGCCCTCTCTTCTATCATCCCTTCCTTCCCTTGTCCCCATCTTCTCTTTTGTCCTGTAGGGCCAGATGAATTTCTATTCCCCATTAGCTGTATTTCTTATTTCCTAGTAGCAAGAACAATACTCAACAGTTGTTCCTAAAACTTTGAATTCCAAATTCTCCCCATCCCTCCCTCCCCACCCATTCCTTTTGGGAAGGCAGGCCATTCAGTATAGGCCATATCTGTGTAGTTTTGAAAATTACTTCGATAACAGTTATGCTGTGTAAGACTAACTGTATTTCCCTCCATCCTATCCTGCCCCCCATTGTTTCTATTCTGTCTTTTGATCCTGTCCCTTCCCGAGTGTTGACTTCAAATTGCTCCCTCCTCCCATTGTCCTCCCTTCCATCATCTCCCCCTCCCTGCTTATCTCCTTCTCCCCTACTTTCCTGTATTTTAATACAGGTTTTCATCCCAAAATGAGTGTGCATTTTATTCCTTCCTTTAGTTGAATGTGACGAGGGTAAACTTCATGTTTTTTTTTTTCTCAGCTCTCCTCTTTTTCCCTCCACTAAAAATTCTCCTGCTAGCATCTTGAATGAGAGATAATTTACCCCGTTCCATTTCACCCTCTCTCCTCCCACTACATTTTTCTCTCAGCGTTTACCTTAATTACCCCTATTCAATTCACTCTGTGCTCTCTGCCTCTGTGTGTGCATGCATGTGTTTATGTGAGTGTGTGTGCGTGCATGCATGCACATGTGTGTGCATGTGTGTGTATGTGTGTGTGTGGTCCCACCAACTACCCAGATACTGAAAAGTTTTAAGAGTTACAAATATTGTCTTTCCATGTAGGAATGTAAACAGTTCCCCTTTGGTAAGTCTCTTATGACTTCTCTTTGCTGTATACTTTTTCATGCTTTTTCTCATTCTTGTGTTTGAAAGTCAAATTTTCTTTACAGCTCTGGCCTTTTCATCAAGAATGCTTGAAAGTCCTCTGTTTCATTGAAAGACCATATTTTCCCCTGAAGTATTATACTCAGTTTTGCTGGGTAGGTGATTCTTGGCTTTAGTCCTAGTTCCTTTGACTTCTGGAATATCCTATTCCACGCCCTTCGATCCCTTAATGTAGAAGCTGCTAGATCTTGGGTTATCCTGATTGTATTTCCACAGTACTGGAATTGTTTCTTTCTAGCTGCTTGCAATATTTTCTCCTTGACCTGGGAATTCTGGAATTTGGCCACAATATTCCTAGGAGTTTCTCTTTTTGGATCTCTTTCAGGTGGTGATCAATGGATTCCTTCAATACTTATTTTGCCCTCAGGTTCTAGAATATCAGGGCAGTTTTCCCTGATAATTTCATGAAAGATGATGTCTAGGGTCTTTTTTTCATGATGGCTTTCAGGTAGTCCCATAATTTTTAAATTGTCTCTCCTGGATCTACTTTCCAGGTCAGTTGTTTTTCCCATGAGGTATTTCACATTCTCTTCCATTTTTTCATTCTTTTGGTTTTGTTTTGTGATTTCTTGGTTTCTCAGAAAGTCATTAGACTCCATCTGTTCCATTCTAATTTTGAGAGAACTATTTTATTCAGTGAGCTTTTGAACCTCTTTTTTCCATTTGGCTCTTTCTGCTTTTGAAAGCATTCTTCTCCTCATTGGCTTTTTGAACCTGTTTTGCCAATTGAGTGAGCCTATTTTTCAAGGTGTTATTTTCTTCAGCATTTTTTGGGGTCTCCTTTACCAAGGTATTGACCCATTTTTCATGCTTTTCTTGCATCTCTCTCATTTCTCTTCCCAGTTTTTCCTCCACCTATCTAACTTGCTTTTCAAAATCCTTTTTGAGCTCTTCCATGGCCTGAGCCCACTGGATATCTATTTTGAATGTTTGGGATACAGAGGCCTTGACGTCTATGTCTTTCCCTGATGGTAAATGTTGTTCCTCCTCATCAGAAATTAAAGGAGGAAGAAATATCTGTTCACCAAGAAAGTAGCCTTCTATGGTCTTATTTTTCTTCCCTTTTCTGGGCATTTTCTCAGCCAGTTACTTGACTTCTGAGATTCCTCTCCACCCCCGCCTAGCTCTGCCCAGCTAGTGCTTGGGGTCTGAGATTCAAATGCTGCTCCCCAGCCTCAGGGCTTTCAGTGGTGGGAGCGGCTGCTATTCAATGTGATCTTAAGTTCTGGTGCTCAGGTGGGGGCAATGCTGCCTCCCAGGCTCAGTTCCCTCTGGGGGTTTATGTGGAGACCTTCAGTATGGATCTGAGATCCTGCCTGTTCTGGGAGTCCTTGACCGCCACTGCCTCTGCCACTGCCTCCCAAGGGGCCCTGAGCCATGGTGACACCTCGCTCCCTTCTCGACCAGCCCAGAAGTCTCTCTCACTGACCTGGAGTGCCTGTGGGTGGAGGGACCTTTTTTCAGGGAGATTCCGTCCCTGAAGACTGCTCGGATCTGCTCTTCTTGGGGCCACGCAGGTAGGTTTGGACTCTGCTGTATGGTGTGTGATGGACCTTTGGTGCTGGTTTTTCAGGGCTCTCTGGAATGGAAGTGTCCTCCACTGCATTGCTGCGCAGCTTTCAGAGCTCCAGACTTTGTGGGAAGTTCTTTTTACAGGAAATTTATGGGCTGTGGGTTTGGAGCTAGCGTATGTGAGTCTTTCTACTCCAGCATCTTTGCTCCTCCCATTAATCACTTTAATCAAGCACATATATTATTCACTTAATTCCAGGAAAAAACCAGACCCCTGAACTTCAGAGAAAATACAGAGAAATACGATCAACAGACAGCAGTTCAAGCTGCCTGATCATAAACAATACATACATCATAAATCAAGAGACAGACAACGGTCTGACTACTACATACATAGTTACCAGAGATAGAAGCACTAAAATCGAGTTTTCAAAGCTGGGAGCGGGGCAGAGTCTCCTCTGGCCAAATACTTACCATGAGTAAACCCCAAAGGAAAACCTCACCTCAGAGTCTTAATAGACATTTTAGAGCCAGAGAACACCACAACCCTTGAGAACCAGTGTCTCTTTAGCAAAAGTTGTTGGCCCATTAATGGAGAAAGTAGAGAAAATTTCCTCATTAAGAAGCAAAATTATAAGAAGCAAAAAATATATCGTCAACTCATTGAGCCCCAAGATCTTTCACAGTCATTATGTGGGCAACTTATTTTAACATTTTTCAAGTAAACAAAACATAATTCACATTTGCAAAATACATAGCATAGCAAACTATTAGCAGGGTGGCTATACGGCTTAAACAAACACAAAGGCAATGCATAACATAATCTCATTCTTTGAGGAGTAAGCAACCAGCTCCTCCTTCCTCAATCCCAAACAAAAATGGTCAAGCAAATCCTCTTGGAGTTGTGTCCCTCTCACATTGCCCTTGTAGGCTCTCACAGGTGCATCTTCTCATGATTCAGGTCTCACTCTTAACAAAGCTGCAACCCCTGTTTCCAAATCCAGAGGGGGACTGGGCAATAGTCATCAGGGTGGGGTCCTTGGGATACAGGACACTTTCCTCACACACCATAGGCAACTCCACCCCCTGTTTCTAAACTGTCCAAAGAGAATGCTGCCATCAAGCACACAGTACCTTGCTGCGCAGTCCCCATCTTGCGCAAGAGTGGAACTCTAAACTCTTGAGTTCCTCCTTCAGCAGTAGCAAGGTGTTCCCAGCTCCCACCTGTTTCTAAACAAATGTGCTCTGCTCCTACTTCCACTCCCGTTCTGCCACTCACCTCTCCAAGGTTGAAAAACTGGCAGTTCTTTACTTCTACTGGATCAGTACACAGGCAACTTTCTCCTCCTATTCCAAGGCTCTGCACACAGAAAAATTGCAGGGCATTCACCCCTCCAGCATAGTCCAAGACTAATCCATTCAAGCTCTGGCTCTAGCCATCCCCACCTTCCAGGGCTTCCCAGAACCATAGTCACTACAGCTGGGAAACAACAGACAATTTTCCAAGTTTCTATGGCACCAATGAGATATTCACACAATTCTGAATCATGAAATAGAACAGAATCTCTACATGTGGGGCAGAACTTAAACATCTATTCAGACACTAGAAAGCCAAGTCCATCATATTAACAAAAATCTATATGCAATAACAATGCAGAGAACAACCTCATCCCCAAGCCTTTCCCCTGCTAGGATTCCCACAAACCAGCTCTATTAAACAAATCACAAACAGACCCTCTTAAACAAAACCACAAACAAGTCCTTTCACTCACACTAACCAACAGCTTGCATCTTTCCTGGCTCTGACTGCTCTCAAGGCTAACTTCCTCTAAGCATTACTTTCTTGAGCTCTGCCTCTTTCTGCTCCACTCCTCCTGTTCCACCCATTCAGCAAACTCCTCCCACCATAAGCTGCATGCATCTCAGGCTTCCATGTGACCCAGGAAGGTGACATGGGCTTATTAAAGCATATGAAAGATCTCCCCATTTTAGATCACCATTACGGTCCCACAGAAGCCCATACTTTCCTTTTAGTTTACATACCCTGTCCAACTAAGCAAGTCCCCAACAGGGGAGCCTACTATCACAGGTTATATGATCTGCTTTCCTGAAAGGAAAGGCAACTTTTGAGGGATCAGTAATCACTTTAATCAAGCACATCATGTCATTCACTTATTTCAGGGAAAAAGTCAGCTCCCTGAACTTCAGAGAAAATACAGAGAAATACAGATCAACAGACAATGCTTCTCGCTGCCTGACATAAACAATATATGTGTCATTGATCAACAGATGGATCCAACTATCTGACCATTACATACATAGTTACCAGAGAGAGCAGCTCCAACATCTGGGTTTTCAAAGCTGTGGGACTCCTTAGGAGCTGCCCAGAGTCTCCTCTGGTCAAACAAAGATTTCCAGTGAGTAAAGTAAAACCTCACCTCAGAGTCTTTATACACTTTTTACAGGCACAGGGCATCACATCCTTTGAGAGCCAGTGCATCATTAAGGAAAGATATGGCCCTTCCTACAAATCTTTCCAGCCCAATATTTTGGGGGAAGATCTTCTTTAATCATTTATTCAGTCAGAGGCACTTGATTATACTAAGACAAAAAAATGCATTATTAATACACAAGAGTGTGCTGGAGCAAGCTTATTACTGATTCAGAAAAGTCAATTTTTACATTTTCCATGTTATCATTTATACCTCTGAAATTGTCAAATGTAACAAATAAGCACTTGACTTATTATTTATATTGTACAGATGTTTTTTAAAATGATGGAAAAATGTTAATATTCTGTATTAAACTTAAAAAGGGCTTCATGCAAAAATAAATTAAGTCAGTTATTAAACACTTATAAGCCCACTGCTAGTTTATATCTTTCATCCCTTTAAGGGTTAAAAGGAGAAATGGCAAATTTTTAAAATGAGCAAAACACAAGAATTTATACTATTTTCCTTTAAGCTCTTTTCTACAGTATTTTTTTCCTGACCAAGAAGAAAAATAGGCAGAATAATGTGCTGAATCAGCTGTTAAGAAATAGGCTTAACAATTTATAAAATAGGTGGAAGTATATATTTCTTTGTAATGTTGTTGGTATTATGTCAATGGCACCCTTGGTAAACCACAAATTAGTTAGGTTTGAGATTTCAAAGAATATAGACAACATTTCACAATTACATTTTTGTTTGTTTTCAAATTACATTGTTCATTAGATAATATTGAACCTACACAAACTCATAGTTACCACCTGGAGCACCTTTTCCCTTTTCACATATGGAGCCTTTAACATAGGTGCTCCAATATCAATGTACTTGTTGAGTTTGTGAGAACATGAACCATGGATTATGTGTTGGTATGTTTTCTTTTTTTCTTAAGTAACTAGAAGAGAGAAGTATTTCACAACAAAGTTATTTATCGCATAAAAAGCTGTACTAGAATATATTCTCCATAAATTTGGATCATACAATCTCATAAATGCACACATCATCCCTAGGGGAAGTAGACATATAACAATCATGAATGACAATCATAGATACTAAGACACATGTATGAATGATTTAACTTACACCTGGTACTGTTCAGACATTAATATTTTCTCATTATGTCATCATTCTTCTTTGTTTTCCTCAAGATATTGTATCCATCTTGGTATTTCTGTGTATTGGTTAATACCTCTAGGCATGATGATTTTTTTTTCTGGTTATTTCTTTGAGAATGAAAGACAACCAACCACTACCAGGATCAAGATACTTGTTGGGTCTATGAGTGCATGATTCATGGTTTGAAAAAGGAAATAAGTTGTCCTCTGAAAATCACAGTGAGGTCTTTCTCTTGGTTATTGATGGAAAGATTCTTGACTACATTCTCTTTAATAGGATAATCATCCATCCAGAAGAGCCAACGTGGCTTCAGAAAGAGTCATGTAATGGTTGATGTAATTTTTGCTACTTAACAACTCCAGGAGAAGTACCAAGAGCCGAACAGAGGGCAGCACAAAATGTTTATTAATCTGGCCAAGGTCTTTGATATTGTCACTCTTGAAGCCTTGAGGAAAATCATGGGAAAATTTGGTTGACCAGAGATGTTCATCAGTACTGTACATAAATTTGATGATGGGATGCTGACATGGCTTCTGAATAATTTATGACATTATTGTGCTTTACTAATCACTAGTGAGGGAAGCAAGGGTGTGTGTGCTTGCTCCCATGCTTTTTAGCATGATGTTTTTAGCAATGCTGTCACACAATCGTGTCTCTTTTGGCTACAAATCCTGAGGGTCTTTTCAATCACGATTGATTTTATTTTGATGAGATGGGAAAGACCTCAACTTAAAAGGGCCAAGGTTCCCTGCCACATCCAGGGCCTTCTCCAATAATCCTGATCTGCATCTTGTCACTGTATTCACATTACAGAGGAGAAAGTAAGACTGGTGACTTGACACAATCCTCCCTCACTTAAACCCAATTCACTTGCATCTCATGACATCATTTCCCTAATATCATGATCCTTTTCAAGAAGAAAGGACAAACAACAGACACCTTCATTGAAGATGAAAGCAGCATCAAGGTCAGCTATTACACTGATGACAAACTATTTTACATGAAAAGGCGATAAGTTGCATGCCCAATTCATTGATCTCTTCTTCCTCTATTTTGTTCTTGAAAGCATTTATACATATAAAATTTCCCCTCAGAATTGGTTTGGCTCCATCCCATAAGTTTTCCTATGTCATCTTATTATGATAATTCTTCTTGATGAAATTATTGATTGTTTCTATGATTTATTATTTGACTCACTAATTTTAGGATTAGGTTTTTTAATTTCCAATTACTTTTTGGGTTATCATTCTATGACCATTTTTACATATAACTTTTATTGCATCATGGTATGAGAAGGATATATTTAATATTTCTGCTTTTTTGCATTTGATTGTGGGGTTTTTAAGCCATACTTCATGGTCTTTTTTGGTCTTGTCATGTATGACTGAAACAAAAGTCCATTCCTCTCTATCCACATTTAATTTTCTCCAGACTTCTATCACATCTAACTCTTCAGAAATTCTGTTCACCTTCTTAATTTCTTGTTTATTTTGTGGTTAGATTTATCTGGTTCTTAAAGGAGAAGACTGAGGTCCCCTACTGGTATAATTTTGCTGTCTACTTCTTCCTATAATTCACTTCTCCTTGAAGAATTTGGATTCTATACTACTTGGTACATATATGTTTAGTACTGATATTACTTCATTATCTATGGTACTTCCTTTTCTCTTTTAATTGAAGTTACATTTGCTATTACTTGAAATCAGGATTGCTACACCTATTGAGGCTATTGTTGTTTCTGTTTTTTGGTGGTCGGATTTTTTTTTACTTTAGCTGAAGTACAATATATTTTACTCCAACCTTTTACCTTTACTCTTTAGGGGTCTCAGCTCTTCAAAATTGTTTCATATAAGGAATATTTTGTTTGATTTTGCATTTTTAATCTACTCTGCTATCTGCTTAGGTTTTATGGGAGATGTCATCCCATTCACATTCAGAGTTAGGATTACTAACTGTATTTCCCTCCATCCTGTTTATCCATTTGTACTTTTCTCTCTCTCCTTTCACCTAATCTGTCTTTCCTCATAAATACTTCACTTCTGACCACTGCTTCCTTGTATATACCTTTCCTTCTATCACTCTCTCCCACTTTCCTTTTCCCCTTCCCCTCCTACTTCTCCATAGAGTAAGATAGGTTTTTCTACACAACTGTATGCATGTTATTCCCTCCATGAGTCAAATCTAATGAGAGTAATGTTCAAACAATGCTCAACACCTCCTTTCTTTCCCTGTACTATGATGGGTCTTTCATGCCTCTTAATATGACATTATTTACTCCATTCTGCTTCCCCCTTGCATCTACTCCCAGTACAATCTTTTTATCACCCCTTAATTTTTTTATTCATGGCACCAAAATCAGCTTATGATCATGCTCTCTAAGTTTACTCCTTCTAACTGCCTTAAAATAGATATAGCTCTTTAGAGTTACAAGTATCATCTTCACATGTAAGGATGTAAATAGTTTAACTTCATCAAATACCATGTTTTTTTTTTCTGTTTACTTTCTGAGATTCCCTTGAGTCTGTTATTTGAAGCTTAAATCTTTTTTATCAAATCTGGTCTTTTCATCAGGAAAGTTTGCAAGTCCCCTATTTCATCAAATATACTTCTTTTACTCTGGAAGATTACATTCAGTTTTGCTGAGTAGTTAATTCTTGGTTGCAATCCAAGCTCCTTTATTTTTTGAAATATTCAAACACTCTGATCCTTCAATAGAAAAGGTGCCAATTCTGATGTAGCCCTGACTGTGTGATCTTTAATATTTAATTTTTAATTCAATATCAATTTAATATTTGAGTTGTTCCTTTCTGGCTGCTTGTGGTATTTTCTCCTTTATCTGATATCTCTGGAATTTGGCTGCAATATTCCTTGCAGTTTTAATTTTCAAATCTCTTTCAGTAGGTAATTGCTGGATTCTTGCAATAACTTGTTTGCCCTCTGGTATAGTAAATCAAGTTAGTTTTCTTTTATAATTTCTGGAAAGAAGTTGCCCAAGTTGTTTAATTTTTTTCCCCTTTTGATCATGTCTTTCAAATAGTCAAATAATTCTTAAATTATCTCTCCTGGGTATTTTTTTCAGGTCACTCTTTTTACAGTACAGTATTTTACATTTTTTTCTATTTTTTCATTCTTTTGATTTTGTTTGACTGATTCTTGATGTTTCATAGAGTAATTAGCTTCTACTCTCTCAGTTCTAACTTTTAATGAATTGTTTTCTGCAGCTAGCTATTTTACCTTCAAAATAAAAATAATTAAATAAATCTTTCATAATAGAATTAAAAAAAAAACCTTACTGTACCCTGAGGAAAAGTACAAGAAGTCATTGATCACTGCCTCATTGTCTTTCTGAATCAACTACTCTAAGGATTGATTCAAATAACTGAAGCTGTAAATATGCAGGAATGTGTTTCATGCAACAAGTTTCAACTTAGGTAATAAACTAACTCTGAATGACTATCAGATTGTAGAGGCTGCTTGGATTTCATATCAAGAAAGATGTAAGGAGCTGGATGTTCCAATCTAGGATGAGCAAACACTAAACATAAATAAATATTGTAGTGTAGTACCTGGGAACTGTCCACACAACATACATCCTTCTGAATGCTGACCAAGTTTCCAGGTACATTTTGAGCCTGGGTCAACAGTCCATTAAAATAATAACTAATGTGCCTCTATCAGTGTATTTCTGTTGAAAGTACTTCTGTTTAAGACAATAAATAAAATAGCTTATTATCAAACATGGCAAGAGAAACTGTATTATAGAGCATGAGCAAGAGACATTCTTACCATACACCCAGGTACATACTCTCCCACAGTTTACTATGTAAGGAATGAGTTTAAACTGTGAAGTTTAAGTAGGGAAGGAGGCACATATAAGAAGTGATTATGCTCACTTTTGCACTCTTGTAAAGAATACATACAGCTAGGTAACGTGCATGAGTAGGATATATATATATATATATATATATATATATATATATATATATATATATATATATATTTACGTATGTTTAGGGAAACTAAAATCTTGATGTTGCAGTATCGATGATGTACATTGTTGGTTCTATCAAAGCCAGGGGCCTTTTCCTCCTGTTTTGGGATCATGTGTTGCTCTGTATTTGCTGCCTACCTTCTTACTGCTGGACACCTGTTAACTGCATCCTCACTCTTTTTTTTTTCCCACGCATCTCTTCTATTGAAACTGCCCTTACTGCTACTGCATCTTCCTATTATCTACTGTGCATTTGCCTTCTTTGCCATAGGAGACTGAGTCTACCACTTCTTTACCTTGATTGACTCTGGTGACATCTTTAATTCTTTTACACTGTAAATCCCAGTTACATCCATTCGTTAGTTATACAATTCCTCACAATATTCCTGAACATTGCTTGGTCTCTCTAAAATGCACTGTCAGTCTAACAATTTTCTGATGTAGAGTCCAAAAATTGCTTATAATTTCTACCAAACTTCTGCCCTGCAGTTTTGAACCATGCCCAAAGGGCTACAAAAATGTACGTACCCTTTGACCCAGAAATATTGCTTCTAGGATTGTATCCCCAAGAGATGATAAAAATGGGAAAGGGTCCCACATGTACAAAAATATTTATAGCAGCATTCTTTGAAATTGCCAAAAGCCGGAAATCAAGTGGATGTCCATCAGTTGGGAATGACTGAATAAATTATGGTATGTGAATGTAATGGAGTAGTATTGAGCCATAAAAAATGATGAACAAGATTTCAGAGAGGCCTGGACAGACTTATATGATCTGATGCTGAGCAAAAGGAGCAGAACCAGGAGAACTTTGTGCACAGCGATGACCACAGTGTGCACGTTTTTTCTGGTAGACTTGAAACTTCGCAACAACGCAAGAACTTAAAAAAAAAAATCCCCAATGGTCTTCTAAGGCAAAATGCCTTCCACACTCAGAGGAAAAACTAAGGAATTCATTCACAGAATGTAGCAGATCATTTGCGTGTGTGTGTGTGTGTTATGTTTTGATCTATTATATGATTTTTTTCCATTTATTTTAGTTCATCTACATAGTGTGAGTGTAGTGAAAACGTATTCAGTAGGAAAGTAAGTGTAGATCCTACATAGAATTGTATGCCATCTTGGGGGGGGGGGCGGTGTAGGTGGGGGGGGGGAATCTAAATTTTATGATAGTGATTGTAGAACATTAAAAATAAAAAAATGTATAAAAATTTAAAAAATGAATAAATTAAAAACTCAAAAAACAATTTGTGGTAAAAATCCTCTTCTCCACTCCATCCTCCCGATAATGTTACCTTCAAATGGCAGATATTAGGCAGGGTAGTCAAGACTACCAAGGAGACCAGATAACTTTTGCCCTCTTTCCCACCAGAAAATAAAATTGCATCATTCCTACACCAACAATGAATAGAAAAGCTAAGCCTGAACACAGAATTTATAGAATCTCTTTAGAGTTAGGGATTGTACTCATAGATACTCATCCTGGCATGATAAATACTTTTAGTTTCATACCCTCACTACTTTTGGGTAAAAGGCCACAGAAACCTTCTGTATGATTAGAACACCTTATTTCTACCTAAATGTGATGTCATATTTGATTTCATATATATATTCTCATTTTTAACTGACTAATTTGATAGTATTCATTTAACTTCCAATTGGAGATAGAATAAAAGATAATCATTTTAAAGCTGTAGAATACAGAGCAATTTTCAGGCCTGTTAATGCCCAATAATTTCCCAGGTGTCATAAGAAAAGCTTAAGTATTCATGTAAAAATCGATTTATATTTCTGTAATATTGGTGTATAGGTACAAACCAGTTTGACACTCTTCAATAATGGAGCCAAGAGAAAATGCAAACCAGATATTGACTCAAGATATGGCCCCCCGAGGAAAACTAGTCAACATTATGAAATAAAATTAGAGCCTACATAAAATACAGCTAGTGCTTTCAAAACAGAACTTAAGCCCAACAGAAACTAGACTTATAATCTTAGCATGAAATTTAAAATGAGTTTTATGGACCTCATGGTCAAATTTACTCCCAACTCTTTTGTGTTACTGGAACAGCCTATTGACTGTCATTAAATTAATTTGTCCATCCTTGGTCTCAACTTGAATTATTCAGTTATGTAATTTGAATGAATAATCCAACATCTAGTCAATAAGGAGTTATTGAAAGGTAGATGAGATTCTTAGAGGAGTGACATTCCTTGACACCATTTGAAATAGCACTATGTTAATGTTGTTTTTGTGCTAGAAGCTGCTTTCTGAAGTCAGGGAAATTTGTGTTAAACAAGCCACAAGTTAAAAGAACCCTAAGTTCCAAGTATTACTGAGAGGTAGTATGGAAGAGTGGAAGTAGTGTTAAGTTTTTTTAAAATACTGGTTTTATATTGTGGCTGTGCAATATACAAACTTGAGACCTTAGATAAGACACAATATTCCCAAGTCTTGATGTCTTCATACATAAAAGAATCAGTCTACGTGATTTCTAAGATTCTTTCCAACTCTACCACCTATGATATAATGATATTTGTAATGTTCACTCATATAATTCATTAAATACAAGTTCTATTCTGGGTGAAGAAACTTGAGAGGCAGGGAGGAAAGAGTGGATTCAATGTTATGTTAATTGGCTCTCATATTTAAGGATATGGCTTCAGAAGCAATAGGGGTCATCAGTATTTATGTAATAATTTTCCAGTATTTAGCAATATATGTTTTCTAAATAGATGCTTATAGGGTAAATATTAATAACACTCCACAAATAAGTGAAAGTAGAATATGACATATAAATTATATATTCAAGTAGGATTTATTGAAGGATGCACAGTGTCAATCAGAACCCAAGATGCCATCTCCCACATTTTTGAAGGGCAGATAACACAAAACAAGCAGCAATCATTTTCAGTAAAGTATCATTTGACTTTCTATTGCTCACATTTATATGAAGAAAAAGCGTTCCTTCTAAGAAAAATTTTTTTCATGCCCTGAAGGTTTGGGAAACAGTGATTAATCAAAATATATGTGTTTGATCTCATAAATATTACTTATAGTCTCTTAATTGCCTTTTTTCAGCAAGTTGGCTTTGGCACATGTTAAATATCCTTGGTGGTCTTAAACACAGGTGACTGTTATCTCTGTGGGAGGTCAGGGTTGGGGAGCTTATCTTAATTAACCAAACAATGAAACACATTCATTAACCTTTTAACTGTAATCTTGTGGGGATGGGTGTAATAGCTTCTGTCCAGAATTTTTGCTAATTTTTATCTTAAGAATGACATAGGAGGAAGCAATGCCATCTTACAACATTTGGATGAATTATGAGGTATGAATTATGAGGGTGTGAAGGGAACACAAAGGACAGAACATCTTACTGTAAAAGTTACAGCAGGGACAAAATATTTTAAATGTTTCATAGCCAGCTGACATGCAGTACTGAAAACAAGCACATAGCCATTAGCACAATGTAAAAGCAGACAAAAATTACAATATACTGTACTAAAAACCATTTCTTCTTCTTTTTAAAAAATAAGTATCCACTAAAAATCTTTTATCTTGAGAGTCACAATCTATGAAAAATAATAAATGGATCTAATGCCAGGCAGGGTTTTGAATTCTCCATATTGCTTTACTTCTAAAAGCAGAAAAGCATACATTGATGGGTCCTCGAATTGTGAGGGGAGTCCCAGAAGTCACAAAAATCACTGGTCAATAAAGAGTCACCCAGAAAACAGGGATAGAAAGAGAAGTAGCATTAGTCATATCTGGGATAAAGAAAATACACATAGATGTGCAGTACAAGTATAATCCAACCCAAAACCTCATTGGTATGAGATGCTCTCTTCGTTGATTGAACCAATGAGAGAAGATGGAAGATGCTAACCTCACTTCAAGGTTCTGAAAGGAGAAAAGACTCTGGTAAGAAGGTGACATGCAGAACTCTGATAATATCCTCAGTTTGCTACATTGGAAATTTAAGAGAATTTCCCTCCTTGAGTGAGATATTGTTTTAGTCTATGTATCTGTGTCTACATCTGTGTCTCTCTTTCTCTCTCTTTCTGTCTGTGTCTCTCTGTCTCTCTCTGTCTCTGTGTCTCTGTCTCTGTCTCTCTTTGTGTGTGTGTGTTTGTGTATGTGTGTGTGTCTGTCTCTCTCTCCTCTGTTGAGCTGAAAGCACTCCCAAAGAAAGAGTTCTTTTGCTGTATATCATTTGTTGGTAATCCTCATATGCATGCTTGGTGGAATTTTTCTTTGACTGTCAAATTGGATAAATGGGTTTCTTTGATGTTTGTTGTGTGTGTTATTTGTGAAACTAGGATTTCGTAGGAAAGGAGTTAAGTCTTGGATACAGAACTTGGGCTCCTTCATTAGAAAATAGGGATTTAAAATTTAGCTTGAACTTGAAAATATTTCCTAGACTAATAATATTTGAGGAAGGAGATATATACATCTATAGCCTTTCCTCTCTACATCCCACCACACTTCTGCAAGGGAGACTTTACTTGTAGTCCAGTTCCCCTCTCTCAGATAAGGTGAAGTGTTAGCCTTTGGCCCCAACTGACTGCTTCTCTGGTAGGAACTAAAATCTCCCTTGGAGAAGGGTTGGAAAAGACTTCTTGCAAACATAATGAAAAGAATTTAAATTGAAACTCAAGGGGGTGGGAATTAACAATAAACATTCCTCTAAGATTGATACTGTAATGGCTACAGGAATAATAATAGCAAATTCAGCCAGAATTTCACAGAACTCAAATTCAAGGAAGATTCATCAATAATAATCATTACCTAATATGTATCTACACAAACAGGCAAAGTATTAGATATTAAATTAATTGAATTGAAGTCCTTAATGGAAGGCAACAAATTTGACTGTATAGGCATCACTGAATAGAATGGACCTTATGAGTTGAATGTGGCTCTGGCAGTTTATGCGTTATTCAAAATTATTGGAAAATGTAAATGGGAGAGGCATAAGGTCACATTAAATATTTAAAAAGATATACATAGGAAGAAATCAGGAACCAGAGGAAATAAATGTTTGAGAACATCTGTTTGAAGGGCAATGAACTTAGAAACAAAAGTAATATTGTCATGTGAGTGTTCTGCAAACAACTAGGATAGAAAGACACATCAGATGAAAAATTTGGTAAACTCTTCATAAAGATGTGGAATGTGATAGCAGGATATCAAATAACAAGGCAAATGCAAGAGCTAACTTTGCTCGAAGTAGAACAGCTGAAAAATTGTACTGAATTGCTTTAAGAAAGATCATATCACTAAGAAAGTGTAAGAACCAATGAGGGAAAATGCTGTTCCTAAGCAAATTTCTTTGTTGTTTGTCCTATTGATGATCACACCTTGCCAACTCCTGATTTTAGATTATTCTCACCGCTTCCTTCCGTTTTATCTAATCAAATTCTTGAATAGATCTGGAAGAAGTTATCAGAATTTGTTAACTAAATTAAATGCAAATTTATGTTACAGAGTCTCCGTTGCAACCTTGTTTCATGAAGGCAGTCCTTTTACACTTCCTTAATCAGTTTTCTATCACACTTCCCAAAGTGGCTGTTCAAAACTTTGTCTTCTCTCCTTGTCTGCCATTGTACCCCTACTTGATTTCTCTCACCTGAAGATCCTACCTCTAATCTGCGAAAATGAAGGTCATTTGCCAAATTATTTTCTTTCCTCTCATTCTCTTCTAAAGCATCTGAAATTTAGTTTCACATCTATTATTCAATTAAACTCTCCCCAAAAGTTACCAAAATTTCTCAAATGTCCAATGTAATGATCTCCTTGCAGACTATTCCATGATCATCTCCTCATTTGGTTTACTTTGTCTTCTGAATTTTAATGAGCATTCTTTCTTGGTTCTTGTCCTATGTTTCTGCATGTTCATTCTAAGCCTCCTTTCATAGACCTTCATCTATGCCATAACAACTCATTATGGGGCCCCTTGTAGTTTCTAGATCTTCTTTGCCCTTTTTATCATACTGTGTCATTTCTTGTTCTCGTCATCTAATATGGATTCAATTTTCATATGTATGCAGGTGAATCAAGGCTTGTTTTTCTCCTCAGCACCATTTCCACATCATGAACTCTTTATGGGAATTTCAAAATACATAATCTGTAGTTATTTAATTTTCAGCATATGAAAAAGAAAAGTTATTCTCTTTTCCTCAAAATCCATCCCTTTTTGGTCCTCCTCTATTATAGTTGAGGGCAGGACTATTGTCTTCACTCAGGTTCTAAACTTTGATGGCATTCTAAAACTAACCCTACTTAAAAAAATTAATTTTTCGATATTATTATTTTCCCATATTTCTTGAATCTTCCTCCATTTTATTTACATAACCACTACCCTAGTCTGGAACATTACAACCCCCTTCTTTTGAAATAACTTTGTGTGGAGTGTCCCAGCCTATAGTCTTTAACTCTTCCTCTCCAGTCTTCACGTAGACCCCAAAATGATTTCCTCTCCTTAACCTGTAAACATGACTATGCAATCCATCCCCACTTCTCAGTACAGTCCAATGACTCTTTATTGTTTTGAATTTCACATATGTAGCCCTCTCTTTAGTATGCAAAGTCTCCTCAAATTTATTTCTTCCTATTTTTTCACTCTCCTTACACATGGCTCCTCTCTGTACTTAACAATGGCTAGGTGTTGCAGTAGATAGAGTACCTAGCCTGGAGTCAGGAATATTCCTCTTCCTAGGTTCAAATCAGGCTTTAGATACTTAGTACCTGCGTGACTTTGGGCAAGTCACTTAACCCTGTTTACCTCAGTATCTGTAAAATGAGCTGGAGAAGGTAATGGTAAAGCCCTTTAGTATCTTTGCCAAGAAAACCCCAAAAGGGGTCACAAGGAATTGGACATGATTAAAAAATGACTAAACAATATCAGCAGTGCAGACATGGTGGCCTTCTTCTTATTTCTCAACCATGATGCTCCATCTCCAATCTCTGTGCCTTTGAATTGACTATTTCTCATGCCTAAAATGCATTTCTTACCAAGTTCCATGTCTTAGAATTTGTGACTTCTTCCAAGACTCATCTCAAATATTATATTCTATAACAGGATAGCTTCCCTGATTTCCCCTTCCATAGTGCTAGTGATTTTATGCTTTCTTTCTTTCTAATGTGGATAGATATAAATAGATATGTGTAGATACACAGACAAACAGAATGTAAGCTGCTAAGCATACAGTGGCTATAATTGTTTGCTTTTTATTTGTAATCTGAGGATTTAGTATAGTGCCTGCTACATAATACAATTTATTTATCTTTATATTTATTTATACACACATATTATATATATATATATATATATATGTATCTGTATGTGTGTGTGCAAATATTATTTATTTATATATATGTCTATCATTTTCTATCTATAACTTATTATGTAGCAGGCATGATAGATAGATAAGATTTTTATTGTACTGAACAGAAAATTCTCCCAATGTGTTCATAAAATATAGGTTGAACAAAAGTGTTCTTTTAGACATATAATAGCCTCTGACTTGAACTAGTCCCCAGACCAAGAACTCAGTTGCATATCAAAAAAGTACTAATCTGACTTAGTTGAATGAGGTTGCTACCCAGATCAAATCTCAAGGTATTAGTAACTTCCTGTCAAGACAATCCACTCTAAAGGAATGTTATTCAGCCCTTCTCTGCTATGAGAAAAGTAAGTGCTCTTTACTTATGATTTCTACTACTAAAATCTTACTAGCATGTTGTGCTTCTCACTCTTATGATTTTCCCCACAGTCTTAAAGTTAGTTGCCCCACTCCTTAGGCAAAGACATCAACAATATGGAGTAATTCTTGTGCTAAAAATTATGGGAATATTAATGTGGAGGATGGGTAAAATATCCACTCCATCTTCAAGTTTGTGAGAAGGAAATGAAAGTCAAGACTATTGTGCCATGATATTTAGACTTTAAGAAATCAGATTCTAAGTGATTCAGAAAAAAAACTAGAATTTCACGGTCTAAAATTATACAAATGATTATGAAAAGAAAACAATAAAAATTAATAGGAAGAAAAAGGAAAAAGAAGGAATCTTTAACATACAGAGAGCGTTGGTATTTTGGTTTAGCAGGAATCCAAAGAGACAGAAATCTCTGTACATACCGGTATGTATAATAAAAACAGGAGTTTTAAGCAATGCATTTAAGAAATATGTTTATGATACTTCTAAGATCACATAATATTTTTTTCCTTGCTCTCATTTTAATTTTCATGGCAACCAGGCCCTTATGGGTAAATGAGAGGAACTTTGTTTCCCCAGCACCACAAAACTCTTGTATGGTATTCTTGGGTGAAGTCCCAAAAATGAGTTTAGAGAAGGCAAACTTATGATCAGGGATTTGTCAAGAGTTAAAAAGAATTTTCTAATCCTAAATTAAACAGTTGGTCATAACCATGGCCAGAGAGTTTGAGTAAGAGAAGCAGAGAGGAAATTAAAAGGACAGACAACCTTAGCCTAGTAACATCTATCTTAGTTTTGCTAACGGTTTAACTGGATGCAGCTGTCATGGTCTCATAACATGCAAACTAGAAGAATTTTATTCCTTTGAAAAAAAAGCCTTTTTAGGTATTGTACCCCTCTGTTTCTGTCCAATACATCTCAGACCCCAGCTGATACAACCAGAAATCAGAACAGCAAACAACATAGCTAAAAATAAGGAGAAATTCCCAACTGTGTCAACATGATTTCCAGTAGTGAATGGAGATGCCCAGTATAATTAATGCAATGCTCACTAATGCCTACAGTCAGAAGGGAAAAGGAAAAGAAAGGAGGAATAAGCATTTATTAAATTCCTGCGATGCACCAGGACACAGAACAAATACCAGCAGGTAGCAGAACAAGATAATATAGTAACTTTCCCAAAAGATAGTAAGATCATAGATTCAGCACTGGAGCCCATTGAGCCCAATTTCTTATTTTTACATATGAGGAAACTGAGGCAGGGGGAGTTACATAAATTCCCCTAACCAAACAGTTAGAAAGTGTTTGAAGTCAGTTGCTCTTCATCATCAGAATTGTGCTTTCTTGTTCATAAAGTATCCTTAGAAATACATACTTCTTATGTACACTCTTTCAGGTATATTTCCTTATGGACTTTCCCTTTCACGTATTTCCCTCAAAATGTATTCTCTGATTACAAATGTTGTCCATGCATATTCATTCTCCTATTGATAGTGTTTATTTTGTTGGACAGTACAGTCCTATGGATATAGAAATATTTTTTCTTGTCAGGAGCTTTGCTGTGTTATAAAATTATTTTAAAATGAGGAATAGTGTGATAGTATATGCTAAGGTATTTACTGAGTACTTATGAGCTATGGTTTTAAATGCATGCTTACCCATTAGGATGATGAGTCTAGGATGACTTTTGGGATATCTATATATTAGGAGTTTTCTAGATGCTATAATAGGGGAAGTAATATATTTGCACAGAGAACACATTCATCAACATACTTTATTATTAATTTCTTTTAGTTTTGAACATTCACTTGTACAAGATTTTGAGTTCCAGATTTTTTCCCCATATCATCCCGAGACATCATGCATTCTGATTACCTCTACCTCCGTCTGCCCTTCCTTTAATTACCTATCACTCTATTCCTTTCAGCCTTACTTTCTTGTAGGGCAAGATTGATTTCTATATCCTATTGCCTATATATCTTATGTAAAAACAATTTTCTAATCTTTGTTTTAAAAACTTTAGTTCCAAATTCTCTCCTTTCTTCCCTTCACACCCACCCCCATTGAGAAGGCAAGCAATTCAATATAGGTTATACATGTATAGTTATGCAAAGCACTTCCATAAGAATCATGTGCAAAAAGATTAAATATATTTCCCTCCGTCCTATCCCATTGCTCAATTATTCTATTCTCTCTTTTGACCCTGTCCCTTTTCAAAAGTGTTTGTTTCTGATTGTCCCCTTCCCCAATCTACCCTCCCTTTGATCATCTGTCCCTCTCTTACCCCTCGCCCCCACTTTCCTATAGGCAAATATACCCAATTGAGTGTCTATATTATTCTTCCTTTAAGCCAAATCTGATGAAATTAAGGTTCACTCATTCCTTCTTGCCTCTCCCCTCTTCGTCTCCATTGTGAAATCCTTTCCTTGCCTCTTTTATATGAGATAATTTACCCTATTATATCTCTTTCTCTCTCTTTCTGCCAATATATTCCTTTCTCAACCTTTAATTTTATGTTTCAGGTATCATCTTTCCTATTCAACTCATCCTGTGACATTTATCTGTCTGTCTACCTATTTTCTCCACCTCCTTAATACCGAGAAAGGTCTCATGAGTAACAAATGCCATCTTTCCATAAGGGAATGTAAATGGTTCAATTTTAATAAGTCCCTTATGATTTCTCTTTTCTGTTTACCTTGTCATGCTTCTCTTGATTCTTACATTGGAAAGTCAAATTTTGTATTCAGCTCTAGTCTTTTCAGGACTGGTGCTTGAAAGTCCTCTATTTCATTGAATGTCATTTTTTTCTCTGAGGTGTTATACTCAATTTTGCTGGGCAGGTGACTTCTGGCTTTAATCCTAGCTCCTCTGATCTCCAGAATATCACATTCCAAGCACTACAAGACCTTAGTATAAAACCTGCTAGAACTTGTGTTATCCTGACTGTGTTTCCAAAACACTCAAATTCTTTATTTCAGGTTGCTTGCAATATTTTCTTCATGACCTAGGAATTCTGGAATTTCCTAGGTATTTTCCTTTAGGGAACTTTTTCAAGAAGCTATCAGTGTATTTCTTAAATTTCTATTTTACCCTCTGGTTCCAGAACATCTGGAATATCAGGAAAGTTGATAATTTGATAATTATTGATAATATTTTGATAATTTCTTGAAAGATGATGTCTAGATTTTCTTTTCTTTTTTATCATGGTTTTCAAGTAGTCCAATCATTTTAAAATTATCTCTCTTGGATTTTTTTTGGTTTCTCCAAAAAGATATTTCACATCAATTTGTATTTTTTCATTCTTTTGATTCTTCCTTATTATTCCTTGATTTCTTATGCCATTTTTGATCATGGCTTTCAAGTAGTCCAATAATTTTAAAATTATCTCTCTTGGATTTTTTTTCTTGGTTTCTCCAAGAAGATATTTCACATCAATTTGTACTTTTTCATTCCTTTGGTTCTTCTTTATAATTCCCTGATTTCTTATGCCATTAGTTTCCATTTATTCAATTCTAAATTTAAAGGAATTATTTTCTTCAGTGAGCTTTCCAACTGATCTTTTCCATTTGTCCTATTCTGCTTTTTGAGACATTCTT